>JAJJWW010000945.1:97500-697500 GCA_023531295.1 Papaver armeniacum | reverse complement strand
TGATTCAGATAAATCTTTAGTACTTCAGTGAAAATGTAAAGCTAATGACTAATACAAGAACCTTGAACATGGGTATTTTGCCCTGCAAGTAAAGAAGCTAGCATTAGCTAAAGGACATTATAATTTACATTAAACTTGTAAAATAGGATTACATAGAAAAAGGAACATCAATTTGTCACCTGATTTGTCCATATGCAATTGCAAATCTGATAAAACAGAAGAAGCAATCCCACTTTTGGAAGACCAGTGGTTCTCAGAATCAAAAGTACGAAAAAGAGGTTCTAAACCTCGCCGCACTATAGTTACTTCCTTTGCAAATCCAGCCATATTGTGTAGACAAACCATATACCAGTATGTGGGGCTCCTGGTAACATCGTAATGAAAAGTGATGAGCATTTGCAGCAAAGTTAACATAGTCAGACATGAAGAACATAAATACATTAGAAAAACATGACATCGGTAAGGGAAGTCTCACATTGCAGGGTCCAACGTATTTACACACTCTGGTAATGTTCCGCCTTCCTTGTGCACGACCAATTTGCCATGGGGCTTAGAATTTTGAAGGTTCTGCGTGCTATCCTCGGGATTTATTTCCAGATCGGTGTAATTCTCTAATGTTACTGCAATTATCTGTTCACAAATGAAAACATAAATTGTTTTACGAAATGGAACATTGTGATGAGAATTCGATGTGAAATCGAACAGAAGATAAGAAGAGTTAATTGAGAGAAGGATAACTCACATTGTCAAAGTCCATTGACAAATGGGAATATTCACCCATGAACCACACCTAGAAAAAACATTAAAAGAACAAAAATATTATGTCAGGAAAGAAAAAAATGAGGCACTAAATACACATAAATCAGATTGGACTAATAAATGAGTAAAAAGCACGGTTCCATGGAACTAATGACAGCAATTAGAATTCTACAAGGCGAATAAATCGGAAAGCAAAAAAATAGAAAACAGTTTACCATGAAAGAAAGTGCTTGCAATCCAGTTGAGCGTAAATGAAGATCTCCTTCATCCTCAAACCATTCATGGCTCAATAAAATCAACAACTCCATCCATGTCATGCAAAACATACCTAGGCACAACTATAGCTTCACTACATATCGACCATATCAGCTTCAGCTCCTCTTTATCTATCATTAAAACTAAAAAACACTGGTCTAAGTTTATAACCAAAAACCTAAATTTGGATGAACCCTAATTCCGAATTGATTAATTATAGAAACCGAAATTAAACCCTATACGTCATCCAAACTTCAATTAAAAGAAAACCCATCACTAATTGATCAATCTATAAATCAATTTCACAAAAAAAAAAATGTTAATTAGAGAAACCATAAATTCAACTTACCTTTCTGAGTTTGAATCAACACATGGATCGACACCATGACCATCAACTATCCCTGATTCCGTTCCATTTCTCTAAATCTCAGACTCATGATCTTTATCTCCATCATCGATTCTCACTGAAACTTTAATCTTATCTGTAAAAACATCACCTTTTTCTTCTCTTATGTGTTCAATGAAAGTTTCCTCTTTTAGTTCCTACAAAAAGAGAAACGAGTAATTAAAAAAATGGTACCATCTTCATCTCCTCCATCTCTGTTGAGTTTGAATCAACACACGAATCTGGTTTCCTACGAAGAGGCAGAGCAAACCTCAGTTCTTCATGAGCGGAGAAAAAATGGAAAGATAAGAAACTAGATCTGTTTCTCTGTTAGAGATAAGGTTGAGAAAAAAGAAAAACTAAATAAAAGAATTCTCGAACCATTTACGACGGTTGAGAAACCGCAGCCATTACTCTGTCTATTTTTTTTAACTCTGTCGGAAACACAAAACCGACCAAAGTTAATGCTCCTTTGACTAAACCTACTATTTGCCACGGTTGGTCAAAACACCCTCACAATTAGTGACTATTTGTGATGCCCCTAAAAAGAAACCCTCACTAATAGGACCTGTTTTTGTAGTGTAAGTCTCCACATACCTTTTGTCGATGAAGTTCCACAAGCTCCCCTTAGTAGTTCTTCGTCTTCAAGTGATAAACGCCGTGAAGTTTAAGCTCAACTACACTATCTATGTCCTAGTCCGAGACATCTATAAATAGGTTAGAAATCAATACTTATAGTTTTGATCACTAACATTGATAAACATGCTTGAGATAGCAACACATGTGAGTTCGACCAAGCAATGATCTAACAATCTCCCCCTTTGTCAATTTTAGTGACAAAACTATCAATACATATGGAATGCAAAATAAATAAAAAATTATAGCTTCTCATCCACATGCTTGATCTCCTTGGCATCTTCAACATGATTCGAAATCTTCGACACTTCCAAGTACTTCAATGATTCCAAAGGTTGTAAGTTTAGCACCATCGTTAGTTGAAGATCCGTAGCTATAACAATGAGAAAACAAATGCTCTCAATCATTGTTATACAGTGTCATAGTATTATTACCCCGCGTCAAAGTTCAATTGAATCACAACTTTGACAATAAAACTATGGTGATATGTATCACTCCCCCTTAGTCAATACTTCATCTCAACATGAAAACCACTCCCCCTTACATAATGATCCGTAAACCATATGTATTTGTAGTGTGAACTACACATTAATTCTCCCCATTTTGTCAATAAAATTGGGAAAGGTACGAAAATTAGTGATATCCTAATGAAATTTCCACGGAGATGCTTCATAACCAAAGGTGTATTAACATACCAACAAATTTAGACGCCATCATAAAGCCGAAGCTAAATGCATTCATTAAGGAGTTTATAAAGATACAAGATAACCCCTATAATATTCCACAACCGCACTCCCCACAAAGATATGGAAATTAAGCACAAGTTCAAAAGAACTCTCCCCCATATGATGTCATTCCCGAAAGAACAACAAATGCGACCTTACTTTCACAAGAAAAGAAGGATTTTTTTGGACAAAACAAATCACATGAAAAAATGAATTTGAATCCAAAGTATTCAATTGAATTATCCACAAGAGAACCAATGAACAATTCAATTGAAAAGCACAACTAAATTAATCACAAGAAAACCCATGATTAGTTTAATTCGAATACACAACTCAATTAACCACAAGAAAATGATCAATTCAATTGGTCATGCTCATCATAAGAGAACTTACAGAGCAACAACTAAATTGATCACAAGAGAACGATCAATTCAATTGGTCATGCTCAAACATAAGAAAACTTATGGAGCAACACAGTATATGCACAAAAATGTGGATCGGAGATTGACCAATATTGCGGAATAGACAAGGATTCATTCTATTTTTCATCACCATTTGCACAATGACATAATAGACTTAATCCTTGTAAACAAAAGCTTTATCCTTTCTTCCATCAAAAGAATGACATAAAAGGCTTTAACTTTTGTAATGTCAAAAGTTCATTCTATCTTTTATCAACACATTCATATTGACATAATAGAGATAAATTTTGAACAAGTATGGGATAGTCAAGGTTCACGGACGTAAACAACATATCCCATAACAATTTGCAATATACCAAATCATAAAGATTAAAATTGCAAAAATCATCTTCCAAAACACTTAAAATTCGTTGGACGTAGCTATGTGTACTCACAATAATGGCTATTCCAAACCCTAGTTATTCTTCTAAAAACATGAAAAATAAGATTTACTAGACATTGAGACCTCTGAAAAATTCTTTATCGTCCTCGAACTCCTTGTCGTCAGCAGCCGGAACATAAGGTTCATGGAGAAAGGAGTATATTCCAACAAACCTTCTAGGATGATGATGCCGAACTAGGGCCTTCTGAATTTCGAGAGTTCTCAGGACAAAAGCCTTTATTTGCTGAATCTCCTTCCTTGTTTCCTTCAACTCTTCACGAACATCAGAAATCTTCTGAGAATTTGAAGTAACAGCTCTTGGCTTCCTCACATTCCTTCTTTTCCTTTTCAAGGTTGGAGGAAACGGAGATTTCTCTTTTTCCTTTATGATTGATGGCTTAACAATCATATTAACATCCTTTCCATCAGAGCACATGATGCTTGGAGTATCCATACGTGTATGGGTTTGTGAGAGGAAATCACAATTTAAACTCAACATGCAGTCTCACGAGAAAAGAGTTTCAGAGAAGGAAAAAGGAATGTAGGGTTATGGAACCTTTTAACCACACAGGTTCATGCACGCACAATTTACGACCCTAAAGAGAGTAGAATTGTAGAGAATAACCCTCCTTTTATTAAATACACTGGAAAGGCTCTTCCAATATCAATTGAAAAGAAAGAATTCCAAATCATACATCAACTCTAAAAATAATTTCTTTTAAGCCTAAGGTGTGCATAATCTTGTTTCTTTTAATCAGGCACATGAGACAAGATGCACAAAAACAACACAATTAAGTTGTGCTGTGGTGAACAATAATTTGTCCACCATGACCTTTATGAAAGGAATTCATAGACCCCTGTCTATCAAATTGTTTATACCATAATCTGTTCTCTAGAGGTCTTGACCTATCTTTGGAAACCAACTTCTTTGAAGAGGATAAAATCTTACATACCTCAGCAGTTTTTTGAACAAGTTTAAGCTTGTTTGCAAGGCGATTTGCTCTTCGTTGAAGTTTCTTGACATGTCTCATCTTGTGTTTATACTTGAAACACTTTGAAAGTTCATGACCTTTAATTGAACAATAAGAGCATGTCAACGGATAAGCTGATTCAGACGCCTTAGATGTGCAAGCTGCTGTGGAACCTGAAAAATCAGACAAAGAGTTTCCAGATGGGTTGTGTCTTCTTCTGGAAGTATATCAATATTGATATGTATTCCTACAATTATCAAAATCAATATCTTCACAAAGAAGTGCAACACTCGATTTTTCGTCTTCATTGGAATCATAGTGATCAGACATTTCATCAAGAGTTGAAGCAAGACCTTTGTTCCCAGTGTATTTTCTACGGTTCGGACACTCATTTGCAAAATAACCAAAACCTCTACACTTAAAGCACTTTGGCATATCCTCGTCATCAGCCTCTTCAGCATCCCTGTTTTTAGGAGGAATGTGATTGTAAGGTTTAGATGGTGACCTACGTTTGTCTCTGGAAAACCATTTACTTATCTTCAATAGAAGATCCTTAAACTGTCTTGTGATTAAAGAGACTGACTTGTCAAGATCTTCATCTGATGAATCAGTCTCATAAAAATCATCCTCAGAGACACAAACACTTTCATTTTTGTCAAGTAATTTAGTGTTCCTTTGTACTTTGAAAGCAACATCCTTTCCAATCTTGGATGTATGTTCGTGATCAAAGATCTTTAGCTTTCCAACCAACGTGTTTCTGGAAAGAACATCAAGGTTATTTCCCTCAACGATGGCATGCTTCTTAGAATCGTATCGAGATGGAAGCGATCTGAGAATTTTCATCACGATGTCATTTTCAGGAATAATCTTACCCAATGCAAATGATGCATTAACAATTTCAGACACTTTGTGATTAAACTCATCAAATGAATCTTCATCTGCCATACAAAGGTTTTCCCAATCATAATTAAGGTTTTGAATCCTAACTTCCTTTTCACTGGTATTCCCTTCGAACACGGTTTCTAAGATATCCCAAGCATCTTTAGACCGAGTACACGTAGTCACATGGTGCTGAAGATCTGGGGTAATGGCATGTATGATGGCACTCAAACCGTCGGATTCTTGCTTTGCAGCAAGTATCTCAGCAGCGTCATATGCACCAATATCCTTAGGAACGGTCGCATTCCTTGCTGCCGCAACGGGAGCATCATAGCCATTAAATACATATACCCATGATTGAAAATCACGCGCTTGAAGAAAGGCACGCATAATAATTTTCCACCACAAGTAATTTGAACCATCAAAGACTGGTGGTACATTTATAAATATAACACCTCTGTCCATATTAGATCGCTACAAACACAGACTTGTAAGGTCTTTAACGTGTTTGCTTGCTCTGATACCAATTGAAAATGTGGGGGTACAACATCCACACCCAACAATTCGTTTGGCAATCTTAGAGGACTTACTCTAATACACTTTCTAGAGAATCAACTAGACAGTCAGACTCAATCTAGAATAAAGTATATCAAAGAGATTAATATCTCTAACTCTTAATTCAATCCGCAATCATCAAATAGAAATATGCGATCCCGATTGAATATAAGAGGAATTACTTGAACGGTACCAAATACCAATGTTCAAGTATCAATCAATGTAAATCAACAACCAAAGGTTTGATATTCTAATTGATTGATCTTAACGCACAACCTGTGATATTTCAATTATATAACAAAATATAATGCGGAAAAAAATAACACAGACACCAGAATTTTGTTAACGAGGAAACTGCCAATGCAGAAAAACCCCGGGACCTAATCCAGATTGAACACCATGCTGTATTAAGCTGCTACATACACTATGCTACTACAAATTAACTTCGGACTGGACTGTAGTTGAACCCTAATCAATCTCACACTGATTCAAGGTACAGTTGCGCTCCTTACGTCTCTGATTCCAACAGGATACTACGCACTTGATTCCCTTAGCTGATCACACCCACAACTAAGAGTTGCTACTGTTAGACTTAGACTGAGTTTCACTAGTGGAAAACAGAAGTTCCGCGACCGTCAGGACAAGTCATATATATGTGTTATACGACTATTTCTAACCGTCTCTGTTGGGGTCTCTGATAAAGCATAGTTGTTTTGTAGGACCCTTATCCGTGGGTCTCACAATAACGACTGAATTTAAGGGTAACGAGGTACAGACCCTTAGCCGTGGGTCTCAGATTTAAATTATAATATAAAAAAAAATATATAGATTCAGATTTGCTGAAATGCCTAATTGGCTAAATCTGAAATAATCTGACTACATCAAATGAAACTCAAATTTAAGTCAAATGAAACTCAAATTCAATTCAAGTCAAATCAAATGGAATTCAAATTAAAGCCAAATGACACCCAAACTCAAACTGAAATGAAACTTCAAATTTAACTCAAATTTAAACTTAAACTGAGAATTCATTCATTTTATCCATTAGGTTTAAAATTACACAACAAAGAATGAAATTCTGAGTTCTAAACAAAAAAATGATGAACTAAAAGACATTTGATTAAACAGCAAATTGGAGATCTCAAGCTTCTGCACATAAAACTAGCCAGTTCATTGTTTAAAGATACTTGTATACAGAGAAATACACCTGTAAGATAAGTCAATAACCAAAATGCAATTCAGTCTCAATTTTTAAAAAGTAACAGCTGGTGGGAAGTTATGTGAATGGTTTAAAAGCAAGAACTTTATAGACTACAGAGCAAAGAATTTGTATACCCGGTCTTTTCTCTGCATGACGAGCTATCTTGGCTGCTAATTCAGCTTTCTTCGATGAAGCCGCCTCACAAACCAAAGATCGACGTGCTACTTTCTCTACATGCTTCAAATCTAAACCACCTAAAACAGAAACAACAATGATAGCGAGTCAGTCCATATTCCCTTTCATACCACCAGGCACTAACACCAACAAAACAGAGGAAAAAGCACCAACGGCTCTACAACAAACCTGCATTAGCAGCTGTGTACAACAAACCTACAGGTACCTATTACTTAAAATTGCTGACATGGTTCATGTAGGATGTATCTCGCTGCTAACTCATTAAAGACTAAACTATGATGAGTAAAAAATGGAGATTTTGATCCATTTCTATCTGAGTAAGAAATGTAGACCTACAATTCTTCTTCACATCCACTGACATCAGTATTTGTTCATACAATGAAACCAACGTGATTCGAGTATGGGAGTATTTAGGTGCCATATCTTATGATGAAGATAATCAAACAACGATTACAAAAATTAAAATCTAGTGATCCAAGTTGAACATGCCCACTGAAATATTCTACAAGGTATGAATACTTCCATATTAATAGTTTTCAATACAATGAAATATGTTGGTAATTTTTCCCCAACACAATGACAAAAACTAAAAGAGTTTGAAGCTAAACATTCACCTGCCTTTGCTGGGAACCTCGTGTCTGTCAAGTGTAACACACTATAATAAAACCCCCAAATGATGTAACCCTGCAAACAGAAAAATCCAACGATCAATACAATGAATGATTAGAAAATCATAGTGCACTGGAAGAGCAACAAATGATTCTCATAACTAAAAAATGCTCATAAATGCAAATAACATGAACAGAAAACAAAATAATGAACATACACTAACAAATGCAAGTATTTCAGACCTACTAAAAGAGCTCTCCCCATCTTGTATCAATCCCACATTTTCTATATTATTTATTATAAATCAAAAGGAGGGTTAACAGTACATAACCATGAACCCAGATGGGTATGTCTTGGACCAGATGATGATTTTGGAGCCTACGAAGATAAAAAATCTTCCATTAAAACCAAAATCCAAATAAACATCAAATATGAATTATATCAATTCACAAGAAAGGGACTGTTGATTCTTACAAAGGCACCACACTGCTTAAGCGCATTGATCCTCTTCAAATGCTTCTTCAACCCTCTTGCATGTTACCATACCAAAATTAGTACACATGAAAGAAATAAAGGATAATTTTTTTTTTACATATATATATATATATATATATATATAACATATTCAACAATGAACCATAGACATGGGAAAAATAACATCTACTACTACAGATTAATGGCAAGAGAATTCTAACAAAAAAAAATTTGTTAGAGATACAACAATTGAGTTTCAAATCAAAATTGAAATTAGAAAAGAGGAATTAAAAAGAGGATGTTTATGAACCTGGTGAAGATGGTGGTGTTGATGGTGTTTCTAACCATCGTAAGAGATTGCGGCAATGATAAAATATTCATTGACAGACACAAATAGAAAGGGAAAAGAAACATTAACAAAAATGGGAAAGAGAAGCATTGCATGGATGTCAGCTCAGACGTTTTTAGTATAGACGCACACCCAGCAGCCAAGGCTGGAGCCACCTTCCATATATCCATCAAAAGATGGTAATTCCTTCAGCAAAGAACAATCCAACAATGATGAAAAAACATGATTCAGAGATATGAGCCATCCATGCATTACATGGCCATAGTGATTCTATCATACGGGATACTCCAAAAGAGTTTGAAGCTAAACACTCACTTGCCTTTGTTGCAAACCCCGTGTTGGTCAAGGCATAGAGATAAAGCAAGGGCATTTAAATTAGCTAGATAATAAGAAACACTTACCCTGGTGTCACTCTCTGGAGCAGCTTTAGATGAACTCATGCCCCCCACCATACCTGTATCGAGAATCAGTCGATAGTTAAAGTGGTTACACATAAATCCCTATCTGTATCAGTAAAACACTTTCATGGGCTCTAGCTTTATGATATTTAACCAACTACAAGGCTCTCAACTCTTTCGTAACTGGACATTATGCAAACCCATGAAATCTTTATCTCAATCACTGTAAAGATCTTAGTGAACAATACGACCACCAAACATTATTCAAAATTTCATATTCAACAAAATACATGCACAATATGCTTGAGTTACAACGCACATATTAAAGAATCAGAGATATGGATGGCTATTATACAGAAGGCCTTCCCTTCTACCAGATACATACATGCCGTCAAGATGTTCTTTGTAAATTCCATCATAAAGACGACAAATCTCCATAATTGAGTACAATTTACCCTGCAAAAAACCACAATTAGTGAATTAGGCCAAAAGACGTCAAATCTCCATAACTGAGTGCATGTTTGCTCATAAGTGCACATTGAATACTAAAGACAATAGGCTCAGAATTGAAGACTGAGATTTAAGCTAGACTTACTCCAGCATCAGAAGAAACATGCTTGCCAAAACGACTCAATTCCGCCTCTAGTTCAGCAATACTTTTATTAATTAGCGACTGGAGGCCAGGTATGCGAGACTTGATTACAGTTTCCAAGTGCTGCAAAATCGACCATTATGCATCAGTTTGAGTATAAAATAAACCAAAGCTCATAGATAGCCAAGTATAATTTTAGGAACAACCAGACAACACAAGAAAAGAAAATCATCTGTTGGTCCCTCTGCTCTGTTCCACAACAAACGTGAATGATAATACATGTGAAATTGCTAAAATTAAACAATTGGGTTGCAGGGTAAAGGAGAATGAAATCAAATTAAAGGAAAAATCTCTTTATTAGTGACCAAACCATTGTCTAATAAAAGGGTCCTCAAATTAAAGGAAAAACCTCTTTCTAGGCCGCTTGTACATTCTATGTTATACCAAATTTCATAGAAACGAAAAACAAGAAATTGGAAATGATGAGTTCAAAGTAAGCTGTTACTACCTTAGCAAAAAGGGAAAATAAACATCAATTAAGTACAACTTGAATATACAACCCATGTGCAGCGTGTAGAAAATCAATAGTTACAAATGAAAACAAGAAATTTCTATCCACGTGATCATTCAATAGATCAACCCACTGTAAGATGTAACTCCACTCGTATACATCACCGTACATGGACCAAACCCTTCCTTGGCAGTTAAAAATATGTCATTAACAAGACAAAAGTAATGTTATGAAAGTCTTGGCCACATAAATAGTTTAGCACAAAAGTTTAGTCCAAGCTCATCATGACACCTAGGATCATAGTGCTTCTGAACTCTAGATGAGTGAACAGCTGAGAACCGATAGTGCGAACACAAAAATGCATCTAGTGTCTACTACTGAAAACCATCAGAGAAGTATAAGAGTGAACAACATTGTCAAAAGGCATTAATTGTAATACAGACAAAATAGACAGTTCATGAGTTTTCGCATTGCCAATCTTTATAAATTGCAACCTAGGTCACATATAACAAACCCCTGATATTAAAAATGTATGTTAAGATGAGGATGGCCTAAATCTAGAAAACGAGATTTACAAGTTAAATAGAGTACACACAATCAAAAGAGACACTGACATTTTAAATAAATTTGGGGGAAAACCCATTTAACATGAAGAATACCTAGCTATCATCAGTACCCAATGGAATTTATTTTGTATTTGAAATAAAATCCATCCATCCCAAGCCGTAACAACCATCATATTCTATGGAGACATTCGCAGTATTCCTTGTTTTAAGGACAAACAAGGAACCAATCCACAAGCTACGATACTCCTACCCTACACCACTTGAATATCATTGCAGTAGTTTGCAAAAATAGGACTAATCAATCTACCATATATAAATTTAAAAGATAATCCTAGCTACCAGTTTGGACTAGCTAGCCATACCACGTTCAATCTGGCACGATATCATTCTCAAATTCTAGTCCTCTAGTCGTTGATTATACATGAATCCCATAAGCTAATTAATTCCAATTTATATAAAAAAAATGCATTTTATCCTATGGCAGTATAAATATAGACCCAGTAGTTGGCAGAATACATGTTACCATATCCAGGACCACCATAGCCTTGGTTAGAATACATGTTAGGATCTTGAGCAGCTGAAACATATCCATAGGCTTCATAACATCCATTGTTTTTGTCCACTGTAAACCATAAAATCACACAGGTTACATCCCCAACAATTCCAAACCAAGGATTAACATGATCAATTAAAAACCCAATTTTAGCATCAACCCCTAACTATTATAACTCAATTTGAGCAACAATACCAAGATTTAACTACAATCCCAGAATCTAAAACAACATAAATTCACCCATCTTGTAACCCCACATTAAAATCCTCTTAAAACACACTAAAATTCTCTTCAAAAAATAACAACTATTTAATCCAAATCGAATCAAATACTCTAATTCGGTCAAATCAGTACATCAAAAAATCAAGAAAACACAATCCCTAACAAGCAAAACCCCTCAAATCAACCCTAATCTACTAAGCATACCAACATTGATAAATAAACTCAAGAAAAAATCCCAAAAAACATGAAAAAATAGTCGATAATTAACAAAAATGGTGTAAATAGAGATAAGATTGAAGGAGAAGAAATATCCTCACCAGGATCGCACTGCGTGAAAAATTGGTGTCAGATCGAAGATAATGATGCAAAGATATGATTTAGTGATGGTGGGAGATTTCTTCTTCGATTAATAATTCAACCCATTTGTTCTTGAGGAGAAACAACTAGGTTTTTTCTGATTTTTGTAAAACTAAAAGGGAAGAGAAGATAGGTGAGAGGGAGAGGGAGACATGTGAGTACGAAGGGGATTTGGTTTAGTGATAAAAACAAAGAGATAAGGTATCTTCATCCAGCCGTTCACTTCAGATCGTTCAATCGTGGCAATACACTCCGTGGGCCCAAAAATTTCTGACACAGAACTACCAACTCTGAATCGCGGTTTAAGGGACTCTGTTTTGGATGGCAGAATGGTAAATATATTTTCCTATTCAGAGACGGCTAAATATACTCTCGGATTTTTTCCGTGTTTTTACCATATCAGGGACTGTTATATTTGGTCAACGGTCCTACTACGGTCAATGAGGGTCTCGGATGTGGGTTGTATAATACCCATTTTCCACTAGTGTTTGGTAATGCTTATTTTTTTTCAAAAGCACTTTTAAAACCTATATATGTCAATAAATTTTGAAGTTGGTGTTTGGTAAAAAAAACTAAAGTGCTTTTTATCCAAAGCACTTCCCAAATTCCTCAATTTTTAAAAGCTGGGGAGGAGGAGCTTTTAAAAGCTACAAAAGCATAAGCTGTGGTCCCACATAAATTTAATGCTTGATTTATCTTTTTTATCCCTACTTTATTTTATAAATGACAAAAGTTACCCTTAAATTTATATACAATTATTTTTTTACCATTTCTTATATTGCATTCTTTAAATATTATTATTTTTTATTATTTCGAACTATTTTATATACTATTTATTTAATTTGTCAACAGTAGAAATAAAAATAAATATTAAATAATTACTTAATTTTAGTTTCATTTTTGTAGGAAATACCATATGGTCCTAGAAATAATATATTAGGATGAGTCTAGTCATATTGACCCAGTCATGTGTCTGTTTGGTCCTTATTGGGAAAATATATTATAATTTGGTCCTACAAATTATGGTTTGGTCCTAGGATGATGTCATGAATGATGTAAATATCATTTAGTAGGGACAAAAATATCCTTTTGTGAGCATATATATAGAAAAAATCCTAGAAAATATCTTCTTTTTCAGATTCACTTTCTCTCTGTTAGTTTTAAATCTACTTTCTCTCTTTTTTTTTTGTTTTTCTCCTGCTGATGTTTTGTTTGAAGATTGAGATGAAGATTTTCAACAGAGATTGAGATTTCTACAGAGAAGATGATGATGAACACGATGATGATGATAAAGATGATAAGAATATCAAGATGATGAACAAGACGGTGATTTTGTGACGGAGATTTTTTGCTTTTTCTCCCTGTTTGATGCTGTTGTGGTTGAAGATGATGATGAACACGATGAAGACGACGATAGATTTATGTTTTTCTTCGTCACTGCTACTGTTGAAGATGATGAATTTGATGAAGTTCATTCTTGAAATATGGGCTTCATTTTCTGGAATGAAGTCTGTTTTTTTAGGTTTTTATATGGACTTCATTTTCTGGAATGAAGTCTGTTTTTTTAGGTTTTCATATGGACTTCATTTCTGGAATGAAGTCTGTTTTTTTTAGGTTTTTATATGGACTTCATTTTCTGGAATGAAGACTGTTTTTTTAGGTTTTTATATGGACTTCATTTCTGGAATGAAGACTGTTTTTTTAGGTTTTTTATATGGACTTCATTTTTGTAATGAAGTCTGTTTTTTTTTTTTTTAGGTTTTTATATGGACTTCATTTCTGGAATGAAGTGCTAAAAGAAAATAAGTAAAAATTAACACGGAAGGGTATTTTTGTCAGTTTAATATTTTTAAATAATTATGGACCAAACAGTAAAGCCGTTTGACCAAAGGACCAAACAGACATGGGCCCACCTAAAAAAGGACCAAACGATATTTTTCCCTTCATTTTTTGCTTGAATAATTACTTAATTTGTCAACAGTAAAAATAAAAACAAATATTAAATAATTACTTAATTGTTAAGTAAAATAATTTCTTAACAATCATAATGATAGTGGTAATTAGTATGAACATTAATATTATATAGTAAAAAAATCAATTATTTTTAAACCCAATAAAATTGAATAAAACTACCATGAGTGATATGTCTGTTTTTGTCATTTGTTACAACAACAATGGTTGAATCTGAAATTTTACCAAACACATTTTGATTGTTTTTTTAATCAGCTTCAACTTTAATTAATATTTTACCAAACGTCTAACTGTTTTTTTTTTCTCACAAAGACAAAGACAAAGAACGCATACAATGAGAAAAGTGCTTTTACAAAAGTTGCAGCAATACCAAACTAAGCCTTAATGTTGGTTTAGCAACAAATGTTGGTTTAGCAACAAATGTTGGTTTATTTAAGGTAATCCTAGTTTGCTTAAGCTAATCCTGTTTTGTTTAATCTTGATTAGTGTTAACTAGGATTACACTCAGCTGCTTAACTGTCCAATGACTCATCTAGTGAGGTTTCAACCAACTAATGATTGACAGGTTGGTTGACACATACGACTAAGTTCTCTTCTAGCCTCTTATACATATCTGTTTTCACTAATTAATCCATCTAAGTAATGAGAGGAAATAGAAGTAGAAGCTAAGTCATGTTCATGTTTTCTGTTTAATATGTTTCTAATTCTTGTTTCTTGACTTGTAATATTGTGTATCATGTTATTGTTATGTTTCATGTTGTTGTGCTGTTATGTAGACTATATTCAGCTAATAAAAGTAACTATGTATGTTCTGTGTACCCATAAAGATGTTCTTGAGTATGATCAGTCTAGGGTTATGGTTTGTTTTCAGCATAAGGGTTCTTATAATCTTGTTTAAGCATAAAGAATGGTGATTATGAAGCTAAAAGTCCAACATTCTACTTCTATTTCCCCTAGTTGTTTCATATTCTTAAACTAGGGTATATACGAAACCTTGTTTTTGGTTAGGTATCACATGAAACTATTCTCATGTAGTTTTTATGTAATATTTCCTCTATGCTCATCTTTAAGAATGATAGCGTGATCTGATTTCTGTAAACATGAAAGATTTTGCCATGGTTAATGTTTCCTTTATGAAATCAGTATATACATGGGCTTATTATAGCTTTCAAAATTAGAACTCTACTGTTTTGTAACCTATTAAATGGTTATTATCATGATGAGTGAAAAATTCTGATCATGTTTGTGTTGCATGCATACTGTTGTTAAGGTATGATTGGATGGCTGAACGAGTTTCTGTTGTGAAAGGAATGTCTACTGGTTTTGTTTTGAGACTTTAATGTCCTTTGATAAGCAATTTAGTTTATATCAGTGATACATAAAACAGAAACTCACAAGTTGCAAACCTATTATGACATTCACAATCATATTGTTGGTGGTATGACCTGTCATATCTCAGTATTGTTGTGCCAAGTTTCTGTTCCTAGCATATGGTGTTTGTTAGTCTCTAAACATGATTTGATATGCCATCATTCAGTGAAGTTTCTATTTTGAGGTGACAACAGATTATGGGATGTTTTCATCAGTAGGATCAGTTGTCGTCGTTTCTACAAGGCAGTGTGTATTTGCTTTGGGTAGTGATACTGGTGCAAGTGTTGGACAGCCAGCGTTTTTCCTGTGATGATGACGTTGAATATCAAAAGGAGAAACTTGTTAGACCCTACCACCACTTGAGTCTGTGCTGAATCTCTTATAGTTGGTACTTTCATGAAGGTTTCCACTGCTACGGACCTGTGGTTATCTTGAGAAAAGTTGTACATGGTGCTCATCAAGTAACGGGACAAATATGATTCTTCCGGAACAAATAAAAGCTGGTGGTTGCTACTGTAGTAGTGGATGTTTTTCTTTAGAGTGATTGAGCAGTGAGAGACATGTTGACTTCCCAATAGTATTCCTCCATGTGCTACTCAATAAGGACTTGAAATGTTCTGAGGTACCTGGAGCGGAAGGGTGTTAATTTGTAAAGATTGTAAAGGCATTTAATACGGTGTTTGTACAAAATGGAAGGTTGTTTTTGCTGCAGATGCAGACGTCATCTTCCTTGAGTGCTGAGATTAGTTTTCTGGGTGATGGCTTAGATGACTGACTAGCTTGCAAGTTCAGTCAAATTTTGAGGTTTATGGTTAGTAAAAGGTGCTTCTGATTGTATAAGACTGTTTTTTCAAGAGTTTTATCTTCCATTAAACTCACAGGTGAAGTGGTTTATTACGGCAATAATCAAGTACAAGGTATGTTTTTCCTTGGTACACAGTTAAACTTTAAGGTATGTTTTTTATTTCCAGTTTTCTGAAAGTTTTAACTCTTTAGACATTTTGTACCTACCATTACTTACTAAGCGTCGCCTAAGTGATACTTTGAGAGTATGAAGGGTTTTTTTTTTTAATGAGAATGAAGTCTTTCTGTGTTTTTAGTTGGTAGGGAAGTTAATGCAGAATAGAAACTGAATGTCAAAAATGTTGCAATACAAGTTCAAACTTTATGAAAGACATGAAAGTCTGGGTTATAGTGAACTTCTTACGGTGGTTGAAGTTTCCTTATAAAGTCTGTTTCTCAGCTGACATGGAAAATAAAGCTTAAACTGCCGTAGGAATAGGAAATTACTCCTGATGGTTGAACACTAAGGAGTGAAAGTATTCGTTGGTACAACAAATGCAGAGCTGTCTGCAAGAATGTAGAGATTGAGCATTCACAAAGGGAAAGTTAACTACTTTGTCGTTTAAATTTTCCATTATGCCTAAAGGTTTAGTAGTCAAGTTTTAAGGTATGTGTTTTCTTAAAAGTGCAGACTTGGAATTCTAAGTGCACTAGTGCTTTGCAACTGAGCTTTTTCAATCTTTGAAAGTTGTGATTATCGTTATTTTCTGTGTTTTTCACTACTCGACTAAGTATTGCCAAAGTGATACTTTGAGAGTAATGAAAGTGTTTTAATGAAAATGAAGTTTATAGTTCAGTAATTTCTGTAGAATGGCAACAGAGAATCAATGCTTAAAGTGCTGCAATATAAGGCTCTGGATATGTATGGATATGTTGACAAAGAGATGAAAATGCTTGTGGTTTAGACCACGAAAACCAGAGTGACAAAGATTCTTCGTCATTTTCTCTTAAAGCAAGGTTTGCTTGTGATTTATTTTGGATGTTGCAAGTGCGAACCTGCCCAAAGGTGATTGATAGACATATTTTTGTGTCTAATCCTCAATGTCTCTATTGTTAGTGCTTGATTTTGTACTTATTTTGGTGTTTTTATGTTTGTGTAGGTGTTTTTGGAGAAATACGCTTTGTGTGGAAAAAGTTGCTCAAAAATTGCTATTTGGACCCCCAGGAGAAAAGTACTAAGGGCACCCTCACTTGGGATAAGGGCACCCCGGGGCACCCCATATGATAAAGGCATCTGACTAATGGATCGGGGCACTCCATCTTTAACATTTCAAATTGAAGTTGGCGGGAATATTTTGCAGTTTACCTGGAAGATTTTTGGTTCGAGTTTTGGACGTGCTAGAAGGAGACTAAATGGCTAGGATTTGCTGGGATGACGTGCCTAGTCTCAACATGCAGGTTATGGTGGATTTCATCGGACAAATTTGGCTAGATAATCGTGTGGAAGAAAACAGGGAGTACGTGGTCGGAAAAGATAATCACGGGATTACAGCAAATTCAGACGTGTACTCACGTGTTTGGATATAGTTGGGTTACTTAAGAAGCGCGTAGAAGTTAAATAAGGAAGATTCAGCATCTGTAGACGCGTGAAAGAGCTAAAAACATAAAATTATTCCTGTATCTTGCATGGAAATATTACCGAGTAATGGAGGATTATTGGCAGTGATTGAGCGAGATTTTTTGGTAACTATGGCTATATAAATGGTACTGGTGCATCACAGAGGGGTGACGGGGAGTTTGGGGAGAGTTACGGAGCCTCAACAGAGCCGAAGAGTCAAGTTACAGAGAAACACCATTGCTGCTGCTATGAAGAACACGAAGAACATAAGACGCACACCCATCTGTCGTTCATGATACAGTGATTGCGACAGTTTCCTGACAGTCTTATACACTACAGTTATAACGACACTTTCTTTATATCGATCTCTGTAACAGTGGACTCGCAACACCGCAAAGTGTTGCGGTTTCCTGGTTTATTCAATTTTTGTCCTTTTTATCATTTGTAAACACTTTTGAGCAATGAAATCAACTTTTGAGCGTGTTTCCATGATGAGGAGCTAAATCCAATCCTTGGGGCGATGGAGGAAGTCGTTGTTTCGGTAAAGTGATACATTTCTACTTTTAATTAATTATAACAACTTTATTAAGATTTTTGCATTGAACTAAAATCTGATTATATGATTTTGATTAGTTAGGTGTATTTTCTCTTGATAGAATATGCTTGCTTTAGTGTTTTGATATTCTATGCTTGGATTAACATCTATTCTTTTGAAAACCTACATGTCTAGGCAATACTATTGTAGGAGCAGAATATCGCAGCAACCTTCACTTGCGAATTATTAACGATGCAACATAATAATGTCGCAGAAGAAATATTAGAAACGACGCAACAAATGACATTAGCTTAAATATGAGAAAGGTGTGACGATTCTGTGAAGAGTCAAGAAGACTTGCGAAGACTAACATTTGTAGACCTGCGAAATGTCGCAAGGTAAATCCGAAATTAAGGGAAATATTAGTTGTACATGAGCTGTCATCCACTATGTAATATCCAATATAAAGAGGAGAGAAGGAGAGAGAAAGGGAGAGATAATTTTGGTAAGAGAGAGAGAGAGAGAGAGATTTTTGGGAGGGATACACTTTAGAGAGGTTAGACAATTTAGAGAGAGAGAGACTTTATTTTCTTTATCATCTTCTTCCCCTAAAATTAGATCTAGAGCTCTACCAAATAACCATTAATGGAGATTGTAAATGAAATACTAATGTAATCTCAACAATCATAGTGAAGAACCATGGATGTAGATGTTGTGATACCAACTCCATACAGTTTCCATATTTAGGACTACTATAATTAGTTTGTTATTTCCTTTGTTAGATAGGAGTTTCAGAGTTATTAGAACTCTTGTTCTTTACTTCTTGTGCACGGCTTTGAAGCTATAAATAGCCTGGCCAATTATTAGTTTCGGCAGCAATTAATAGAAGAATAGTTTATTTCAATCTTTCTCTCTTAATTCTTTCGCAGAGGAGGTTAATCTTCCAAAACAAAGAGTTTAAATCCTGATTTCTTCTAGTTTTTGATCTGATATCATTGCGTTTGGTGTTGGGTCATAACACCTGGATCAGAGCAGGTTTGCTTAAACCCTAAATTTTACACAATTTTTTTTTTTACGATGACATACACAGAAGATTTGTCTCTCCTGCAACAAGGCATCACTGGAGTTACAACAAAACTTGAGGCTCTAGTCACCACCATTAACAACAATCATGTTCATGATGAAGAAGCTCGTGACCGAAAAAAATCTGAGGATAAGCAGATGCGTGAAGATGATCGTGCTCTTAGGAAACTCGATTTATCTGAACATACCAAAGAACTTTCTCAAACCCTTACCGCCGATCTGACGACGGCTCTAACAACATATTTGACTACGGCATTGGGAACCACTTTACGTGCAGTATTTAGAGAAGTTTATCCTCAACAGGGTCACCGTACTAACGGTGCTGCTCCTCCACCACCTCCACCTCCCCCTGGTGGTAATGAAAGTGCCGTTCGGGCTAGCTCAATTAATTTGAAGTTTCCAACTTTTGATGGTGACGATCCGGATGGTTGGATTTTTAGTGCAGATCAGTATTTTAACTTGCACGTTGTTGCTGACAATATGAAAATTGCCATTGCTTCTGCTCATCTTAAGGGAGATGCGAATGCTTGGTTTTGCTGGAAAAGAACAACAGTTATTTTAAATACTTGGCTGGAATTTTGTACTCTTGTGCGTGCTCTTTTTTCTCCTGCGAAATTTGTTGATGCTCGGTTGGCAATTAGCACCATTAAACAAAAAGGTACGGTTCGAGAACACATACCTGAGTTTGAACGATTATTAAATTTTGTCAATGATTTACCTGAAGATCATTTGATCAACTGTTTTATTCATTCACTTAAACCGGAAATTGGTTCTATGGTTAAATTACTTGAACCTACAACTTTACCTGCGGCTTTCACAAAGGCCATAAATCAAGAAGATGCATTATTAGCCGCCACTGTTACCCCAAAGCCTTATCGTCCTCCACAGCTACGGACTCCAACACCTGCTGCTACTGCTGCTGCTATTCAAGTGAAAAAACCAAATTTACCACCTGGAGCTAAGCGACTTACATGGGAAGAACAAAAAGAAAAACGAGAAAAAGGCGAGTGTTTCAATTGTGATAAATTGTTCACTCCTGGACATATGTGTGTGAGACCACGATTGCTACTTTTGGAAGGATCTCCAAATACAGATGATTATTCTGTTGAGCAGACTGATAATGGGTTCAAAGAACTAGCACCAGCGTTTGAGGAAACAACACCAGAGTTTGAGGAAACACCGGCACCAACAATTTCTCTTCATTCACTAATGGGTTCTCCTTCTCCCAGAACAATGCGCATCTCTGGTTTCACCAAAGGTCAAAAATTAACAGTCCTTCTTGATTCAGGTTCTACCCATAACTTCCTTCATCCTCGGATAGTTAAACAATGTGGTTACCCAATTAATTCTGGAGATGCTTCTTTACGTGTGACAATTGGTGATGGTGGTCAGCTGCATACACAGGGTTTTTGCCCTAATATTCCACTTAAATTTCAGAACTATGACTTTACTTCTGATTTTTATCTTTTACCAATTAGTGGATGTGACGCTGTGCTAGGCATTCAATGGTTACGCACTTTGGGTGAAATTTCTTGGGATTTTACAGCTTTGACTATGCAGTTTAGCATTAATGGTTCTCGCATTACTTTGGTTGGCAATGATTCTCCCACAGTAATGATGTTAGACGGTTCTTCGATGCAACGTATATTGGATAGAGAGCATTATGGAATTTTGTTCCAATTAAGTACTTTCCAGGAAAATACTTATACACCTACTTCTGTTTTGGCACCTGAAATTCAACAGCTCATATCTACTTATTCAGATGTCTTTGAGACACCTATTTCACTGCCTCCTTCACGACAGCATGACCATCATATTCCCTTGCTACCAGATTCTTCGCCTGTCAATGTTCGTCCTTACCGTTATCCATACTTTCAGAAGAACGAAATTGAGAAGATCATTTTAGAATTACAACAAGCAGGTCTTATTAGGGAAAGTTCAAGTCCTTTCTCTTCTCCAATATTGATGGTTAGAAAGAAAGATGGCACTTGGCGTATGTGTGTGGATTATCGCGCACTTAATAAGATAACAATAAAGGATCGTTTTCCCATTCCTATGGTCGACGAACTCTTGGATGAACTACATGGTGCTTGTGTATTTACAAAGTTGGATTTACGTTCGGGTTATTATCAAATCAGATTGTTTGGCCCTGATATTCACAAGACTGCTTTTCGTACACACGATGGACATTATGAGTTTCTCGTCATGCCATTTGGTCTTTCAAATGCACCAGCCACTTTCCAAAGCTTGATGAACAATATTTTCAAGCCTTATTTACGAAAGTTTGTGCTTGTGTTTTTCGATGATATTTTAATCTTTAGCAAGAGTATTTCTGAGCATGTTGATCTGAAAGTTGTTTTTGAGATTTTACGTTCTCATCAATTATTTGTGAAGGAAACAAAGTGTACTTTTGCTCAACCTTCCGTGGGGTATTTAGGCCACGTTATTTCATCTGAAGGTGTATCAGTGGAAGATGATAAGATCAAGAGTATTCTTTCTTGGCCTATTCCTAGCATAATTAAAGAACTTCGTGCATTTTTGGGTCTCGCTGGGTATTATCGCAAGTTTGTCAAAAACTTTGGCGTCATTAGTCATCCCCTAACTCAACTATTGAAGAAAGATGCATTTTTTTGGACTGATGCTGCTACTTCGTCATTCAAACAACTGCAACATGCTCTCACTACTACTCCAGTATTGGTCTTGCCAAATTTCAACAAAGAATTTTATTTAGAGTGTGATGCTTCTGGTGGGGGTTTAGGCGCTGTGTTAATGCAATCTCAGAGACCTATTGCTTATTACAGCAAGCCATTATCTGGTAAGAACTTGAATCTTTCAATCTATGATAAAGAGATGCTGGCAATTGTGTCTGATGTTCAAAAGTGGCGACATTATTTAATGGGTAGACACTTCAAGATATACACAGATCATAGGAGCTTGAAATATTTTTTGGATCAAAAACTATCATCCATGGAACAACAAAAATGGCTTTCAAAGTTACTGGGATATGACTATCAAATTATTTTTCGCAAAGGCAAAGAAAATGTTGCCGCCGATGCTCTGTCACGTTTATCAGGTCCTCAACTAAACTTGCTATCTACACCTATTTTTTCTGGTGTGCACGATATTGTTGTTGAATGTCATCAAGATGACGAGTATGCATCACTTATTGCTGAATTGGGTGTTAAGCCTGATTTTAAACGTCATTATACTTACATCGATGGCATATTAAGATATAAACAACGCATTGTGGTTGTTTCTTCTTCTTCATGGTGTTCAAAACTACTTGCGGAGTTTCATGCAACTCCATTGGGGGGTTATTCAGGTTATCTAAGAACCCTCAAGAGACTTCAACAAAAATTTTATTGGAAGGGTATGAAACATTCTCTTAAAGAATTCATTGATCAGTGTGACATCTGCCAACGTAACAAGTCTGAATCAGTGTCTCCTCCTGGGTTATTAAATCCTTTACCAATACCTGCTGATGTTTGGCTCGATATTTCAATGGATTTCATTGATGGATTTCCTCTATCTGCAAGAAAAAGTTCAATTTTGGTTGTGGTTGATCGTCTCTCCAAGTATGCTCATTTTATTGCTCTATCTCATCCTTATTCTGCTAGCACGGTTGCTGAAGTATTTATACGAGAAATAGTGCGTCTTCATGGAATGCCAAGGAGTATTGTCAGTGATCGAGATGCGATATTTATGAGTAACTTTTGGACAGCTTATTTCACCTTCCAAGGTACTCAATTATGTCACAGTTCAGCTTATCACCCACAATCAGATGGTCAAACTGAAGTTACTAATCGAAATTTAGAATGTTACTTACGCTGTTTTGCTGGTATGAAACCTAAAGATTGGTTTAAGTGGCTGTCGTGGGCTGAATGGTGGTATAATACGAGCTTTCATACTGCTATTCAAATGACTCCTTATGAAGCTTTGTACAACCGTTCTCCACCAACAATTTTATCATATTTACCTTGTTCTACACCAGTACATGATGTTGATCTAAATCTTCAAGCTCGAGATCATACTCTTAAACTTTTAAAATCCCACTTGCTGGAAGCGCAAACTCGGATGAAAAAAATATGCTGATTCTCATCGTACGGAGAGGTCTTTTGAGATAAACGATTTGGTTTATTTGCGACTGCAACCGTACCGGCAAACTACTGTGGCAAGCACATCTTTTTCGAAGCTTTCTCCTCGATTCTATGGTCCTTTTCGAATTCTGGAGACAATTGGAAGTGTGGCATATAAGTTAGAGTTGCCTGCAACAAGTCGCATTCATCATGTATTCCACGTTTCTCAATTAAAAAAACGATTAGGAATGAATGCTAATGTGGTTGCTGTGTTACCAGATATCATTGACTATGACAAATGGGAGCCCTCTGCAATTTTACAACGTAGAATGTACAAGAAAGGTCGTATTGCTGGTACACAATGGTTAGTACATTGGAAAAATCACCCTGAAGATGAAGCCACTTGGGAGGATGCTGATGAGATTATTGCACGTTTTCCAGCTTTCAAGACTTGAGGACAAGTCTGTTTTCCAGGGGCGTAGGATGTTGTGATACCAACTCCATACAGTTTCCATATTTAGGACTACTATAATTAGTTTGTTATTTCCTTTGTTAGATAGGAGTTTCAGAGTTATTAGAACTCTTTTTCTTTACTTCTTGTGCACGACTTTGAAGCTATAAATAGCCTGGCCAATTATTAGTTTCGGCAGCAATTAATAGAAGAATAGTTTATTTCAATCTTTCTCTCTTAATTCTTTCGCAGAGGAGGTTAATCTTCCAAAACAAAGAGTTTAAATCCTGATTTCTTCTAGTTTTTGATCTGATATCATTGCGTTTGGTGTTGGGTCATAACAGTAGATCACATTGATCGAACCATGTAAAAAATCCTCGTGTCAATTTATATTTCTAGTACTTATATTTGAAATTTAGGTGATTAATAAGATTTAGATCTACAAAATATGATAATGGGTGTGTTGTAGGAAATCCTGCAACTACAATTTTAGCGCTAGAAACAGGGACTTTTACAACATTGGTTTGAAGAAGATTCCAACAAAATAGTTATTATGGGAGATGGATCTCATTAGATTTAAAATCTTCAAGGTCAGACATAAGTCAGACATGGAAACTACAACGAAAGCTCATGATTTCAGACAACAAACCAGCGTCATCAATAATATAGGAAATAAAAAGATGGAGATATGTCGAACGGCAGATGAAGAAAAAGGAAGCAAATTTACCTCAACAATTCGATTAAAAGGAAATAAACGACAACAATTTTAGTGATTTTGTTTTTCTTCACCCAGATCTGGAAGTTTTTAGACAACAATTTTAGAAGGAGTTCATTACGAAACTGCGAAGTACAGTTGAAATTCATATTATGATAATAGAGGGTGCGAAGATGACGCTCTTTCCTGTGGAGAAAACACTAACCATAATGCTAAAATAGGATAACAATTTAACCATAAATCAACCTCCAAAGAAGAACTCAATTCGAAGCTCATCATTAGCGAAGAAGTAAAATTCAAAAATGGAGAATTTCGCAAAATGAAGAAAATATTAAGTGGCAGTCTGAAGTAGAAGTGCAGAAGTTCGCATAGAAATGCAGAAGTTAATACCATTGGCTGAGGCCACCAATCCAGAGCAGTAGTCACGAAAAGTCAGCACCCCTCCAAACAGGCGAAGTAAAAGGGGGTAGTAGTCGAGATCACTTCGTCAACATTTAGGAAAGCAACCCAATCACTTTGCCGAAGTACCATAAGAAAACCACGAATGTATAGTCAGACAAGATATAGTCAGCTCACTTTGGGTCAATTAACTTAAGTATTTGAGAAAGCCAACGAAGCAAAGTAAAGTACAACAAACCAACTCAAAAATTTTAGCGAAGAAAAAGTGCAGTGATCAAGTTAATTTCATCAATATCTTACTTCGCTGGAACGACCAATGAAGAAGAGATTTTATGACACTTACTTCGTCACCAAACTCCAGCGAAGATTCCAGTAACTTGAGCAAAGCAAACAAGCAATCTCAATCAAATTGTAAACCAGTCATCTTAAATACTTCAGCACAACAGACTTAGTACCATGGAGAAGGAATTAAGAAGATAGCGAAGTAAAGACGCCTACTTCGTCACTAACTACCACGAAGAAATAATAATGGCTTTGGAAAACTAAAAGAAGAGATACTTTGTGAAGGAAGAAAGTTACAGCAGGTGATGAAAAAGATTCTACCAAGTTTACTTCACAAAAACTTCAACAGCAAATCATTTCTGAGAAAGGATCGTCCAATAAGCGTTCTGAGAAGCAAATCAACTCGATTGAAATAACTGGCAGCAAGTCATCTTTTAGGAAAGTTAGTGAAGGAACCATTAGCAAAGAAAGGCAGTAGCATCACCAGCAAAGTAATAAGAGAAATATAGTAAGCAGTTATCTTTGGAAGAGGCTACCTCGTGAAGGTGAAAAACAAAAATGAAGAAATAGGACAGACATCTCGCAGCCAGAGCCAAAGTAATTTGTAAATACAATACAAGAACCAATGACAATTGCAGAGCAACACATACAAAGCTACTAAGAAGACGAAGGAATATCACGTTAGCAAAGGTTCTGCGAAGAGCAAGAAGAGATTTTGCAAAGATGGTTGTTACGTCAACAAATAACTAGCGAAGAAGATGATAGCTAGCGAAGAAGAGGTTCTGCAAATAAATAGAATGGATAGTTTGGTTCTATTCGAATGAGCTGTCAAGGACAAAGGACAAAGAAGATGATAACCAGCAGCAAATTTCCATGGGAGAAATTATTCTTCCAACTTAGCGCGGGATAATAACATCCTAAGAAAGGTGTAATGATCAAGGAAAGATCACCCAGTAGGAAAATATTGTGGAGCAACAACCCAGCATTACCAACAATAACAAACAGCGAAAGGAGATGACAAGAAGGAAGAGATGGATCATCAACAGTCAGACAATTCAATGAAACTTTTGACTTTTCAATTAACGAAGAAGATGGATCATAACAGCCATATTTGCAGAAGGAAAATGAATTCGCATACTTGAAATGACTCCAGTGAAGTGTAATTTCAAAGATGGGAAATAACTCTATGCAGCGAAGTTCAACCATGGAAGAAGAGTTAGTTCGTGTGCAGCAAATTATCTCCCAGAAAAGTTCAGCCACAATCACAATTTCGTAGAGACAACAATGACTTCCACGTACCAGAGAGAGAAAAGAGACGAATTTAGTTACTTCGTCATCAACTCCTGCGAAGACTAACCAGTACAGCCAGCGAATATAGCAACTTAGACTCTGTTCATCAGACCAATCTCGCTAATTTATTTCGCAGATTCAAGTCTTGATCAACTATTCGACAACGAACTTCATCATCAACCCCAGCAAATCTACCAAAGGAACTAGTTTCATGAACCACAAACAAATCAATCAAAAAAGGACTTACACCCCTAATCAACATATATTAATGGATATATACTGTTGGTGAAACTACATATACTCTCGGCGAAGAGAAAACATGCAATAATGAATTAATTTGAAAGAAGATGCCAGCAATTAACGAAGTATCATCAGCAACAAACATTTTATATAGCGAAGTTTGGTTAGCTCCGACAGATGACCTCGTCAAAACAACCCCAATGCCAGCGAAGTAACACAGTTCAAGGCGAATAAATTCAAGCTTGAATCACCACCCAGAACTGAAACCATCATAGCCATAAGATTAGGACGAATTTATCAAGACATTATTCAGATCAACAATCTCCACTATTCAAAAGATCAATAACTCAGTTAAAACCAGATCAAGACGGGGAAATAACGAAGACAAACGAAATTATCACTTGGGAAGAAAATGATGATTGCAGTTCATCAGCAATGAAGGATGAACCAGCAAAGAAGAAAAACACAGTGGTCATGACCTGCTTCGTCATGATTCAGGAGAAGAAAGAAAATTTGAACTTTGCAGATGTTTTCTTCACACAAGTTTCCTTCGCAAATGTTTGTAATATTCTAAAAAGACACACAGAGCAAAAAATAAAGACGTACAGGGAGAAGAAGTAATAAGAGAACATATATATGGCTTGCTTTCGCAAACATAAGTCAATACAGATGGTTAGTAGCGAAAAGAAGGAGTTTAATACCACGGGTTCGAATCCCTCATCAAGCATAGTTTTTCGCACATTTTTGAAATCATAAAGGTTAAGAAATACAATAAAGTTACAGCATTGTGCATTTCTTTCGCATACATCAAGTGGTACAGATGGTCAGAGAAGGGGTATGCAAACTAGAGGACGCCGGTTCGAGTCTTCCCCTTCACACAAATTTTTTTGATGATTATTTCATTACTTCAAAAGATCTTTGATTATTTCGCAAAGAAGAGAGTTGATGATTATCTCGCGAATGAAGAAAAGAATGATTATTTAGCAAAGAAGGATTGAAAGAATTGACAGAAATGAAAGAATGAATGAATGAGACGAACCTTTATGGCGCACACCCTAGTTCGCGAATAAAATTTCGCAAGAGGCAAATATAAGACCTAAAGTGCGTCATATAAGGGGGTATCTCTTTACATGGCTCAAGTAAAAGGTTACACCGCCCCTGGAACCTGAGTCATGGAGATTTGGGGTCAATAAAGCCCATCCAGGAGAGATACCTTGGATTTCCAACTATATATATAAGGTTATACCCTGGTTGGAAGACCGAGGGTCTCTTCTAAGGAGTCAGTGTATGATCAAGGCGCCGAGGTACACGGTTGATCCAAGAGTGCCTGGGGCATTTGAAGTGTCTCGGCCATTCTTGGCAAGTCTTGGCACACGCTCGAATCGGCCCGAAGAAAACTCCACTTGGGGTGCAGTCTCGTAACCATAAGCCCTATAGGTATAAGGGATAAGAGGCTGCGAAAACAACTGGTTGTTGTTAAGACCGGATGGGAGAAGTTAGTCTTGTATGGCCGATGTACGCCTCCTTAAAGGGGCAACCAGGGAGATGATAAGGGCGGCACCTTCCATTGGGGAGCTGATAAGTGTCTTAAGACGCAAATGTCATGAGGCTTTATTTTCGCAAGAAAATTTAGGCTTGTCATATTTGTGCGATGATCCTGAAGAGGCAATAATACAAAACGCGAAGATAAGACAAGATCAATGGGTCAGTACATGAAAATGTAAGGACGTCCTGCGATTTCGTCGCAAGACGGCAATGTCACAGGGATTTATTTTCGCAAGAAAGTTTAGGCCTTTCATATTGTCGCAATAAAATTATCCTGCAGAGGAAAAAATACTAAAGAAATGATAAGGCAAGATCAATGGGTCTTTACATGAAAGTGTAAAGACGTCCTGCGATTTTGTCGCAATGACGAGGGGTGGCACAATAAGACCTTTAACTAGGAAGGCAAAATAAGACCACACAAGAAAATGAGTAAGCAAATAATCTTGCGAGATTGATTATCTGTAAACAAATAAGTTTACGAATATATACATGGAAATGAGTTTGAGATAGCGAAAATAACAAAGAAGTATTATTTAGAATCTCTTAAGAGTGTTATTCAGAATCTCTCAGCAATACTATTTAGAATCTCTCAGAAGTATTATTCAGAATCTCTCAGCAGAATTATTTAGATTCTCTCAAGAGTGTTATTCAGAATCTCTCAGCAAGATTATTTAGAATCTCTCAGGAATGTTATTCAGAATCTCTCAGCAGAACTATTTAGAATCTCTCAGGAGTGTTATTCAGAATCTCTCAACAATATTATTTAGAATCTCTCAGGATTATTATTCAGAATCTCTCAGGGTATTATTCAGAATTTCGCAGAGGTATTCATAATTTCGTAGAAGTATTCATAATTTCGCAGAGGTATTCATAATTTCGCAGAGGTATTCATAATTTCGCAGAAGTATTCATAATTTCACAGAATAAGTCAGAATTTCTCAGAATATGATTATTTTGCAAAATGTGGTTATGTCGCACAATTATTTCGCAAAATTATAAGCAACTTGAAGAGATTATACTATCGCATGAGCACAAAGCATGAGACAGAGGCAAGATAAGAATAAAGAAACAATTCGCTCATTCAACATTTTCTCAAGGATTCTACCTTCATAGATAAAGAACAGAGGCAACTATGGATTACCAAGAAAACATTATATGTTCTTTATCTTCTCGGCAAGAATCATTTCCAAAATGGACAAGAATTCTCACCAAAAATGAAGTAATAATTTCGCATGAATAGAGGTAATACTTATTACTCACACTCAAGGATGGATACTTCTTATACTTCTCAAAGGATACTTCATACTTCATACTTCTTATACTTCTCAAAGGATACTTCATACTTCTTATACTTCTTCAAAGATACTTCATACTTCGTATACTTTAGGATGATACTTCTAATTACTTCTCAATACTTTGTAACTTCGCAAAAGAATAGAGGCAAGTACGTACTTTTCAAGTCCAGTATTCTTTTGCTCGTTCCTTCATCAACAAAGATCAAAGACTAATCCAACAACACATATCTCACTCCAACAACTACAACAACTGATTTTTTTCCTGAAGATCGCTCTTCAAGCAATATTCAAGAAAAAAGAGGCAAGATGTAGGAGCAGAATATCGCAGCAACCTTCAATTGTGAATTATTAACGACGCAACATAATAATGTCGCAGAAAAATATTAGAAACGACGCAACAAATGACATTAGCTTAAATATGAGAAAGGTGTGACGATTCTGCGAAGAGTCAAGAAGACTTGCGAAGACTAACATTTGTAGACCTGCGAAATGTCGCAAGATAAATCCGAAATTAAGGGAAATATTAGTTGTACATAAGTTGTCATCCACTATGTAATATCCTATATAAAGAGGAGAGCAGGAGAGAGAAAGGGAGAGATAATTTTGGTGAGAGAGAGAGAGAGATTTTTGGGAGGGATACACTTTAGAGAGGTTAGACAATTTAGAGAGAGAGACTTTATTTTCTTTATCATCTTCTTCCCCTAAAATTAGATCTAGAGCTCTACCAAATAACCATTAATGGAGATTGTAAATGAAATACTAATGTAATCTCAACAATCATAGTGAAGAACCATGAATGTAGATCACATTGATCGAACCATGTAAAAAATCCTCGTGTCAATTTATATTTCTAGTACTTATATTTGAAATTTAGGTGATTAATAAGATTTAGATCTACAAAATATGATAGGGGGTGTGTTGTAGGAAATTATGCAGCTACAACTATTAGAATCAATTTGAATGTTGAGTTGCATAATTATTGTTTTATTAAATCACTAATATCGACCAATGGTGGAATCCTATCCCCAGACTCTCCATAATTTCTCAAAAACTTTTTAATTGAGCTTTTTATTTTTATTTACAAAAATTAAGTCTAAAAAAATCTGCTTTCACAAGTCTTGAACGAACCTTTCACTACAACATCATTGAAAATAACCATCAGTGATTCACACTAGTAATGTTTGTAATGAATCATGTTTTATGTTTGGAGTGAAGTTTAAAGTATGTCATTTTCTTTAAGATACAGATTGAGCTTAGGGTATCATCCTTTGATTCCATTTTTTTTTTTGAAAGTTGTGATTAGATTTTCTATACCTTCCATCTCGACTGAAAGTATGAAAGGGTTTTCTAATCAGAATGAAGTTCTTTTCTGGTATAGGTGTTTTGAAAAGAGTTATTATAGAAAATCAATTACTAAAGTGTTGCACTACAAAGCACTGGTTTCATGTGGCAAGGACCAAGATGTAGAGTGATGAAGGGGCTGGTGGTACAGACCATGGAAACATGCTCTTCACCATTTTTGGGTAAAAGAAAGGTTTGTTTTTGATTTTTCCAGATGTTACAAGTATGAGTTTTGCCCAAAGGTAATTCATATTTGTGATATTTGGAATGAATCATGTTTCCTACTTATTGAATATTGTGCTCCATTGAACCCAAAGGTTTATAGAGTATTTATTTTTATGCATGAAATGTGGATCTTATACTTGTTAGGTTTGACTCATGTATGTCGCAATTTTGCCCAAAGACGTTTTGCGATGATACCGAGTTTTGTATTTTAAGTTTAAGATGTTTATGTATGCTTATTAATATGCTATCAATTTTCGTTTGTATGCATAGGTATTTAAAGTGATAATAAGCATGTATGTTGTGAAATAAAGTTTTGAAATTTGTAAGTAAAGATTCTTGTACATCATGGTTTACCCAAAGATGCACCTGATGGTAATGAATCTATTCTGATGTTTTGTTTGTGTGTAGATTAAAGTAATGGCAACACTCTATGATGGCAAAGTTCTGGAAAACATTGGGAGTATGATAGCATTAGTTTTTAGTTATCATCATAATTGTTTAACTTGTTTTGATGTCTGTGTTGTTTAAGGAACGGAAAATCAGCGGGAGATCAATACAGAAAGTCTCTTTGGAAACATAGCTCATAATAAGCACAGAACACGTCTCGGGTGAGACACAAATGATCTTTTCGGAGGTTAATCCAATAAAGAGATGAATAAAGGTCTCGACGGAGACGCATTTTCATTTTAAGACAAAGGTTTTCTCTTCAAAGATATATCTCTTATTGGGACAGGTCTCTTCGGAGATTGATAATGTCTCGACGGAGACATATCTCATATTTAGAACAGATAAGATCTCTACAGAGATTAAGGGTCTCGAGTAAGACACATAAATCCTTTGTCGGACATACCTCAATGAGCTAGTTATTCTCTTGGAGATGTTAAATGTCTTGACAGACATACTCAATTGAGCCAGATGAATCTCTTCGGAGATGTTAATTGTCTCGACAAACACACCTCAATTGAGCCAGTAAAACCTCTTCAGAAATGTCTCTTCGGAGATGTTAAATGTCTTGTACGGCATATCTCGATTGAGCCAGATGTATACTTGTTATATGTTTTGACGAAAACATGCCTCTTAATTGAGCCAGATGTATACTTGTCTCGACGGAGATGTATCTAGAAATCATATTGATTGTGAGGCATATAAAGTTACAGTAAGAGCATATAAAGTTGCATTGAGAGCTTATGAAGAAATGATTCAAGTTTAAGTTTTCTGGTTTGACAAAATAAAGTTTAAAGTGCAGTTTGTATAGCATGAGGTTAAGCCATTTAAAGTGTTTTTACTTGAGCATAAAACGGCCCGTCTAGTTTTCTGATTATGGAAATGGTGAATGCATCTTCTAAATGGTGTATAGGTCTCTATGGTCGAATCCTAGCGTACCTTTTAGACTCGAGCTAGCTGTTTTCCGTAAAGTTTTGTTGCTAACCAAAGTGGGAGAATGTTAGACTTAATTTGGTTTAGCAAAAAATGTTGGTTTGTTTAAGGTAATCCTATTTTGCTTAAGCTAATCCTGTTTTGTTTAAGCTTGATTAGTGCTAACTAGGGTTACACTCGGCTGCTTAACTGTCATATGACTCACCTAGTGAGGTGTCAACCAACTAATAATGGACAGGTTGATTGACACATAGGCTATGACTAAGCTCTCTTCTAGCCTTATACATATCTGTTTTCACTAATTAATCTATCTAAGTAATGAGAGGAAATAGAAGTAGAAGCTAAGTCATGTTCATGTTTTCTATTTAATATGCTTCTAATTCTTGTTTCTTGACTTGTAATATTGTGTATTTTTTTGCCATGTTTCATGTTGTTGTGCTGTTATGTAGACTATATTTAGCTAATAAAAGTAACTATGTCTGTTCTGTGTACCCATAAAGATGTTCTTGAGTATGATCAATCAGCATAACAGTTTTTATAATCTTGTTTAAGCATAAAGAATGGTGATTATAAAGCTGAAATTCCAACAGCTACGACCCAAAGTCGAAGACTTGATAAACAAATTTTTCTCACACAGAAAAGTCTATAGGAATAGATAAATTTGTCTCCTACAGATAAACCTACAAGTTTTGTTCCGTCTTTTGATAAAATCAAAGTGAACAGGAACCAATTGATAACCCGGACTTATATTCCCGAAGAACAACCTAGAATTATCAATCACCTCACAATAAACTTAATCGACTAGCGAAACAAGTTATTGTGGAATTCCAAACGATGAGACGAAGATGTTTGTGATTACTTTTATCTTGCCTATCGGAGATATAAATCTCAAGCCAATCTTATGATTGCACTCAATCACGATAGATACAGAAAGATCAGATGACGCAACTACAAAGAGAATAGTTGGGTCTAGCTTCACAATCCCAATGAAGTCTTCAAGTCGTTAACCTATAGGGTCTCGAGAAGAAACCTAAGGTTAAAGGAGAATCGACTCTAGTTATGCAACTAGTAATACACATGAGGTGTGGGGATTAGGTTTCCCAGTTGCTAGAGTTCTCCCTTATATAGTTTTCAAACCAGGGTTTGCAATCTAAGTTACTTTGGTAACAAAGCATTCAATAATCACCGTTAAATGAAAAACCTGATTCAACCAAGCTAATATCTTTCAACCGTTGGATCGAACTTAGCTTGTTACTCACAAATGAAATATACCCTCATTTAGGTTTATGTAACCGTACCCAAACGTGTACACCATGTTGGTTCACAAATAGTTAACAGAGGTTAGCCATATGATTACTCTCATATCAACCTAATTCATCTTAACCATAACTAGTTCGAATGACTCAAATGAAACTAGTTAAAGAGTTGTTCAATTGCTATATTCTCATAGATTTATACAAGAACACAATTGAAGCAAAATCGGTTTGATTCGCTCGAATCAATACATGAACATTATAGCCACGGTTTGCAAAGATTTCATTCCTTATTGATAAATGTTTGAGTTCATGTACACTACCGATTTTAGAAAGTAACCACTTAAGTACGCGTACTTAAGTAATCGGTTTTTTGAGTTTGGTTTTTTCAAACTCAGCAGAAATTCACTGACGTGAACTTTCCGCCAGTATACGTACGGGTGCGCATACTTAGGTAACTGAATGAGTTGGTTTTGAAATCCAGCATCAGCAGAAATTCACGGACCTAAACTTCCGCCAGTACGCATACTTATCCAGTCTCCTCCAACCATTTTGTATACACACAAGTATGCATACTTTGGTTCCAGGTTTTGGACTTATACACAAATGTGCGAACACACAATATGCTTATATCCAAAGAAGGTTACAAGATTCTAAACTCTTTATTTCAATCATTGAAACATTCTTCTATAATGACAATAGTCGTTTTCACATATTATTAGCATCAAAGCAATTTTCAAGATTTCAAATAATCATTATCGAAACATTTTAAGTCTTACACCAAATGATTGTATCACACAAACCATGTAAGATGTTACTCGGAAATTTTCTCATGATATAAGATGAACTTGGTCGAAGTGAAAGCTTACCAACACATATTTCGAGAAATATGTGAGCTCAAATGTATATAATAGAAAACTATATCGTAAAACAAATTATGTCTCAATTATAGGAGATAGAGTATAAATAGACTTTCCAAGTGATAGATGAGTTTAAGTCTCCACATACCTTTTGTCGATGAAGTTTCACAATCTCCCCTTAGTAGTTCTTCGTCTTCGAGTGATAAATGTCGTGAAGTCTAAGCTCAACTACACTATCTATGTCCTAGTCTGAGACATCTATAAATAGGCTAGAAATCAAGACTTATAGTTTTGATCACTAACATTGACAAACATTCTTGAGATAGCAACGCATGCGAGTTCGACCGAGCAATGCTCTAACAATGATGATACTCAGGGTTCATAGAATTTTTTGAATCCCTTCCCTTATGGCCAAGGAATGATGTTTTCCGACAATTATAACCTATATCAAACTCATCAAAAATCTTTTTATCAATTTCACATTTGTTGGTAGTAGGCATAGTTCGTACATCATGAATACATGAATTGACAGGTACAAAACTTTTATCAGAAAGAATCTTTTCCTCATTAAAATTAAGTTTTTCTAAGAATTTAAAAACACTTTCAAATGCTCTAAATAGATCTTTGTCAATTGATCCATCACGATAGTATTCCTTAAACAGATTAAGAGTTAATCTATTGAGATTCCATATCCTTGAGCGTTGACCGCGTTTTTTCAAAAGATTTTTCTTAGAAGAACTTTTATTTTTTCCCTTTAGACTGTTTCTCATCATCTAAGATTTCCAAAGTATTAGATGGAATGTGCTTATCTTGAGAGACCAGAGGTCTTATGGATAATAAGCTCTGAACAATCTTTAAGGAATTCTAGCGTGTGTTACAAGTGTCAATAGCAAGTTACCCAAAGAGATTTCCCATGGGGACAAACATCAGTCAAACGCAAACTTATCAGGTTTATAGTGTTTGCCTGCTCTGATACCAATTGAAAAAGCAGGGTCTAACAACCGCACCCAATATTTCGCTTAGCAATATGTATGGAAAAAATCCAATATAATTCCAAGAGAATCAACTAGACAGTAAGACTCAATCAATGAAAATATATCTAAGAGTTGTATCTCAATTTCTCAATTCAAACATCAATCAAAAAAATAGGAATTTGCGAGCCCAATTGAATATAAGAAAAAACTTGGACGGTATCAAAAACCAATATCCAAGTGTCAATCAATTTAATCAACAACCCAAAGGTCGGTTTCACAAACTGATTGAACTTATGCACAACCTGTGATATTTCAATTATATAAACGAACATAATGCAAAAAAGAAATAACACAAACACCAGAAATTTTGTTAACGAGGAAACCGCAAATGCAGAAAAACCCCGGGACCTAGTCAAGATTTGAACACCACATTGTATTAAACCGCTACAGACACTAGCCTACTACAAGTTAACTTCGGACTGAAATGTAGTTGATCCCTAACCAATCTCACACGGATCAAGGTACGGTCGCATTCCTTATGCCTCTGAATCCCAGCAGGACTCTGCGCACTTGATTCCCTTAGCCGATTTCACCCACAACTAAGAGTTGTTATGATCCAAAGTCGAAGACTTGATAAACCAATCTGTCTCACACAAAAAAGTCTATTGAATATATAAATCTGTCTCCCACGGAAATACCTAAGAGTTTTTGTTTCGTCTTTTGATAAATCAAGGTGAACAGAAACCAATTGATACACCGGTCTTATATTCCCGAAGAACAGCCTAGTAATATCAATCACCTTACAATAATTAATCATATGGTAGTGAAACAAGATATTGTGGAATCACAAACGATGAGATGAAGATGTTTGTGACTACTTTTATCTTGCCTATTAGAGAATAAATCTCGAGCACATCTTAGAGAAGATAGTACTAAATCACGATAGAAAATAGCAAGATCAGAACATGCAACTACAGAGATATAGTTGGGTCTGGCTTCACAATCCCAATGAATTCTTTAAGTTGTTAATCTATAGGGTTTTGGAGAAAACCTAAGGTTAAAGGAGAATCGACTCTAGTCGCAACTAGTATCACACAGGAGGTGTGGGGATTATGTTTCTCAGTTGCTAGAGTTCTCCCTTATATAGTCTTCAAATCATGGTTTGCAATCAATGCTACCTTGGTAACAAAGCATTCAATATTCACCGTTATATGAAAACCTGATTAGGTTCAATATAATATCTTTAAACTGTTTGATCGAACTTAGCTTGTTACACACAAATGAAAAGTGACTTCAATTAGACATGAGTAACCGTACCTAAATGTGTGCACCTTGTTGGCTCAACAATAGTTAACCGATGTTATCCATATGAACACTTTCATATCAACCTTAATCATCTTAACCATAACTAGTTCAAATGACTTGAATGAAACTAGTTCTAGAGTTGTTCAATTGTTTATATTCTCATACAAGTATACAAGACACAATTGAAGCAAAAACGATTTTGATTCACTCGAATCAATTCATGAACATTATAACCACGGTTTGCAAAAGATTGCATTCCTTATTATATAAATGTATTAGTTCATGAACAAACCGATTTTAGATCATAACCTTCTCAAGTATGCGAACGTGTACGCATACCTAAGTGGACGGACCAAGTTTGGGTTCGCCAGTATGCGAACGTGTACGCATACCATCCAACCTCAGTTAAATTTCGGAACTTGAAACTCATGCCAGTTGGTAGGCCTCTAAAGGTGTTTCTATTTAACCCTACTTGTAATACTGCAAGTGCACGGCGTCTATCGGAGACGCGGCAAGTACGGGTCGATCCCACAAGGACTTGTGGTGCTCTGACTTTGATCTAAAGGCTCACTAGTACTGAGTTCTAAGAGTGACAAGTAACAACAGATATTGTTTTGCCGATACGGCTGAGTTTGAAGATGTGACAATGAAAATGAAACTGAAATGTAACTAGTGACAATGGGGATGCTAGGGTCTTCAGTTCCACCACTAATTCCTATAGTGTGATCAACTAAGTTGAGTTCTTGTTCCTATGTCAGATAAGTGAAGCTTGTCACTTCTACCACCTATCTTAGGAGTTTCTCCTAGTGATACTTCAACATTCAGCTAAGGTACTAACCCGGAGAATTAGTTGTCTAATCAAGCACAACTAATCAAGGGAATTAGTAATTGTTTCTAAAGTTTGAGCTGCAATACAACAATACAGTTGTAGTCTAACTACAATGGATACAAGGTATCCATTGTGAGAGTAAAGTACTGGGTATTAAAGTTGAAGTTATCTAATAAAATTAAATTCTCAAGAACATTCAAACATAATTGAATTCACAACAGTGAATTAGGGTTTCACTGAAACCCTAGCCAACTGATTAACAACAAATAAACAACACAAATTACTGCTCTGGCTAATCCAGGCGTGAAAACTAACACACCCAACTCAGTTGTATTTATACATGCAAAATCAACCAAACCCTAATTCATTATAAAATAGAAATTAATTGAAACCCATACCCTGAATCGCCCTCTCCTCTGTCAATTTGGCTCTGAGAACGCCATGCATCGACTGAGTTGATGTATGAGAAACCCTAGTCCCCAATTATCTTTAATTTAGCTTCTAGGGTTGATAGAAGCTATAAGAAAGATAACTAGACCTAGAGAGGGAGCTGAGGTGGTTGATGGTGCGGTTGTTGTGGTGAAAGAAGATGGGGATGGTGATGATAGAGACAGGAGATGGAGAGGGAGGTATGGAGATGCGGAGAGCGGAGCTCATGCAGTCGGGGTGAGGGAGGAGAAGAAGAAAGAGAAAATAAAGTTGGGATTAGGGTTTGTCGATGGGGGTATAGGGTGTAGGGAGATTTCGTTGTGAAGCAGGCGCAGCAGAGTTTGATGAGCCAGGCCTAGCGAGAGTAGGATGAAGTTGTTGCGATCTGAACGGCTCAGGGAGGTAAGCGGTTTTGGCTTGATCTAGTGTTGCACGGGAGCAGCGATCTATGATGCACGTGGAGGCAGCGACCATTGGATGTGGAAGATAGAGATCTCAACGGCTTGGAGTGTACGGGCTCGGATCCGGGTCGTGGGTAGCTCTAGCCCATGTCTTCCTTGTTGGGTTGCAACTGATTCGCGCGCGGGCTTTGGCTATCTGCTCCATAAATGCTCGTCTCCAATTCTTTGCTCTTTTGGCTCCTCAATTTCTCCGGACTTTATTTAGTACCTAAAAACACAAAATTAATTAATAAAAATATTTATTCTTGAAAACAAAGAAAACACAGAATCTGGGATAATATCTGATTTCTAAGCGCAAAAGATGAGTAGAATGCCAATAAAAAGGTGTATAAATATGCACTATTTGGCACTCATCAAATACCCCCAAACCTGAATTTTACTTGTCCTCAAGTGAAACAAGAAATTAGAAATCCTAACTATACCCCCGTCGCAGTCTCTCGAATGCATTTAGCGTATGCACTAAGCCTTTAAACCCCTAGGTGTCCCTAGTGGACGAGTTGTAGTCTCGTGAGGGTTTACCAGAGGTGTACCCACAAAACCTTCTCCAACTTCAGAGTGTAAGAGAGTCTCAAGCATCCAAGAAGCTATGAGTACATAGAGTTTCTGCGTGCTAGTAACATGAAGTTAGAACTACCAAAGAACGCATTCTCATCCTTAAGTCTTTGCGAGAAGTAACCATACCATATGAAAGAATTCGGATTCGATTGTGATCATAAGTCTCAACTTCTGCACTCACCATTAGGGTTTTATGATAATTGCACTCAAAAAGATCGCTTTTTAGTCTCTCATGTGTGCAGGCAGGAATAAAGAGAGAAATCCTGCACACGTTGTAGGTAAGAAGGATAACCTTCCGAAGTAAAATCTGGAGACTCCACAAAAGTGTGGACAAAAAGAATCTTTTTTCTGATGATCTCTAAGAAAGGAAATCAACCATTAGCAAGGGGTGGGAGTACTCACTCACTTCTCACCCGATCGGCAATTAATATCACTCTCTCATAAGAACCATAGAAACGTCTTCAATCTTCGGCCTTCGGTCTTCAAATGTTGATGACGAACTTCTAAACTTCACAAAACTTGACAATTTTTAACTTTTATACTCAATTTCCTTGTTGTTTGGATTTGTCTTCTTGAACTCTTCATTACCATGGTGGTATATAAAAAATAAAATAAAAATGAACTACAATATTTTTTTTATTTTTTTTTTTGACTTGATAATTTACTTTACATGAAAAGAAAATAAAAACAATGAAACAACTAACTCCATGGGTGAAGGACTATATCACTCAATTTTTCCACAACTTGTATTGTCTTGATTTTATAAATTTTATTAATTCTCATCCTATTTTCTTTTCTTTGTTGCACATAAACCTTGGACTATATCAACTTTTCTTCGAATATTCTGATGTTGCTCCGCTTGCTGACGATGATGTGTTTCTATGGATCTGTTGATTGAGAGAGAGAGTGATGCTAACTGCAAATCGATATTTAGAAGGAGTTTTCATCTTTAGACGTCACCCTCATGATTGACGGAATTAGCACTCAAGAGATCAAAAGTAGTGCTGAAATTGGTGCGAAGTTGGGTAGCTCACCATTCCTACCCGGAATTGACGTACGGTGACACACACTCTAACAGCTTTTCTAGAAAGTTGCAAAAAAATGAAGGTTAGTGCCTCACTTGATGTAAAATGGGTAGTCTCCACTATGGGTGATCACAATTCTACTACCGAATATCTAAACAGCACCTAATTCGCCCTCCGGTATGGTTAAATCCAACTTTAACGCTCTAATCAACTAAGAAACCCGATTGTGTTCTCCGGTACTTCTAACTTTTGTTATTTCGGTCAGAAAAAATTCTCTATGTAAACATAGCTAGAAGCATGCTAGTGACTCTAAAATCTCTAAAAGTTGGAGGTTTTTTTTTTTTTTTTTTTTTTTTAAATAAACGATAAAATAAAAGACTAAAAACTCTAAATGCAAATGCAAATGCACCCCCAAACCTAAATCAAACATTGTCCTCAATGTGTCACAGATAGGAAAAATTTAAACAGTCACGTACCACGAGAACTATGCTGATAAGATAAAAGGGAAGAGATTACCGGATGTCGGCAGGAGCAAGGTTGAGCTTCATTAGTCAAGGCTAGAATCCAACATTCTCAACGGAGATCATATCGGATTAGCATAATATATGTGCAAGAAGACTCAACCGAATCAAGAAAAGAAAAATTTAACAAGTCCTACTGGATATATACAATGAAAGTTCACCATATACTAACAATCTAAAGAGTTGAGGATCAACCCAATAGAAAATATATACAGATATTAACAGCCTTACACAAATATAATATGAGAGTGAAAGTAAGACTGCAAATGGGAAGGAGTTTCCCCCAAACCTAAACTTGTCAACAGGTGTATTTTTGAGCACAAAATCTTGCAAAATTAAAGGTACATCATGCAAAAGGTCTAACTCAAAATGAGTTTTGCTAATAACAGGCAGATATACACATTCCAACTGTGGCTCCTTAAGAGTGTTATACTTTGATGCAAAATAGTCCAAGAGGACTTGGGAAGCACAAAGATCTAGGCCTAAGTTAGGCATTTTTAGAAAAGTTGGTTTTGCAATTTTTTGACAAACTACACCTAGGTTTGGTGGAGGAGTTTCAATTTGTGACTTAGGAGAGAGGTTAGGTACATCTAAGTTGTTTTCATTTTTAAAATCATTTGCACCATCACACACTTTCCTAAGATCAGAAGTGGGTAAATCATGTTCATTTTCACAGGGCAATTCATCACTTTCCATGTCAAATTCATCAGAGGAGGCAACATATTGTGACATGGGCAGGGAATCAGACACAAAAATAATATTATGATCCAAAAGAACATTAGTGTCGACAGAAGATTCATCCTTTCTTAAGTCACAAACAAGTTATGTAGCATGCTCACATTCACTGAAGAATTTCACAAAACTAAGCTCATAGTTAAGATCACATGTATGAATGTTAGAAGAGGTATCATTCATAGGGTTCCGGAAGAGACGCCTAACGTCTCTGAACCAAAAGATTCCATCATATTTTCAGCATGCACATGCTCTTCTAACATATCATATTCATCATCATCATCATCATAGAAATGCATTTCCTTATTAAAAATCATAGTATTTCTAGTTCCGTCATTTAAAACAGGTTCATATGCAATATCAATTGCACGAGTAAGACTAGGCATACTATTTTCATTATGGGTGATAAACATTTCATTTTGAAAGTCCTCCCTTTCCTCATTTAGTGCATCACAGATTTGACTCAATTTCAGTTCTAAGCTCGCAGCCCTTTGGTCAAGGTTTTGAATCAATTCTAGAATTTCATTATGTGGTTCAATGAAAGGAGAGTTTTCAAAATTAGGAAATTCATAATCAATGCTATATGGTTTATCATGCAGTACACTCCTAGCATTATTTTGTTCGATGAGTCTAAGATTTTCCTCCACAGATTGAGAAGTACAAAATTGTTCATCTCCCCACTGTGGTGAATGATGTATGTGATCATAGTGATTAGGGTATGTGAGATCAGGGCCCTGAGAAGGCTCATAAAAATCCCTAAAATAACTATGGTATGTGGGGAGTTCATCCTGTGAAAGATGCCCGTAAGCAAGCTCTCTAAGGGATTTGTTTGTATCCTCAGTTGCAGACCAGAATCCTGACATGATTTATCAACTCAAATTGAACTCAAGGCTTAGTTTGGTTTATGTGGGCTTAGTTTGGTTTAAATGGGATTCATTTGGTTTTGTTGGGTTTTAGTTTGGTTTTTGTGGGAAAAGTTTGTTTGAAATGCACAGCCCAGTGGAACTTGGTTTTATGAGGGCTTTGGTTGGTTGGTTGCAGCCCAAGTGGTTGTGCAAAGCCTAGGTTGAAAAAGTATAGCCCAGAAATGAATTGAGTTGGGCTGAGTTTTGGTGTAAGCCCAAGTTAGGTTAACATGTGCATCCCAGCTATTGAATGGCCCAGTTAGGTGGGCTGAAAGTTGGTTATGTGGGCTTCAGTTTAGGCTGGCGAGTTAGCAGCCCAGTTGGCTTGTAAAATGCACAGCACAGGTTGCTTGTGCAGCCCAGTGAGAAAGCTCAGCCCAGCAGTTGGGCTTCTGTTTGTGCGCAGCCCACTAGTTCAGGCTTATGTGGGCTTGTTGTCAAGGGTTTGTTTCAGCCCAGCTGTGTGTAAACAGGGTTCTGTTGGTGCAAAGTTTGGCCAACTCAAGCACTGGCAGCACAGCCTGGTGACTTATGTGCAGCCCTGGTCAGGCCAATGCTCAAGCAAAACAGCAATTCAGTTGGCAACTATACAAGGCAATCAATTCAGGGAAGAACAAAAAATTGCTCATGTAATTCAACACAGAGGCTTGGAGGTTATCAGCTCATGCAAAGATTAAAGCAGCAGGGTCGCTAGCAAACACAGATTCACAATGCTATGTGGATCAGCACAGAGCACTGAGGCGCAGGGCACATAATTGGTGGCTCGGGTGAGGTTTGCAGCCAACTTGGCTGTCTAAGTTACAACTCATCCTCAACAGCTTCAGGGGCTGGGGAGTTAGAGCACAACTTCACAGTTCAACCACACCTCAACTCACAGCTTCAGGGGGTTGTGAGTTCGGCTCAGAGCATTGCAAGGTAATGCTTAACAGGGTGGAGCAATACTTGGGTAAGCTCAGGGATTGCACTCAGCACAAGGCAGACAATGGCTCAACACACAGATTCAGGGTAGTTCAGTGCACACAAAAATGCTCAGGCCACACAATAACTCGGTTTTCACAGGGTAAAAACTTGGTTCAACACAGTGGTGGCTCACAGTTATGCTCTGAGTTGCAGCTCTAATGGCTCATGCTCAGGGTTATGCCAGGTATGCAAGGGAGCTCAAGCTTGCAGCTTCAGGGGGCTAGCAAGGGAGCTCAAGGTAATGTACAGTGAGGCTTAACAGCACACAACACCAGGTCTTACACAAATTTACTGGCTTATCAGCACAGGTAAGCACAGACTAGCACAATAGTGTATAGTACTTCCAGCTAGCATATGTGTGTTTCAGAGGTTAAGGCACCACTCACCTTACAAGTCGCAGGGCTTGCTCAGTTGCACCTTATGCGCCTTCCTCTTGGGTTGGCTCAGCCTTTCCACTTGCACATGTTAGCTCAACAAGCAAAGTTCAGTCCTCAATGTCATACAATAAACAACCTAGCTATTGTGCTACAATGACAGAGCTAAGATCTGAGCAAAGCACTCAGAGTTCAGGGCTATGCTACAGGGAGCAATGTCAAACTCAGTTCTCACAGTTCAAAACAATGGGGCAGCCACTGTTACAGATGCAGATGTGTACTAAGTTACAGATGCAAAGATGCTACAGATGGCTAAGCCAAAAATTGCAATGATAGAATGCAATACAAGTTGCAAAAACTAAAAAAAACAAAAGAAAAGTAAATGAAGCAAACATAGAAAACTTAACAGCTATACTACACTAACAGATGGAATACTACAATGCAATACTAAGTTATACTAATCAAAGTTTGATAAAATAATGTAACCTGGATATGTACAGGGTTGAAAATCAATGAAGCGAGCCAATGAACACAGGGCACGCGCCAAGTCCCCGGCAGCGGCGCCAAAAACTTGGTAGGCCTCTAAAGGTGTTTCTATTTAAGCCTACTTGTAATACCGAAAGTGCACGGCGTCTATCGGAGACGCGACAAGTACGGGTCGATCCCACAAGGACTTGTGGTGCTCTGACTTTGATCTAAAGGCTCACTACTACTGAGTTCTAAGAGTGACAAGTAACAACGAGATATTGTTTTGCCGATACGGGCCGAGTTTGAAGATGTGACAATGAAAATGAAACCGAAATGTAACTAGTGACAATGGGGATGCTAGGGTCTTCAGTTCCACCACTAATTCCTATAGTGTGATCAACTAAGTTGAGTTCTTGTTCCTATGTCAGATAAGTGAAGCTTGTCACTTCTACCACCTATCTTAGGAGTTTCTCCTAGTGATACTTCAACATTCAGCTAAGGTACTAACCCGGAGAATTAGTTGTCTAATCAAGCACAACTAATCAAGGGAATTAGTAATTGTTTCTAAAGTTTGAGCTGCAATACAACAATACAGTTGTAGTCTAACTACAATGGATACAAGGTATCCATTGTGAGAGTAAAGTACTGGGTATTAAAGTTGAAGTTATCTAATAAAATTAAATTCTCAAGAACATTCAAACATAATTGAATTCACAACAGTGAATTAGGGTTTCACTGAAACCCTAGCCAACTGATTAACAACAAATAAACAACACAAATTACTGCTCTGGCTAATCCAGGCGTGAAAACTAACACACCCAACTCAGTTGTATTTATACATGCAAAATCAACCAAACCCTAATTCATTATAAAATAGAAATTAATTGAAACCCATACCCTGAATCGCCCTCTCCTCTGTCAATTTGGCTCTGAGAACGCCATGCATCGACTGAGTTGATGTATGAGAAACCCTAGTCCCCAATTATCTTTAATTTAGCTTCTAGGGTTGATAGAAGCTATAAGAAAGATAACTAGACCTAGAGAGGGAGCTGAGGTGGTTGATGGTGCGGTTGTTGTGGTGAAAGAAGATGGGGATGGTGATGATAGAGACAGAGATGGAGAGGGAGGTATGGAGATGCAGAGCAGAGCTCTGTCTGTCGGGGTGAGGGAGGAGAAGAAGAAAGAGAAAATGAAGTTGGGATTAGGGTTTGTCGATGGGGGTATAGGGTGTAGGGAGATTTCGTTGTGAAGCAGGCGCAGCAGAGTTTGATGAGCCAGGCCTAGCGAGAGTAGGATGAAGTTGTTGCGATCTGAACGGCTCAGGGAGGTAAGCGGTTTTGGCTTGATCTAGTGTTGCACGGGAGCAGCGATCTATGATGCACGTGGAGGCAGCGACCATTGGATGTGGAAGATAGAGATCTCAACGGCTTGGAGTGTACGGGCTCGGATCCGGGTCGTGGGTAGCTCTAGCCCATGTCTTCCTTGTTGGGTTGCAACTGATTCGCGCGCGGGCTTTGGCTATCTGCTCCATAAATGCCCGTCTCCAATTCTTTGCTCTTTTGGCTCCTCAATTTCTCCGGACTTTATTTAGTACCTAAAAACACAAAATTAATTAATAAAAATATTTATTCTTGAAAACAAAGAAAACACAGAATCTGGGATAATATCTGATTTCTAAGCGCAAAAGATGAGTAGAATGCCAATAAAAAGGTGTATAAATATGCACTATTTGGCACTCATCACCAGTACGCATACCGGTATGCATACTGAGTTCATGGACTTCATAAACCAACTAGTACGCATACGGGTATGCATACTATGGTTCACGGACTTGGAATATCTTGCAACAATTAGCATACAAGTACGCATACTATGCAATATCCAATCATGGTTATTTGTTCTAATCTCCCATTTCAATCATTGAACATTCTTAGAAGACGACAGTAGTTATCTCATACAAACTATTAGCTTCGAAGAAATTTTCAAGTGATCGAATGATCAATACGAAACATTCCCAGTCGATATCAAATGACCGTCTCACACAAATCATGTGAGATTTTACAAGGCGATTTTCACATGATCATCTTTTGACTTTCGTCAAGAATATAAGATGAACTTGGTTAAAGCGAAAGCTTACCAACACGTATTTTGAGAAATATGTAAGCGAGTTAAACTCAGCTCGAACTATTAAATGTGTACAATTGAAGTCTATATAGCTATACTACTTTTGTCTCAAATAAGAGATAGAGTAGATAGACTTTTAAGTGACAGATGAGTTCAAGTCTCCATATACCTTTTGTTGATGAAGTTCCACAAGCTATCCTTAGTAGTTATTCATATTCAATCGATGAACGTCGTCCAGTCTAATGCTCAACTACACTTTTTATCCTAATCCGAGACTTAGTTATAAGTATACTAGAAATCAAGAATTATAGTTTTGGCAACTATACTTGAAAACAAGCTTGAGATAGCAACGCTTGCGAGTTAGACCAAGCAGCGCTCTAACATTTAGAGATGGGTTTCGCAGGAGTAGCTTTATCATTCATACCATTAGGACCATTGCCCTTTTGGATATTTTGCGATTTTTTTTCTCCAATTTAGAGCATCATATTTTGTCTTTGCGTTTCCAAAGTCATCTCTCTTTGTATATTCAGGTCTTTTATGAGATGACCTTGTCGAGCGATAGGCAAAATTTGAACTATCATTTTAATAATTCTTTTTCCTAAACTTAGGAGAATAATGATTTGAGTTCTTTCGGGGAGCAAACTTAGCCAATTCGTTTGATACAAAAGAAAGTGCATCTTACGAACTTTGCATCCCCATTACAAGTGTCCTTTATTACCACAATAATAATAATGCTTAGTAACATACAAAGTCTGAGTTTTAATGTTACCTTTTTGTGGATCCACTTGCCTTGGAGCTCGATGATTTTTCTTATTCTTATTATCATTGTTCAATGTTGTTTCTTTCTTGACATTAACAAAAGTGTTTTCTTTGATTGTTGCTAGTTGAACACAATTCTTAGGCTTGATAGGATTTTCTTCTTTATAAGAAATAAGAGCATATTTGACATCAGCGGAAACCTCTGGTTGAGAAGAATTAGTAGCTTTAACAAATTTTATCTCATTGTTATCGTTGGAAGCACTTGATTTCTTACATTATCCCAATCCACGTGTATCGCCATGAAATCTTCCCGCTTCTAACAATGATGATAAGTTGTTTGTGCCATCATTGGAATTTTTAAAGTACAAATTTTCTTCTTCCAACGTCTTGATTTTATCAAGAGCACCAATTAGATCATCCTTAAGGCGTTTTTCTCTTGAGAGATATTCACCTTCTTTCTCTTCAAAACTTTTTTTTTTAAAATTAACCCTTGCTTCAGATTCAGCAAGTTTCTTTTCCGACAAAAAGACATCTCTTCGAAGATTTTCATATTATAATTTCTTAGAATTTAGATCCTTTGTACGATCTTTAAGAAGAGAATCAATGATGCGATAACCACTATAATATCCTTGAAAAACACTCTTCAGTTTATTATTCTCACAACGAAGAGAGGTCATAAAACCAAAAAAATCTGAAGTTCTCAGTTTTTTATTTTTCAAAGGATCCAGTAGTTTAGAGTATTCTGAGATATCCTCTTCTACTTCTCGTTCAAAATCTGAGTCATCATCATTGGAAATTTCATCCATCCCCTTTTGTAGACAAACTTTCCAGTTGTCATCAGTTTCTACATCATTAACAAGATTCACTTGTTTAGTAGATCCTCTCGAGATGATTTCATGAAGATCTTCAGATATTGATTCGTAGATGCCATCTTCAAGTGTTAATTCAAAACTATTGATACCTTGCTTTACGTTAATTGAATCATTCTCAGGTTCAATAAAAACCATTTTTAGATTGCAGTCTTATAGGTTGGATCACACCAAACATAGATTGTTAGATCTTTCGTGTTTGCCTACTCTGATACCAAATGAAAAGAGGAGGGTACCCAAATACACCACAATCTTTAATTTATCCACCTATAAGTCATCTTACTGAAAGTGATTGTCTATGGACAAAGTCGATACAATACGAAAAATCGGTATTCACACTTTGTGTGATCTTCTATGGATACGAGATCGAGACAATACAACAATCAAAGTGTGATTACTTGATAATAGGTTCGGATATAACCAAACTCTATAGGATCGATATCAAGTAAGCGGAGTTAATGTTTGTGTATTTTACTTCTAATTATAATAAACAATTATAATTACGGAAATAGAAAAGTAAAAGACACGGCAAGATTTTGTTAAAGAGGAAACTACAAATGCAGGAAAAACCCCGGGACCTAGTCCAGAATTGAATACTCTCAGAATTAAGCCGCTAAACAAAATCTAAACCAACTTCGTATACTTTAGACCAAGCAACTAACCCTAGTTCACTTAGTTTCTTCAGTATCCCTGCACTTCCGACATTCAATAAGTGCACGCACTGGAACAATTCCTTTGGATCGTATTCCAAACAATAAAGGAACAACAAATCTGTTTGGTAACAACTCTCTTGATTCTTTCTAGATAAAGATATCTCAAGTCATATGCAAAGGCTCTTCCGTTTAAACTAATGAACTCCTTTGCCTGGTTAGATCAATCCAATCTTTATTACCTAAGTAATAAGATTCAAACTTGTAACAATCAAAATAGATCTCAAGAGAACTATTAGGTGTTACCGATCTCACGCAATTAATCAATTGAATAAGTACGAATCTAATTGGATCCCAGCCATAAAGGTTTGTGCTACACAAAGATATTAGAAACCAATAAGAAATCTTCTTCGTTTTCAAGCTTTCTTTAATCTTCAATTAAACCTGCACAACACCACTTGAATCTCTTGTGATCAATCACGTACAGAACGGAGTCTGTTAAAAATGGATTATCACAAGATGTCTTTAGATTTGCTAACAGTTCTAAAGATCCCGTCGACACTTCGATCTAGTTTGAGTGAATCTTATATCAGAAAAGAAGATTCTCAAGAATAAACAAACTAGGTGCAATCAAAGTTCAACAACCGTTAGTCAATCAAATCAATCAAATCAATCAAAAACTAATAAACTGTAATTATCTAGTTTCCCACCAACGGTACTCGTAGAGCTTCTTGATCCCACAGAAGTCTTTAAACGAGCGGTCGTAAGAGATTTCGCCTAATTAGGTTACTTTTCTCTCCGAATAGACGGCTCCACCAGAAACAACAAAAAATGAAGTTTGCATGGTTGTAACGATACGAACCATTTTCTCGGGTTTAACTGAACCCATCAGGGTTAGAAATCAAGTTCTACATTGAGTGTGTTAAAAATAATAAAATGAAAATCAATGTTTGGGTGTCTTTAACAACTTAGGCTGCCTAAATGGTGAATACTCACATTAAAATAGTGAGTCTGTCTAAATCTGGATCAAGGGTGCCTTAATAAGCCTGTATGCATGAGGTGCACGTGTCAAATTTGGAAACTTAAGATAAAACCAAAGGAAGTAAGGGGTTGTTTGGTAACCATTATTTTAATGGATTATCAGCATATAATCCATTATGCAGATTATAATGGATTCTATATGCGTTTGGTAACCATTATAATAATTGCTTATTTTAATCATAATTGAAAAAATCCATTATTTCCATAAACAGGAAAAATTTGTTTTGAAAATTTATTATAATCAATTATTTTTTCTAAGGAACTCAAATTGAATTTTTTCTTCTTATTTTCTTTGAACTATCAAGAGAGAGACAAAAAATCAACATAGCACTAAAAAAATATCATAATCATTGTTCTTTCCTCTCCTTTTTGAGATCATCATTCTAAGATAATCAATTATCTAAAAAGAGTGTTTGGAAAAATTTATTTTTAAAATGATTATATCAAAATCATTTATCAATTTATGATTATCTATAATCATAAATTGATAATCATAAATTTTTCCAAACAAGGCCTAAAAGAAAAGGGAAAAACGGGGTACTGGGGTTTTCTTATCTTCTTCTTCCCCTTTTCTTCTTTCCCTTTCTTTTCCCTGGGTGATTTCTCTCTTCCCCTGAAAATTCAGAAAATTAACGGAGATCATGAAAATTTAGTAAAATCTATTGGGGTGCAATCACATCTAGTTGTTGAAGGCGTTCATGCATATGCATCTTTGTTGGATTAAAAATGGGAAGAGGAATTTTTGTTCTTCAACCTGAGATTTTGATTTGAGTAATTTGGAGGTCAATCAATAAGCAGGGGGAGGGGAGAAGATTCAACAGAGTTTTCTTCTTCTCTTATTTTCCTTCGCTGGCTTCATGAAAGGAACCATATTCGGAAGCTGTGATCAAGGCACTGATTAGGCTTGGATAAAAATTAAAGAGAAAATAGCTCAGTTGACGAACATGACAGTAATTTCCTCCACCTATTTCTCTTTATATCTTTCTATCCCTTGATTTGTATGAGGTTTGGTGTTTCTGTAAATGGGTTTGGTGTAAAAATTATGTATATTGAAAAGTATTCATTTGCTAATACCTTTCGTGAACGTCCAAATGAAATCTATTCAATGTTTTGGAAGAGAGTTAAGGAGTTCTTCTACGGGCGTACCGTGAATCCTAATAACCGCAAATGAAGAGACTTGGCATTTCGATTCAACTACATTAAAAGTGCAATGAGAGAGTATGAAAAAGTTAGAAATATGGTGTACGACCATCATCCACGAGCTCCTCTTAAGGAAAGAGTGAGTAATTCGTTAATATTTATACTTTTCTCATGCTTCAAAGTTACTAACATATAACATTCCTCGTTTAATTTCAGCTGGAACGTTTCAATGGGTTATGGACAATACGTAATGGGGAAACTAAGTTCATTCACCACAAAGAATATACAACGTTGTATCGTCGAGCGAGAAGTTTCATTGACGAACATTTGATGTGTCAAATTCAAGAATACCCATATTAACTCTTATGTAATACGAGATTGATGGAATGTTATTTTCCTAATGGAATGTTAACTAAAATCACAGAGTCGTTACTCTGCTATGTTATTAACATAAAGACTCAATTATAAACCCATGTTGGATATTCTCCTGGCTGTTATTTTAACTAAGAGTCGTCATTATTTCCCATATAAAAGCAACGACTCTATATACCTAAAAGTGGTATTCTCTGGATTTAATACACTTCTAAAGTCGTTGATCTGCTATATGATCAACCTAACGACTCTAGCCATAGAAAATATGGTTCATCTCCTGGATGTTTTTCTAACCTAGAGTCGTCATTGGTTTCCATATAATAAATAACGACTCTAGCCATAGAAAATATGGTTCATCTCCTGGATGTTTTGCTAACCTAGAGTCGTCATTGGTTTCCATATAATAAATAACGACTCTAGCCATAGAAAATATGGTTCATCTCCTGGATGTTTTGCTAACCTAGAGTCGTCATTGGTTTCCATATAATAAATAACGACTCTAGCCATAAAAAATATGGTTCATCTTCTGGATGTTTTTGCTAACCTAGAGTCGTCATTAGTTTCCATATAACCAATAACGACTCTATCCAAAAAAAAAATATGTCATCACTGTGTTAATTTCTCTCTGGGTCGTTAGAATTCTATTTGAAACACTTAACGACTTTGTGTATCAGAAATAGGGTCGTTATTCTGCTATAAAACAAAGCTGACGACTCTCACTCTGTCACAGTATATAATCTTGTCTGCATTAGAGTCCTACATTATTCTAACAAACATACTAGTAAACATCCTTCTTAAAATCAAGTAGTTTCAAAAAACCATCCAGACCAAACACATAAGTAGTTTCAACAAACACATAAGTTCAAGTCATAAAGTAAAATGAACATAAGTTCAAGTAGACGGTAACATCTCCTCACTCAAGACCACCATCTCGGCCTCGACCTCCTCTTTACCTCCCTGACCGGGAAACTTTTCGGATTTTCTTAGGAGGAGTACCCTGAGTATCACTGCCCCCCCGGGAACCACCATCTTCTCTAGTACCTTGTTCATCATGATGTTGGCTACTTTGCCCCTGTTCACCACGTTCTTGTGCTAGTTGGCTACGTGTTTTCCGGGTCCTCTTACCTTCCTTAGCCAGCTCAAAGAAACATCTTCTTTGCATTGGGATTTTCAATGTGCGTGCGAGAATCAGCATCGACGCGTTGCTTCGCAGGATCAAACACTTCCCCTTTGTCAGCCGAGCAACAAAAAGACTTGACAAAAGCTTCATTCGTTCCCTCTATATGCATTCAAAAAACAATTCACATTAACTGACGTACATTTGTATGTAAATGAATAACACAATTACACAAATAAATACTCACCACTAGTTTAAGAATGGTAGTATCATCTCTACCGTCAGCTTGAGAAGCAGAGGTGGATGCTCTGTTGGTCCTCCTACCCGTAGTCTGATCTATCCGTATCACCCTACCATGGGAGAAGCCTTAGTACCATTGATAGTAATCCGTTGTTGCCTCGTGACCTTCATGCACATGCACCCAATATATGATGTCTACGAGTCTAGAGTGTCTATTATTCCAATGCTTGACATCAGTTGCAGGTTCATAAACCACTTTTATGTCATCCTTGTCAGCCTCGCATTTGTTAAACTTGTGCTTGAACGGAGGTACATAGTATTCATCGGGTGAATCTTGAATAAACCCAAGTTGACGCATGATTCTCAATGGATTGTACATTGAAAAACTGTTTGGGTGAAATAAAGGGCCATGGTAATACACGACATCTTCCATTGCGCCAATTCTATCATCCTTGTACGGAGTAAAGATTACCTCTTCCGCCGTGATGTTGTCAATTTTTTGACGCATTTCTATTAACGCATCAGTTTGTTCCCTATCCTGAGAGCCGGAGTACAACCAACGGGTTCCTGTTGGACTACCTGGGCTCCATTTTGGGTTGAGTTTCACATCTTCATTGTCTTTGAACAGTGACGGGAAACGATCATAAATCCACACCTATAACAACCAAAGTTCAAATTTTTAAAACAATCAAATAAACATAAAAATATCAAAGGAAAAAAACATACTAAAAGAAGACAACTTTCATCAATCCAAATACCCGGATTAGAGCCAAATTCCCATTAATTTGAGAAGTTCGTTCGCGAGATCCCTGGGAAAGCTGCCCATTCAGATGTGCAACTATTGCAGTCCCCCAAGAGTCTAGTTCACATCTTCTAAGGGGTCCAAAAGCTGAAGAAGGTTGGCGCTGACCCTGTTACCTTTGCTGTCGGGAAATACAACCGACGCAAGGACGTACAACAAATACGCAACCTCCGCATAACGACATTCCATATCATAGAGACCTTCATCTTTTTCCTTCTGTTCTGTACTAGCAAACATCTGCCTAATCTCCACAAATTTGAACTCTTTCTTCGGGTACTTAGTTCTCGGCACGAAAAGCCCATCAGTCTTCTCTTTATCCCAGCCAAACAAGTTCTTGGTCCATGTATAAATTTCATCCCAACTAGGCCTTCTCTTGAAATTGTCACTGGTTGATTTACCTTCGACCTGCACCCCTAATATTTGTTCTGCATCATCAGGAGTCAATGCCATCTCTCCAAAAGGAAGTTGGAATGTGTCGACTTCAGCGTAATACCTTTCACAGAAACTAGATACTGCAACCTTGTCATACGCAATCACAGAGTTCATAACGGCTTGGTACAAACCGGAGTTTTCAACATATTCTCTAACTCTTGCACATTCACCTTTTAGCGGCCACAAATCCATTTTCTTAAAAGAAGATTGGTGCCTGAAAAGACGTACGGCATTCTTATGATCCTACAAAAAATAAACAAATAAATATTAAAAAAAAATATTAGAAAGTTAATATCAACCAACTAATCAAATAGCAAGCAAAGTTGGGATTCTTACGATTGTCTCATAGATGGTATGATCCCACGATCCGGAATATCCAAATAGAACTTTGCCCCCATCTCTAGGTTTACCACTTCGAAGAGGGGACAGCATCAAATGAGTAGCGGGAACGTGTCTCGCGTTGGGTGCAATATCAGTTCCATCCTTCTTAACCCTCTTTACCGCCTTCGGCTTTGCATTCTGTTCTTCATGTTCTACATCTTGTTTACCATCATCCTCTTCATCATCCTTACCAGCAGCATCATCCCCTTCATCCTCTTCCTCCTCCTCATGACCACCATTATTACCTTCATCCCCTTCCTGCTCATTATCACCACCATTACCATCGTCAGAATCATCACCACTAACATTATCTTCATCATCATTATCACTCTCTTCTTCCTCTTCACCTCGTACGGGAGGATATTCTTGTATCTCCTCTTCTTGGATTTCTTCTTCTTCACCACTACTGCTAGCGGAAATAACAGTAGAGTCTGATTCTGATGAATCCGACAACTCATTACCTTTGTCTCTTGGTTCGGTGATAGAAAATGATACCTCACTCGGCTTTTTACCGCGTAATGGACCAGCAAGTAAGTATTTATCGTGGCGGGGAGCTTTGGAAGGAGGAGTTATCATCATTGGAACCTTGTCTTTGGTTTTATTGGTACTATATTCAAAACAAAAAAACAAAAAAACCCAATAAGACATCAACTTTATGGTTATTAGTTCAAGAGTCGTCACTCAAATGATCTACAAAACAAACGACCCTTGTATATCATGTGACGACTCAAAGTTATATGATGACGACCCTTCCAAATAACAAAGGGTCGTCAAAAAGGCAATAACGATCCTACGATTTGGGTTGACGACTCTAGGGAATATAGATAAGTGACGACTCTATGGGACCTGAGATGACGACACTATCATTTTCTGGAATAGAAGGCTGTTCGAGTTCAATCTAGAGTCGTTAAGAAATAAAAAAGGGTCGGCAAAACAGAGTCGTCATCTGCAACCTAAAACATTAACGACTCTATTCTAGGGCAAAAATTATAGAAAAAGCAGAATTAGGGTCGTCATCTTTAACCTAATATACTAACGATTTTTCATATAATACCCATGCAAATGAAAAGTCGTTAGGGGTTTCCATTTCGATAGTAACGACCCTTTAACTGAAACCGCAAAATTTCAGTTACCAGACTCAATTTCACATCAAAACACAACAAAAAATCGGATACAAGGTGGGTTTAAGTTCACATACCTTCTAATTGGAGCCATTTTTTCCTTGGGTTTCGTTTTTTGGGGTTTGGGATTTCTTCCCTCAACGACCTTGCCTTTGACGGTGTCGACGAGATTAGGGATTTGAAGTGCTTTTCGAGCGGTCTGCTTTGTACGAGCCATGTTTGTAGAAGAAGTTAATCGTCGATTCACTTCTAACATCGACGATTAAACGATGAATCGGTTGAAGAAAAAAAAATTGAGGTGGGGTCGTTAATGGTGGTGGTGGAGAAGAGAAATGGGAGGAGAGGAAGATGAAAAGAAAAAAAGAGAACTGATTTTTAAGGTATATGAAATTGGGGGCCTAATTAAGGCATTTAATTAGAGTTAACTGATTTTTAAGATTTGTGTTTAGTAAAAGGTAAAACAGTCTTTTCAATATCGGATTAATACGCCCCTCAAAAAATTGGGTTGCAAATAAAAAGTTATGGCCCCCAATTAAAATGTTTGGCCCCCAATCAAACGAGGTTAATAAGAATGGTAAATATCTATAGTAGCTTAGGAATCTTAGATTTGTTTCTTAATTTAAGCATTAGATCCTTGAAATAGTTCATTACTAAAAAAATTATGTGTCGTTAATCCGAAGGTCCAGATTTTATTAAAATCATGTAAATGCGGTGTAAGAAAATCCCAAGCCTGTCGATTAATATGGAGCATCAGATTGAAACAATTCCATTAAAAATTAACGGCCACGAAATGTAAGGGGGCTTACTTTGATTTCGGTCAACCAGAGTGAGAGTTCCGATCACCGGCCAATGGGAGGGGAGGTTAGCGCAACTCTCGACGTGGTGTGAGAGATGTGATTGGGTGTTTAGGTTGTTGATGTAAGCCTGAACAATTATGTCAGTATGTTTGAAGAAGTTATCAATTCGACATTTTGTTGAGTTATGGAGGTTTGAGGTTTACCCTCGAAGAAAACTGGTTCAATTCAATTAACATCTATTCAATAGTTTTTTCATTCTAAACAGGAATCATCAAAGTGTTTAGAATGAAAAAACCTAAAGCTAACTGAAGCATCAAAGTGTGTGTTTTTTTTTCCGAGTACTCTCAACTTTGTTCGTGTGGAGAGAGGTTATATAGTTCAATCCAATAAAATCATCATCAAAATATGTGTTTGAGGTAAAATTCTATTACTGGTCCGATGTTATGAGCCCATTCATGCATGCATGTTGCTAGAACAACTTTATGACACACCCATATACGGTCGAACGCTTGACCATTAAAAAAAAAATCATTAATTTCTCGGCAGCAAACCCTATTAAAAAAAAAAAAAAAAATCCAAATTACCTTCACAAACCTAGAAACACGGTCACTGCCAGAAGTCACAGGTAGATCAAATGATTGGTGCAGATGGAGTCTCCCACACGTCGAACACATTCTCCTCACTGTGAAGAGCAAAAAGGCGATCACCACCTATCGAAAAGTCCCGAATTGAACCACCTTGACCTCTTCCGAGACTGGATGTTAAAACCCATTGATCAAGACCATGATAATATACAGATATCTCATCATCCATGGAACAAAAGACCTGCCCCGCATGGCATGTTAACTTAGGACGACAATAGTGACCTTGGACGTCCCTATTTGGGTTCCATCTAACTCCGCCTTTGGTACTTCTCAAATCTAAAACTCCCAAAGTTCCACCGCGACCAACCACACAAAATTTACTCTCGTCCATTGGACTTGCATCCAAAATATGAGACTCTTTAACACAAGCTTTAGTAGCATTAGGCCACGACCAAACCACACTTTTATCTCTAAAATCCAAAAGACTCATGTAGTATTTATTAACGATATAACCGCCGACAAATAAACAGTTACTTCCGTTCAACCATTGTATCTTTCCAGCATCACCACCAAGGCAAAAATCAAAAAAGTCGGCTTGTTTTCCGGTTACTTGATCCCACACCCCGATTCCTTGATTACTTTTTTCAGTTAGTTCCCCGGTTACAGAAAAACAATCTGGGTCACGATCAATGAAGTATTCTTTTTGCTTCTGGTTTAACTAATTCATCTCCTCTTGGTTGAAGCTTCCATTCATCGTCGAACATAGCTCCAAACATTGAATCTCGGCGTGCAGTTGCTAGAGTTGTTGCAGTCGTTTCAAAGATTCTACCTCTAACGTTAAATCTCACCTTCTCGGCCGTCATGTTTAATTCCAGGTGAATCTTGCTTACCTTGATGCGGTGTGCCCCGACACCCTTATATATACATATATGCGGCCATCTCTGATAAAAGAAGAAAAAAAAACTCTGAAATAGAGTCCTTGTCGATCGAGGAAAAGCTAGATGTTTAGGAATTCTGATTATTGTTATTGCTACTGAATCCATGTCGATCTCTGGAACTGCGCATCTCAATGAACCTTACTTGGTATCTTTAGTAGAATGATCAGCATGGGTTGAGCACATTTTTAAACTTCCTGTTTCATCTCTTGCTTGGTTCATGTCTGCCAATGCGATAAGCTTTGCCACCCTGAGACAAGGTGCGCTAGCTAACCCACTGATGTGCTCTTCACACGGGCTGGTTCTCGAGTTATCAACATCAGCGAGGACATTTTGGCTGGTTGTCGATTGTACACTGACACCATGAGTACATTCAGGTTGGCAAGGGAAGGGATCGATGTATATCGGTTGGGTCAGAGGCTTGATTCCTTATCTACAGGTCTGTCGGCTACACAAGTACTGCGGAGGAGAAGAAATTGGGAAGAGTTGGCTCAATGAGAATTTCATTTCTTGGAGGTTGCAAAAGTGCGATTGAAATTATGACTTCCAGTTGTTCTCACTCTTAGAATTCTCAAAGAAACACTAAACGGTAGAAGAAATGTTACCTAATCCAGGATTGTAATACTCCAACCAATGACGGCGGAAAATTTGACTAAATTCTTCTATACAATCGACATTGCTTGGGTAACATGAGATGCGATGCCAGTACATTACCTCTTGACAGACAAAGTAACTAATTTAATCTAAATAGACAAGGCTGCAGGCACCTACATATATATTATTACTAGACTTGACATTCTGCAGTGCCATTTGCCTTCAGATCTTCTTCCTCTTTGACTTTGAATCGCCTTAACAACTCTGCTTGTAGTAGTCTCCGATCTTCCTTTGGCAACGGCCGTGGTTCCTCAATTTCCTTCTGCCAGTTAAATGTACAAATCTAGTCAGACACAACTTCATTATACCCCAAACCAAAAAAGTTAAACCAGAATATATGCAAAGCAATCAAAAGCGATAACAAGATACTAAACTTCAGATTTTACCAAAATTTTGGAGAAAGAAATCAAATAACAAACGCTTACATCTGACAACTTGGAGGAATTTATGCAAGCAAGAAAGCATAAAGACCTTAAACTATTTAACAGAGCTCTGCTGGGCTTGGATGACATATGGGTTAAAGCTCTGAAATCCCGTTTATAAAAGAAAACAGTTCATGGACAGTGGGTAACGGCAAAAGAATTAAAGCGTGGAAATATGTTAGGATCCCAGGTATGTCTCAACCACCAGTACCCAAATTGAATGCTCCAAATCCCTATGCAGTTAATACAGTCCCTCTGTTTTTAAATGTTGATAGCTCTACATGGAATATCAATCTATTACCAGACATATTTCCATATGAAGTTGTTACAAATATTGTAAGCATGCAAATTCGTCAAGATCAACAAGACAGTGTCATATGGAACCTAGAGAAACAAGAAAGGTTTTCAGTCAAAGCAGCTTACAGGAAAACTATATGAGCAACATTACAACATTCAGTCTACTAATTCTAAAAGGTTTTCGGTCAGATCAGCTTACAGAAAACTATATGAGCAACATTACAACATTCAGTCTACTAATTATGAAATAAAATATTGTTCAGACTGGAAATGCTTTGGAATCTTCAAGTTACCCCAAGAATACAACATTTTCTGTGGAAATGATTAACTGACATTCTTCCTACAAAGCAAAGACTGTCAGTGATCATGAGTAACATTGATTTTAGCTGTTTTGTTGTTCTTCATCAGAAACTGGTTCAGATGTGCTGTGGATTGTGACTATGCTAGAGCTGTGTGGGTTTCGCATTTCAGGAGAGCAATTTAATCCACAAAACTACAAATTAGAGTCAGAAACCCAAAACTGAAAACAGGTCCTACAGTTTAGTCAGAAACCCAAAACTGAGAAAAACCTAAATGTGGAGTCAGAAAACTAAATTTAATCAACAGCTGACATTTTGTCGAGGACGCTCAGTCTGTAAACTGTGAAGCATTTATTAAAATTTTCTTCTTCTTTCATACCAAAATAAAAATAAAAATGGGTTCAGTTTTTACCTCAAGGAACCGCACCGCACGCAACTGTTCAGGCGAATCCCGTCTCAGAGTTGATGTCAGCTCTTTCATACTCTCAGCAACTCTAGTTGCCACCTCTTTAAACTTATCCTCGGCTAATTTTTTATTACCCTTGGTAGATCTACCCCACTTTAAACGGTTTGCCTCTTCCACAAGCTTACGTAGTTCGTGGTCCTTGGGTCCTAGTGGGTCTATATGGGTCTTTAAAAAACACAAATAAACTACATTAGCACTTCTCACAGATAGACGATTGACAATTTAAAGCCACAGAAAAGTATGAACCTTATGAAACGATTCATAGTCGGCAGGCACAGAGAGTTGACACCCAGAGGTTTTCACCCCGCTTTCCCATATGCGGTCGGGCTGCACAATAAAGAATACAATAAAGAAAATAAAGCAATCAAATCGCTGCATAGGACATGATACAACAGTAGCATTCAAAGTAAGTAAACACAATTTGGACATTGAAGGTCTCAAACTAAGTATACTGTAAGCACAATTTGCTACTGTAGACCACATTAAAGGTCTCAAGTAACATTTTGCTGATTCATAAATTTTACAGCACAAAAGTAAATATAACTCAGATGCAAATTAGAGAGCATAACTACGAACACAAACCTCATCAATTTTCCCACAAATTCCAGTAGTAGTCTGAATTTTTGTACACATATCCTTTACAAGAGCAGTCCTCTTGCTTTTCTTAACTATCTTCACTGACCCCTGATTAGTACCAACTACATGAGCTTTTCCTAAAAACCGAAATGCTGCCTGGAAATTCAAAAAGAAAAATCAATTTAACAACCGAAATAACTGAATGATAATTATTATACAAGTATTATAAAAGTAACTTCAACCAAACATGAACAAAAAACATCAGACCTTTTTGTCTGCCAGACTTTGCACCACAGCAAGCCCAGTACCAAGAGGTGCAAGGGGGCCCCAGAACATCGCAAGACAGGGCTTGTTTTTCGGAGTGTGATTAAGCGCCCGATAGCTACCATGGCGGTCTTTGAAGGCATAAATAGGTCTTGTCTGGTACCTCCTCCAACCAACTGAAACAATTATAGGGTCCTTGGTCTTCAATAACTTTGTATGCCAACTATGTCGTTTAAGTTTCACCTGGAAGAGGAAACAGAATTCATTTCCATTTACAGTAAACAGACATACAGTGTCTTGAAACAATAAAATAAAAAAGAACAATCAAATATGGAAGTAAAACAACCTGAATATATCCAAGATTTTCTTCTTTAAGACTGATACCTCCAACAAGAAGAGGCCGACAAGGATCATAATGTTTGACCATCTCAAATGGGACGTCATGCAACTCAAAACTTACATACGTTCCTGCTCTGAAACCCTCAATCTCCATACAAGTTAACTCAGTAAGATCCCCATCAGAAGGTAAAGGGAACGGATCAGCTAATTTAGTAACGCAAGCTAAAGGAAAATCACCAACTCCAGCAATATGCACCTGGCAACAGAAAGGATTTTTCTAATTTCAAAATTGAGTGGGAATTAAAAAAAAAAAAAAAAAAAAAGTCTGTCACCAGAAATACCTTAGTTGTTTCCTCAATGTCACAACCTCGAAGGTAACCTTTTAGGATGATTTTTCTTGAGCAATTTTCATCATCCAATTGGACTGTCTCTTGAGTGACATCTTCAAAGTAATCCACCAACAGATAAGGTCGTGCAGCTCTCCATGACAAAGAATGGAATTCCATGGTGTATATATAGGCTGCCAGCTTGGCAATCTCATGATTCAAATACCTGTTAACATCATATTGCAAGCTAAATAAGACGTTTTGATTGGAATTCCTTGGATATACATTTTTTTTTCCTCTTCAAGTGATTCTGTCGGGTTACAAATTGGCTTAACCATAACGAAACTAACAATAACAAAGATAGGGATAAGAATTACGAGAAGCTACTTTCAGTATTCATCTGAGGAACTTACATCCCACTATCAAGACCAGATAAGCAAAATATTTGTGCTCCTTTGCATATCTCAGTCTGGAATTGGTCTACCAGGATTTGCTGAGTGTTTGCGAGCATGGTTTTGTTTCTAAAGGTATCAAGATATGTAAGCACCCCCATAACCTTGGGCATCCCATGAACTTTTAAAAGTTCAAGGAACTCGAATGTTTCCTGAAATCAACAAACACATTTTAATTAGTCGTTTGAAGATTGAACATACTTTGTATTCAACTGCTCAGCTCTAATGATAGATTTTGTCAAAGGGGTATGTATATAATAATAATTACAAGAATGCTTACACTACATCATGTATCTTAGTAACCATGCTACACATAAACACATAGCAGGGCTGAACATCAATGTAAGCAATACAAACAAAAGCAAAACATAACAGAACACGGACTACTTCCTTCAAAAATCAAGCTAACAGGTGTCGTTTAGACTTCACTATTAAGTTAACAGTTCTACACTACATCATGACAATGTTAAAACCCACTTTTTACAATTATTCTAGCTTAGGCATCACAATATGAACTCATATTATTACACCAAACACATATTATTCCACTACATCTTGCTGAACCATATGAATAAAGCAGATTACATATATCTTTACATGCTAAACATTCCACTACATCTTGCTTGAAGCTGTTGAATTTTGTCTAAAGTAGTGGCGTTTTCTGGACTAGCATTCTCACTTAAAGCTGCTGCCATACATTTTGTACTCTTTAGATGGTGTCAGGGAAGATGTCCAAACAAGCTTTACCAATTCTAATTAAATTTCCTACAGACATTGCATATCTAGAAGGCATATATCAAATCAAGAAATTATATGAACTCATTCTTCAGAATAAGCTCAATAGTAGAGTACTAACTCGTTTAATAAGATGAATTATTAAAAATGTTGTTTAAATCTCTGAATCAAGCCATAGAATCATGTTTCTTCACTCTAAACGTGTATCGCTAAAATGAAGGGTAAGAAACAAAGCAAGGGATAAGAGTAGAATACCATTTCAAACCCATAACCGGCATCGATTAGGAATATAACAGCATCGGCATACTTTGCAGCATCAATCATGCCATTGACATTATTTGGACACTCCACAAACTGTATCCGTCTTTTTCCGCCTAAGACAAGACATATTCAACCAAAAAGATATCATGAGACCCTTGTCTAATATTTATAAGACCACCATTTTCGAAATAAAAATCCCAATCTTTATAAGACTACTAATGAAGCAGTTAGAATAAATCAAGATATGTACCTGCTAAAATTCTGATGGGGATCCTGCTGCCATGTCGCAAATACAAGTAGTATCAATACAAGTTGGATCTGGATCATCGAAAATAAAATTTGAAAACCCTAAAATCAAAATAGAGTGTACCTCGTCATCACAGCTCTTCATCTTCTTGTAGATCTGTATGTATGAAACTCCATTCTCTATATAGGAATCTCCCACTTTTCGTTTTCGATCACGAGGTGAAGAAAAATGTCGATGACGAGACCGTATGGCGGTGTTTCCTATAGAATAACTACTGCGGCAAGAGGAATAAAGACTACGATGGGTAGAAGATGCAGCCATTGAGGCGGTGTTGCTGTGGGAAGGAGAAACAGGATAGAATTCTGATGTTTGGGTTTAAATTTAGGTTTTTTATACTCATAGAAAAACGGTTAACATAAGCCGGTTTCGGTCTATGGGCCAAACCGCAACAAATACCCAAAATCTTACCCCCTCCCCACTAGAAACAAACTAAGGTCACCCTGTAGTAAATCCAGATACCCCTTTATAATGTCAAATCTGCCCATAGCTAATTATAATGGTTAAGATTAATACCGCTCCGTTTAAGATGTGGTCGGGCCACATCTACTTTGTATGTGACCCCTCCTTATTTTTCGACACATATTTAACTGAAAAACCTGCCCTCCATATCCCCTGAACCGTTTAATTTTTTGAGAAAAAGTAGGAACTAGGAAGTTACAAAAAGAAAAAAAGCTAAACAGTTAGGTAATAAAACTGTTTTGGATTTTTTTTTTTCTATTTTATATGACATGTCGGCATTTAAAGAAGGACCACATACTTCGAGTATGTGGCCCAACCACATCGTAGCCGCATCGGATTAATACTGACTTCTTGCTCACGAAAGAAGATACTTGTTCTAATGCTAACCCCTATGGCCTTGATTGGATTGCTAGATTGGCCAAAAAGTGTTGCAAATCAAGAAAAAGTGTGGGAAAAAAGTTAACACTCTATCTCACTACACCAAAACAGCCTTTTTGTGACGTTTATAAACGTTGCGCATAATTTGTGCAACGGTAATAACTGTTGGCAAAACGGCGTTGCGCATTGGTGTGCAACGTATTTTATACGTTGCACAAATTAATTTGAGAAACGTTTATAAAGGTTGCACACTTGTTGGTGCAACGGTTTATTTTTCTTATTTGTGCAACGTATATCTTAATTTGTGCAACGTTATTATAGGTTGAATAACACTTTTGTGGGTCCCATTCTGGTTTTCTTTGAACGGTTCATTTGTTTTTATACGTTGCTCATTTCAGGTGATTTGTGCAACAGATAATTTTCCTACGTTTATATCCGTTGCAACCTTTTTTTTTCAAAAAAAGTTCTTTGCCGTAGTTCCTAAGAGATTTCCGAACTTTGAATATAAATTGATTTGTTCACATGCATGCATATACCATTCTAGAAGAACTAGAAGACCCAATCTAGGACGGAACCTCAATATCATTAAAATCGATCAAGAACGATTATTGATCTTCACAATCCATGATAGATGAACCATAACCCATACAATATTAAACAACTTATGCAAAATCCAAAATGTTATAAACGCAAGTTTCTCAATTTCAAACTATGAAAACCCTAACCTTCTGTTGTTACACTATGAGAAGTCTTTGGCATTCCAAACACTACCAGTGGAAGAACATTAACTCAATCCTGCAAATCACAAGACAGAAGTGGGATCCAGTTACACACTAGTGGAAAATGGATTTTTTACCACTTTACGGGTTTTACGAAAACTACTGGTGTCAACCTGACGTAACTATAGGAGCTGTGAGCCCCAGTGGTTTTTTTGAAAAAAAAATGAAAAACGAAATCTTGTCTCACACACAGTTGTTCTTTTAAGGGGTATTTTTGTAAAAATACTGATTTGAAGAACCACTGTGGGAGAAAATAGTTTCACAGATTCAGATTTATCCTAAAACTTTATATCTCTCTCTCTCTCTCTTTCTAATCTAGCCTAGATTCGCTCTCTCTTCCATCTTCTTCATCTTTTCCACCAAAACCCTAACCCTGAATCCCTCGTTTCATTGTAATTCGTTCTACCACAAAACTCTAGTCTTTGTCCCACAAGTTGAATTGATTCTCCCAGAACTATGATTTGATCTCTGGATTTGCATCTATTTATTCGATCTGTAACATTTTATTCTTTCTTTTATTTCTTCGATCTGTTCTAATCAACCATTCTTCTATTTCGTTTTATAATCAAAGAAGAAATCGTAGAGAAGAGTACCAAAGAAATCAAGATGAAGAGGATTTGGTTTGAAGCGCTTCTTCCACTATGAATTATTAGTGGATTCTTTGTGTTGGGTAATTAAAAGTATCACATCTACAAATGGCAGGGTAAGAAATATGAAATAAAACCCCTAATTTTTTATTTTTTTTTTGCTTAATACCTGATTCATTTACAGTTTTTGCAAAATTTGATTTTGTATCGATGGATTTTGCGATTTCGTGGTTGGTTAGCATATTCACTGTTTTTTTTTTTGTTCTGAAATTCACTTCCTATATGCAGAACAACTATAACCAAGATGTCTCTGTGAGACTCATTCGTGGGCATATATCTGAAGTGATTAAGTACTGGGCAGAGATAGATGTTTCCAAATTTACAGTTTTTAAGTTTCACCTTAAACGACTCTAAGGCCATCCTCCATTTCCAAATTTACAGTTTTGATCACCCTCTTCTATGGTGGCTTGTTTCTTATTCATTTGGTATTATATTGTTGACATTGTATTTTGGACTAGATGGAAGTTATTTCTCATGTCTTACTTATCCTTATTAGAGGTGATCTAACATAAATATTTTTTTTAATCAGGGAAGAATAGTTGGCGGGTTGAGCTTTCTCATAACTCTAAGGGTAGTGGTGGAGGCAGGGATGGTGGTGGGCGTGGGGCAGGGATGGTTACGGTGGAGGTGGTCGTGGACGCGGTGTAAGCAGTCGCAGGCCAAGTTCTTTTCCATTTTCATAAGCATGTATCTGACCTACATATCTAATTGTTGTAGGTTGGTGTGCCATGACATAAGTGGAGGACAAGAAGCCAGTCTGATTCCTTTCACCAATTTAATTGATCCTCTTCTTGCACCTAAGGCAAGTTCAAAATTTTGCAACCATATTACCTCATCATGTACATTATCAAGTAAAGTTCTCTTTTTGTGTAAAAAGATAATCAAAGTTTAGACATAGTTTATAAGTTGTTGAAAATGCATGAAGGACTCAAATACTGCAAGTCTATGAAACTTGCAAATAATGTGAATCTCCCTGTAAGAGCCTCTGGATGCAGATGTGAAGGGACTTGCACTAATCCAAGAATTTGTGATTGTGCAAAATTGAATGGAGTTGATTTTCCATATGTTAGCAGAGACGGGGCCAGGTATGCACCGTCTGTAATTTGTCGATTGAATGTGCCATATATTTGAACCATCATTATATCATATGCATTTTTTTTGGGTGGTGCTGCTTAGTTTCATCTTATGTTTATTTATTCTCTAAAAGTAATCTTACCTTCAATTTTGCAGACTTGTTGTACCAATATCAATTCTATATGAACGTGGTCTGCTGTGTGGTTGCGGTGATGGTTGTGCAAACAAATCATTACAGCATGGGGTAAAGTACCGATTAGAGGTTTCAAATCTTTTTATTTTGCTGATAACATTTGTATCAATAAGAACCCAGCTGTAATGTATGTATTTATGTCTATCTTGATAGGTTTTCCATACGGCAAGTAAAGGATGGGGAGTAAGAAGTTGAGACTTCATACCCTCTGGTGCTCCTGTATGAGAATGAATACTCGCGTGTTTACAAAATATAATCAACGTTGCTGATTCATAACAAGACAGTGCTCATATTGCAGGTAAGGGATAAATTGATATTACATCAGTGTTTACCCATATTGCTCAGATAACTTGATTTGAATCCTTTGGCTTTTCGTAAGATGCTATGGAACTTCTTATTTGCAATACATAAAGTTTAGGGTAAATGAACTTGTACTGATAACCTTCCTAATAATTTCAGGTGGTATAACCAAGAGGGGGCATGGTGAAACATGAACTCGACAAAAAATAATTGGACTCATCAAGGTAAATTAACGTACTTTTGTCTTGAGTAAACTCATCCACTTGACTTTTTCGGTTACATAAGAATCATTTGCAAGGTTGAAATTATCTGTGCAGGTTGAAATTTATCTCTACTCATAGTTGTGTAGATCCACAACTATGTTTCATCTCACATACTCTTTGTGAGGATGCTGATCATCTGAATATTCTTATATCATGCAAGTATGGTGTATGATTCACATCTTGTCGCCACCTCTCCTGTTTTGAAGACCTAATAATTTGAATTAAGTTGTCAATCAGCGAATGAAGACACGACTGGTGAAGTGGTGCAAGTAAAATGCTACTAAATTGTATGGGGGTGTTTGAAGTTTTTCTAGTTAAGTAGGTGAAAGGAATTGAAGTTGAGTACTATTAGGGTTGAAAGTTGTCAGATATGAAATAGGGGTGATTTCAGTTGTAATGAAGACTGCAATAAAATGCTCATTCAGGAATAAATTCATTATCATCATAATTTTGATCTCATTTATAATTATGAATTCCTATACTATGTTGTTGGTTGTAGCTTTTGATTCAGCTGAATCAGCTTTAGATTTACCTGAATCAAGTCTGAATTTTTTTTATAAAATAAAATCGATATGAACCACTGTGTATATCAGTGATATTGATATTACTGTTGAAAACCAGTGGTTTTTTGAACAAAATCAACTTGTGCGAGACACAGTCGTTTTGGAAAAAACCACTTCAAAATTAGAGCTGATGAACACAGTCGTTTTTTGCGATATAACCTCTTGTTCTGACAGTGGTTTAACTTTCATTTTCCACTAGTGCTATACTGCGAGAGCAACCCATGCCTATTAAAGCTCCAACACTAAATTCTTCGATGAATGGCTGCAGGCAGAAATATACAACTAATTGCTACCTATAAGACAATTCAATTTTGTAATTAGCAAGAGAAAGCATATAAGGTAATCCTAATCAGTTTTACTAAAGACAGAAAGCACATCTAACCTGGTCAAGTAAAAGAAGCTTAATAGCTATCTTCTTCTTTCTTAGTAAATGAAAGAACTCATTTGTTGTCATAGGCTCCAGCAGCGCATCTGGACCAAGCTCAGAGATCAGAGGTTTCAACGTTGGCTGCACCAACAAAGTTAACAACATGAAATACTAAAGGAAGAAAACAACTAAGAGTGCAGTGGAAAATGAACTGAATAGTGAGTATTGAGAAGGTAAAACTACATCTTTAAGCAAGCGCACTTTGGCTCATCATATTAAACCATTAAGCAGTTGATTAGATCATTACCCACACTGAAAATTTTACAAATGGAGCGTGTTGGACACATACATCTATGATGTATTCCTACGTTTACAGAAAATGATCAATATGCTTTACAAAAATAAACTCAACCAGATCTATACGTTCCAATATTCCATACAGCTCGAAAATCATACCTGGTTAAGATGGCAGAAACAGATAGCCTCAGCAAAACAGATATCTGCAGAACAAGTATATTCTTAAATAGGTTGCAAGAAATTTGACAAAAATAAGAACTTGGGTACTCAAATGTTTTCATATCTAGATATCAGAAGACAACTACCTATAGGTATAAAATAGGTCGATAGAATATCTTCACTTGCTTTCCTTGCGTTCTTAGTTTGTAGACCAACTACCATGCCCATGGATAGAAAGCTTATAACCATTATATATATATTTAAATGAGAAACTACACACAAATCAGGAGGTGAGAGTTCAATAACCTTGTTGTAACCCAAGTCGAACTTCAAAAATTCATCATCACAGTTCTGAAAAAATTTTCAAGCAAGAACCTACAAACAAGTTTGCAGAACAGAAGACTGAGATATCTGAGTTGCAAGGACTATTCATGTTCTAATTTTATTTTATTTTTGCAGTTAGTAGTGTCCTGTGTCCTGACCTGAGTATGCGCGATATCTGAGTTACTGGTTACTTTTACCTCTTCATCTGAAGAATCATCTGAACTGTCATCACTGGATTCTTGCTTGCTGTTGGTGCAGGAGCAACAGCTGGCTGTTACATTGGTGGATTTTTTTTTAATCAATAAATCAACCAGACCAATGAAACCAATAAGAAAAATCAAACAAGGCGACCCCTTTATCCTCGCAATCACTCTCACCGGAGTTATCACTGCTGGACTCTTGTTTCTTCTTGGTTGCAGGTGCAGGGGCTTTCCTTTCTTGGGCTGCCATTGAAGGAGGTTCCTACAAGAGAAAGAAACACAATCAAATCTTATAAAAAAAAGGAATTGCATTGCGAAAGTTGTAGGACAAAAATACACTGAAACAAGCATTAGAATTATGTGTTTGGGAACTATAAATCATAAGGCATATAATTTGCATTACGACCAACTAAAATTTCAGTACAATAATATCAAGACCTCAGCAACTGAAAGCTCCACTGTTTGAGAAGGACGAGCAACAGATGAGCCATTAAAAATGAGCTGAACAAGTAATAATAATTTTTCCTACACTTGCTCCTCGTATAACTTTTGACATTGTTAATCTAAAGTAACGAAAATTTTCATACTTTTGAAACAAGAGAGTAAGTAAATTTACCGTTTTATATTCACTAAACAGATTTCAAGCATACTTAAAAATTTGATGCTGTTCTCCGATTATATCCGGGTGCAACACCATTTGGGCCTCTAAAAACAATAGGTACATAACTACAAATGTCTGACCAACAGACATATAGTTTGATTTTTCTACACAGTTGATGATATGATCAATTTCCTGGGAATGAATCCAAAAATCACCAATCAATAAGAGTAGGTAGTTCCTTATAGCTAAGTAACTTGCGGTGTTTCATTTCCTGACGAAAGTTGAACTGAAAAGACAGGACACATATAAACTGAAAAGACAGGACACATATAAACTGAAAAGTTCAGAATTTGTGAACTAAACTATTATCCAAATCACAAATAATTGAATAGAGTTTCTAAGTACGTACCATGTAAATATGCAAGTCATTGGGGCCTCCTGCGCCAGATCTCTCGGCTGCTTTCCCCTTTAATAACCTGCAAATCATCCATTATTTGTTCATTATGATCACCCCCACTAGCAAGTTATTGCATGCAGAACTACACTAGCTAGAATAGAACTATGAAACTGCAAATGCAGCTTTACACTAATTAAGTGTAACACAAGACTGAAACCGAAATCCATAACAAGGGCCATATATTTGACCAATGAACAACCTATAAATCAAATTGTGAATGTAAAAGGTTCTTGGTCTAGCTCAAAATAAAATAGCAGAAATAATTTTTGTTATGGTCGACAAGATTTTGATCTCATTTCTAACAGCTGTAAATTTCCAACAACTTCTATGCATTTAATTCACGAAACAAAACAGGTATATGCATCTAAGTTCCATAAGACGTACTAGCTAGTACTACTGCTCCTATAGGGCCTACGGATGATGCCTAACGATCAGTCCAATTATGACATAATGTATGTGTGCAGTGCACATGCAATCTTCCAAACATGCATTGCTCGCTATTATATAAAACTTGAGTTAACTTTGGCAGTTGTAGAACTGAGAAAATGTGAATACTACTACGATATGACAACATCCATCCATGAGTAAATATATGTGAAAAACAGAAACGTTGAGTATTAAAAAAAAAAAAAAAAAAAAAAAAAGTAACGTGCCGTATAAATATACTGGTCCCTGGAGCCTCTTGCGCCAGATCTCTTGACTGCTTTTCCCTTCAACAACCTACAAACAAAATCATCGGATCATCCAAATATAACAAAAGAAATTTTAGAAAACTTCCAGGTATCACCTGCAATTGCGCAAGCCTCGGACAAGTTCGCAAAGATAGTGATGGAATTCTTTGAGAAGCTCTGTAATAAAGTGTCTCATCCACTATACCCAATCTTCCTTAGTACCCCTTGAAGAAGCCTCACCAGCTTTCTTTAATCGACCATCATTGTCCTGCAAAAACAAAAGTTAAAACTCATAATAACAAAAAAAAATAAAAAATGAAACGATCTCAAATGGCGACTGGAAGGGTGAGAATACCATGAATCCAAACTGACATAGGGACTTGCTACCTGAGAGGCTTTGACAGTGTACACCTTGAGAGCATCATCCCACCAATGCAACTTTTCACACCTACTATAGTAAATCCCACAGAACCATGGAGTGTCTCCATGAATCAAATAAAATGTAAACAATGAGTGCTACTACAGTTAAGCTAAAACCAGAACACAGGACAACAAATTGAAAAATCAGTGACACAAAAGTGAAGAGATATAAAACTTACACAGATAAGTTATCATCACCAACACCATAAACATCTCGATCTCCTGATTAATAAACAAAGAAAAAATTAGGAAAAATAATTACAAATATAGGAATTTAAAGGAAAATTATAAGAAAAACAAAACTAAATCTGACAAGGATAATAGATCTATGACTATAATATTCATACAAAACCGGATCCATCAGTTCATCACTAGATAAAAATATTCAGGTTGGATTCAAGCGCACCTTACAGAATCATTAAGAATTTCTAGGGTTTGAGTTACTGATATATAGGGTTTTGATTTCTAGACTTGCTTTGATTCATGAGACCCGATTAGGACATATGGGTTTTGATTTATGAAAAGTTGGGTTTGATTTGGAGATCTCGCCTTAGGGTTAGAAGAGAAGAAAAATGGGGGATGGGGGAGGAGAACTAGATATTTCTGAGAGAAGAGAAGAGAATAAAAAGAAAATAAATAAGAAAAACGAAAATAAATCAGATAATATGAATTAGATAGACTATTTTGCCCTTAAACTAGTTTAATAATGACAAGCGTGTCCTGCTTTCCAATTTCTTCTTCTTCTTTCCGGAATAATTAATATTTTGTGCAACGTATTTCTTGGTGCGCAACGGATATACACGTTGCTCAGTGCGCAACGTCTATATACGTTGCACATCCCCGAAATTAAAGCGTTGCTAAAACTAGGATATGGTGTAGTGTCTGGCTACTTCTCTCTCCTAGCATTTGCTCGCAGTTCAACTATCAGCGAGATTGAAAAGCTGAATGGTTCGACGTTGAAAAAGTGGTCCCAACGCCGAACGATTCAGCGTTGGATGATTTTAAAGCAAATGTATCCGACAGATAAATACTCTCTCCCGACATTTATTAAACATTTGTACATAGTCAGATGTAGTACAACTAGTACTTGAGATCCTCACCATCCAAATTACACACCTGTAAACATATCCACCCATCAAGGGAAGTTGTTCCCAAAACAAAGAGCTTCATGCAGTCTGTCAACAACTCAACGCATAATAGGACAAGGGGAAAATAATTAATTAATTATGAAATGTGATGTGATGTGATGTTTAACGCCGAACTGGTAGGCGTTTCGCTGCTAGACTGGCCATCCCATAGGGGTTAAGAGGTTGCACTATCTGACGTGGATGGCCAATTTAGCAGCTAAATATCTAGCCCATAGGACTAAGCCAAAGATATTAGTTGTGATGCTTTTGATGAGAGAAATTTTCCCACGTTGACTAATTGACACTCAACGGGGTTTGGCTACTAGAGGAAGCTACAATCTAGACTTGACGAGGACTATGAAATCCCAGGCCATTCTCTTTCATCAAGCTAAGTGGTTCGTTCTGATATATAAGATGAATGTTAATGATTATGATCAAGATTAGTGATTATGAAAATTGTTAGAAGGTGAAGCTTCTAATTCACATGCACACTTTTAAATCAAGTTAAATATCTATTTTATGGATTTAATTCATCAAAGTTTATTTATGCTGACCAGAAATGAGTTCGAATATCAAAAACAAAGCTGAATCTGGGAAGGAAAAACAGTTCGGCCCTTCATAAATGAGTCGAACTTACATTGTATTGGAAAATCTTATTGGTTTCAACTTTTTTCTTTTTCAAATAAGAAGATGCATCTCAGAAGAGGGTCATGCTGACTATAGTAGTTATTCACAAACCAAAAGATCCAACACACATAGAACTACATATATGCAAACGTAAGCCTCACAGGTAACTGAAACCGCAAAGAAAAACAATCGAAGTTTTACTTGTATCACCATGTATCCACTGGAGCTAGGCATGTACCTTAATTTTTGTCACCACTTTGCAGGATTATCAAAGCAAGTTTGCTCAGACAAGAGATTCCTTTTATTGAGCACGACCATAAGTTATTATTTCAGATTCAATGCCTGTAATCTCACCGTTGTATTGCACTGTTTCCGGATGAATCTTCTTGTTCTTCTTCAACATTGCATTTGCAACCACGCATTTGGACAATATCAGTAACACACCGAGTAATCAATAATAGAACACCTCGAAAGAAGGAAACAAGTAAGAGCACTTTACTTATTCGGTGTAATTTCCGTATTGGTAAATAAGAGTTTATAAAACAGGACGAGTTTTTGCCGGTGGATGGTCGTAAACAAGGTATTGGAAGCTTCTAGTACAAGTATCAATGGTCGTCAAGAATTTCATTATTAGAGAGACGAACTCATTTGCAGTAGCTATACTAGTACAAATATTAGTGGTTGGTTCTGACATACCAAGGTTGGTTTCGCGTCCAGCTTCTATCAATGTGTAATCCAAATACTACTGATTAGTATACAACCAAATTATAAAAAAAAAAAAATCAAGTTCGTCTGATATTCGTTAAACCAAAAAAAAAAAACGAACTTTCATAACACAAATTTCGGCTGATTCGTGAAACAAAAAAAAGTTGAACTTCCAGCTGAGTAATTTGCAGAGAAAAATGAAATGCAGCTAAAAAATTTAGTCACCTGGGTAGGCCGAATTATTTTTTGTAAGTGAAAAAACAAAAACCTTTTCAATTAAAGTATGATTTGAGGAATCATATACAAATAAGACAAGACGGGTTTATAAGAAATACCTTTCGATGCAAGTGATTTGTTTTTAGTGATTTTGTTCTCGCTCTTCTACTTGAATGAGTATCGACCATGATGAAAATATAAAAGAAGATAAACTCATGAAACGAAAAGTTGATTTTGGTTTAAATTAAGTTTTAGGTTAGAGAAATTTATTCTTGTGACCGTGGAAATTATGGGTCTTACACTTTTGGCCCTAGGGTTATTTAATAAATTTGTAAATTATTCCAGTGACCCTGGAATATTATAGGAAGTTGGATTAACAAAATAAGAACCCACAATTGGGAGATATCAAAACTAATTGGGGGATATAGGTACAAGACAAAATAGGGATCCAAATAGCAAAGCTGGGTCACCCCTTATCTAATTATTTTTTTAATTCCTAATCTAGCCCTCACTAATCATATTTAGTGGTTAATAATAATTAGTAAAAAACTTAAGTATTTGGGGGATAGATTAGTGTGTGTTTTTATTTTAATTTGTGTGAGTGAGGAGTAGAAGGAGAGAAAAAAATTTTTTGAGTGGAATTTTTTTTGAAAATGGAAGATGATTGTGATGAGAGAATTACCGCTAATAAGAGGTTGAAAAATTGATTTTTTTTTTCTTTGAATCCACCATTGTTGCAGCTGAAAAAGCTTGGTGGCGGCATGGTATTCAACCAAAAACCCATGCGGGCAATTGTTGGAAATGTTCATAAATTGTTTGCCACGATTTTTTTCTGGTTTTGATGTTGATTTTTTTCTCTGTTTTGAATAAAAATGCAGCATGGTAATCATGGATTCGAGCATGCCGGGACATGTTCCGAGATAGTATTTTGCTTAAATTTCCATGCCGAACAGGATGAAAAGTATCCGAATGTTGATTTTTTTCACTTGACTACCGGCATTGATAGGAAATTCTCGAGCATGCGGTATCATGTTCCGATATAGTCTTCATCAATTCCGGCATGGTCTTCATCTCTTCCTTTTGAATTTTTTTCCTGGTATTAATCGGTCCACCGCCGGCATGGTCGGTTGATATGAAGACCATGCCGGTATTGTTTTCCAAAGATACCATGTTGCTTTATTTTCTATGCCTAAGTGGACCGATTAATACCGTAAAAATTCAAAACGGTAGTTATGAAGACCATGCCGGAATTGATGAAGACCATATGCCGGAACATGATACTGGCATGGTCTTCATCAACTCCGGCATGGTCATCATCACTTTCAGCATGATCTTCGTCACTTCCGAATAAAAAAAAATTAGTTTCCAAAGTGAGGAGAAGAGAATTTGATATAGAGTTGGGAGAGTTTAGAATTTGAAAGGTCATCATCACTTTCAGCATGATCTTCATCACTTCCGAATAAAAAAAAATTGGTTTCCAAAGTGAGGAGAAGAGAATTTGATATAGAGTGGGGAGAGTTTAGAATTTGAAAGGGAATGGGAAATATTTGGGTTTCAAAGCTCCACCCCTAAATAAGATTAATAAGAAGTGGAGATGGAAATGGGGATATGATTTTGTTTTTTGATTTTAAGTTTTTGATTTTTATTTTGTGGGAAGGGTAATTTAGTATTTTCGCCCCCAAAAGTCACCCCTTAGCACACACCATGGGTTGGGGGAAGTAATTCATATCCCCCAATTAGTTTCTATACCCCCCAATTGCGTGTTCCAAAATAACCCGTGTGCATATTGGCTGCACATAAAATCAGTGTGCATATTGCCTGCACACTATAAAATATGAAGAAAATTAAAAAAAATCAGTGTGCATATATCCAGCACACTATAAAATATGAATAAAATTTGAAAAATTATGTACAAAAATCAGTGCGTATATTTCCTGCACATAAAATCAGTGTGCATATTATCTGCACACTATAAAATATGAAAAAAAAATTCAAAAATTATTTAGAGAATAAAAAATTCCATGAATTGAAAATTTGATAGTTGTATTTACGCTCGTTGTGTAGGCCTTTCAAAAAGCTTTCCAAATATATAAAATTTGTCGAATTCTTACGTATGATTTGTGAGACATGTTATGTTTAAGTTGGCATGACGATTATACCCTTAAAGGATATAGTTTATCGTTTGATAACATCATGAAACATTTTTATCCAAATGGCCCTCCTTCTTTTTTAAAGGTAATTTCAATAAAATGAGTTTAATAAAAGGTATGGGTACAGTAGTAACTTACTTATAGGGCATTCTAGTAATTACCAATTTGGGAGGGGCACATATTTTTGGGAGTCCCCAAATATTGGTTCTTATTGTTCACAGACCCCTACCTACCGTAACATGGATTAGGGGATTAGCCCAGTTGGCACATAAGGATGACTCTCATACTTATACTAGGGGTGAGCAACGGACGGATGGATGCGGATTAGGGGGTCACTCGCATCCAATTCGTCAAAGTTACGGATTTGGAAAGTCTAACTGTATCCGTCCCAATCACCTGCAGATTTAACATACACGATGAGCGGGTGATACGAACCGGATACGGATTTACCACGGATTTAGTTAAGGAAAAAAAAATTTAAAAAAAAAACTTAGATTAAGTTACTAAGCTCTTTCAATAACTGACGGTAAATTGAAAAGATCGTTAAAAGTTGATTGATTGATGAGAAGAATAAGGAACTGTACGACATGAAGAAGAGAAAAATTAGGTTTCGGATGATGTAAAACTAATAAATCATTTATCATGAGAAATTAATGAGACACCAATTAATAAAACACTTATAATAATTAATATTTAAGTTGAACAAACCATGACCATAGATTTATCTTCTCTGTAGAAAAATCTGGACCACCACTTACACAGGCTAAGTTAGCCAAACTGTGCTTTATACTCTTGATGATTTTTTAATGTTAAAATAAAATTGATTGCAATACAAAAATGAATATATACACGGGAAAAAAAAAATGAAACTAATCAATTGACGAAATTTTGTTCAATCTAAACCTCATACATGGCATTTGTGATTGAAAATTAGAATTAAGTCCAACAACCTACATGGGATGGGCGGCAGTGATGGTGGCAGTGGTGGAGTCAAAAATTGACATTGAGGAGGCCTTTTTTTTTTTAAAGAAACATGTAAACTTTGGTGGACTAAACGATAAATATATATGGACAAAGTACTATTTATGAAATAAACTAAAAAAATTATGTAGTTATTAAAAATTTAAGGGGTTAGAGTCATGTTAGTCAACGCTTGGCTCCGCCACTAGGTGGTGGTGGATAAAAAAAGTGGATTCATATGGTTTTATGGCGGTGGTGGGTATTGGTGAACAAAAACATATTATGCTAATTTCGTAACGCCACAAAATGTGTAACGTTAATTATAAAGTATAAAACGTGGTTGATTATTCTAATGTTAAAATAAACTCGATAAAACACATGTCCATTTAAAAAAATTGGTGTAACGAATGACACGAATGCCAAGATCAGAACATATGAAATTATTTATTATCGATTTGTTTATGTAAAGAGTGGTCAGAATTTGTCCTTGGCAAAGATAAATTTACCGCCGGGCTTTGTTCAACTTAACCATTTTTAAACATTTTATTAATTAGTGTCTGTGTTCATAATGATTAATTAAATTTCTATTATAAATGTCCCTTTAATAATCTAACATAAATACATAATTTTATTAATAAATAATTTTACTAAAAACTACATTAATTATAATGGTGGTAGTGGAAGCAGGGTTAGTATAAGCGGTGGCGGGTGTTTGTGAATGATGGAGGCCGTAACATTACTATTGGTGGAAGAAATAGTGGAGGTGGATGGTTTTTATGGTGATGGGTGTTGATAGTAGTGTATAATAATAGTTTTTGCTTTTTAGTGAGTTTTATTGACCAAGTAAAAAAATAATCTTCACAAAACATGCAACATTGTATTGTGAAAGATGTAATTGGTTATTTTTAGCACGATTGATAAGGACAAAAACCAAATATTTCGAGGATGATACCGGAATGTATAAGATAATATGATCATGACTGTTCGATCACCCGTATTATATAAAGGAAATTGGTGTACCCGCGTAAGAGAACATTATCGCTCTCCAAAGTACTATTACATTCTTTTTCCCGAAAGACCATCAATGTCGAGTTGTTTCGCGACAACTACCTACAAAGACAACAACTTTCACTCAATTCCCGATATATTGACGGGGAAAATGTATTTGCATTCTAAAATATTTGTTTGAAAATTATGTTTGTTCATCAAAATCATCATAAAAAACTCTAAATCATAAATCTAAATTTCGCCTCCGATGTTTATAGAATATTTTTATATTTTACATTCTCAAATCATGCGACCTCTTGATGACAAATCAACAATATCGAATTACGGATCAATATGTATAGGTTTCATTCACTGGGTTAGAAGGTAGAGTAGACACAGATGAGTAGTTCACACAAAGCAGAACATGACTAAGAATAATTCAATAATTTGGTCAAGAGATAAGGTCAAAAATTTAAGATTAACTTTCTATAGGACTAACTAGATCGGCTTCGATAGGAGCTGACTAAAATATGGATTAATAATAATTTTCACGTAAGACAATTGCAAAACATAGTTTGGCTAACTCTGCCTATGTAAAGAGTGGTCAAGATTTGTCCTACCTCAATTGCTATGTTATGTGAGAAGAAGGTGATATCTAAGATTGATGTATAATTCAAATCTATGAGATTCATACCATTTACAACTGGATGCCTTGAAAAAAATTGACGTGTTGTTATTATTATTACAGGCAAGGGATATATTGACCACACTTGCGCAAATAGCTCACTTCGCAAATGATTGGTGTTGCATGTACTGTCTAGAATGCAACGAGGAATTTGAGGAAAAAAAGCACCAAAAGCAGTGTCCAGAGTATTTTAGATATAGTAACTTAGACCCGATGTAATACTTATGTTTGTTTTTTTTTCCACAATCTATTTATATAAGAAAAATGAACATTGCAAATACATAACATAAACAAAAATTAGACATATTGCGTTTGACAATAATGGCTACTGATGGTCCGGAAACGGCAAAAGAAAGGAATCGTTGTAGAAGAATTGTTGGGATATACAACGGATTACTTGATACGAATGAAAAAGGTATAACTATTTCGATTCTGAAATCATATAAAGTTCACAGTAGAAGATGACATCAAGTTTAAAGTTAGTAACAAACATAATATGGCTAACTAAAATGTTAAAAACAAACAAGATATATAAACTTAGACAGCCGTGGGACTTGAAGAGGCCAATTTTGAAAACTACAATCTTAGAAAGCAACGATCCACAATACCATAATTTTTTTTTTATGAATATTCAACCTAGAATATGTCAACTTTTGATAAAGGATCTATTGACAACCTATTAATTTGAAATAGAATCAGGGAGTACAATGTGTGTTAAAGGTTCTTTATGAGGTAATGTGTCGCCAGATTGTATTCCAAGTGAAGGTAGGAACATACGGAAGTGACAAAATGTCCAAGACTTTTGAAGTTACCAAAGCCTTTGTTAAGACGAATTGCTGGGCACAATACTTTGTTGAAGATTTAATGGCAGAGGTTTGCATATATACAATCCCTTCGAAAAGGTAATAGGTACACATTTTAAACATTGTCATCTAATGGGTGTTGAAAATTACAGGAAAATCATGTCACATTGGATAGTTTGTATCATTCGTTCCATGCAAAAAAATACTATTCTCTGCTTATTTGGAGGATCGACAACATGGCCATGATAGATGAGTCAGCTGGAGCGAAATAGGAGCATGTGGAGACTTTTATGGACGATATTGATTAGTTGATTTCGCTGAGATGAGCATTGCTGACGACATATTTCCAAATAATATTTAAACTTCCATGTTCCTATAGAGCATTATCTCATTATAAGCAATTAACCTAAATAAAAAAGTGTCTGCAAGTTAAGATTATATTTCTTTCGTTTGAGCAAATCTCCGGCGCTAAAATATTAAAGGAAAAAACAAAGAATGAAAGAGAGGAAAATCCCAACTATTTTTATGACAAACACATATTAAATCATAAGGAGTTGATAGGTATTCGGGACACAAATTATACAATATATTAAAAATGAACCAACATCATGGCCCATGCCGTTACGGCACGAGTTAAGGGCTAGTTTATATATAAAACTAAGGTTTTGGATACTATCCTTAATATGTCTACATATTTTCCTTGCTGTTTCTAGGTGCGGGTGAATCCGCGGATTTGAAAACACAACCGCAACCAAAACGTCAAAATTGCGGATTTGAGAATCCCACCGGTGTCCAACTCATAGAGCTTACGGATTGGGTTTCACCTGCAATTTTGCGGACGGATGCAGGTGAAATCCGCGGGTCTGGACATTTTGCTCACCCCTAATTAGTAAGTTGATCAAGTCTTCGCTCCAACATTTGGAAATCTCATAAAAATTCGTTCTACCTAAATTATGGGAGGGTGGGATCGGTGGCTTCGGATTTGTTAGGCCTATGGGCTAGATTGAGCTGCTAGATTAGCAGTTAAGTGTTGCAATTCAAAAACAAGTGTGGCCTATTTGTTAACACTAGTTCCCTCTCCTAGCATTTACTCGCAGTTGAGCCATCCATCGCTACAAAAATCACCTTTTCCCAGAATGGTTCAGCGCTAGGAGATCTATTTTTTGATATGACGGCTGAAATTTAAAGCGCTGAACCAAACAACGCTGGGAAGTGGTCCCAACTGTTACGGTCATAACTCGTATAAAAAACGGTGTCCCGGATTCAATTAACGGACACCTTTGTTCATGTTCTCTCTCCTTTCAACGGGAAGAAGAACACTTTCCCCAACTTTTCTCTTCATTTCCCGCCATTAAATTCTTCAGGTAATTACCTTGCTTCTCTTTACGTATTCAATTATCATTTCCTCTTCTTTCTTTCTTTCTTTATTTTTTTTTGCCAAAATTGGGGATTTTCCTTTTTGTAATTTTTGATTGATTTTTCGTTTTTTTTCTGGGGTTTTATTTTTTCTTATTAGGGTAATTGAAAGATGAATAATAGAATTTAGTCGATGATGCTGAGATGATGGTGAATATCGAATTGTGTTGTTTAGAGAACAAACAAGAAACTCTGAATTCAAATTCTTCTGTTTCTGACGACGAAGAAGAAGATCTTAGTTTGTCCGTCAGGTCGGCTTCGTCTAATCGGTATGATCATCTTCGCTTTCGATTATATTATTAGAAAAACTTTGATTGTGATTTTCCCAAATTTATTGAACATCTGAAATCATTTGGTGTTGGATTAAGCTGACCGTGAAAGAATTTTGTGCTATGATTGTGTGGAATGTTCAAGAGCAACTGGTTTAATTTTGAATCTAAAAAGGCATATAGAGATTAGTGATTAGGTTAGTGGGAATACGATGTTATTGCTTTTTTTTTTTGCATCATTTCTGGATGAATTTTTTGATTATTGAGAATTTGGTGGTTTTGTGTAGGAGGATCATTGTGTTAGGATTCGAGACCAAAACGATAGAAAAAAGATAGAAATCCTTTGAGTTGGGGATTAGCCACCGGTTTAAACAAAGCTCTTAATAATATTGGTTTGTATTGAATGAATAAACCCTAGAACAAACTATGAATTTATAGAGTACCTAGCTTGAATCCTAAGCAAATAACAAGTAAGGAAACACAAAATCATTCCTAAAATAGCTAATATTCCTAATCGGTGTTGGTATCCCAACACACTGGTCCTATAAGGCGAGCAAAGGGGGGTTGGACTCCTGAAGAGGTGAGGCTTGTTTTGAATAAACATCTTATAGTTCATTACTGGCCAAACTTAGAAACTCGTAGCTGAGCTAATCAGTTTTCTTTTAGAAACTTAATGTTGATATCTAGTATTCGATTTCTTGCAAAGTTAATACTGTTTGGGATTCTAATGATGCCTTTTGGGATAAGCTTTTTGTCTTGTAATCCACTGGCCAATTTTGAAATTGTTAGCTCGCATTTTATTCTGTGCCAGATGTTAATATTACGGCGATTGTGTTATTTCATTTATATGCAGTATGTATGTGCTTGCACTAGTACAGAAATGGCCTTTAGCCACGCCAGATATAAATTTCCCTGTCACGCCTTTCTGGTTTTGGCGTGTCTATAGGGTAGACTTCTACCCTATAGACACGCCTTGTTCTATGGGCGTGTTAATATAAGTGCTTTAAGCCACGCCATGGCTAGTAGTGTGTCAAAATATCAACCGTTCAGTCACGTTAACTTTTAATTTTTGATTGGGTGTGTTTATAGACCAATCTATGGCCACGTGAACCAGTTGTGGTGTGTCCATAAAAATAGTCACGCCACTTGAAGCGTGGTTAAAAGTTGGTTTAAATAGTCACGCCACTTGAGGCGTGGTTAAAAAGTTCGGTTTATTGGACACGCTAGTATGCGTGTCCATAGTGTGCGTTTAATAGCCACACCGGTTGTATTGCGTGGCTAAAAAGTTCAGTTTATTGGACACGCTAGTATGCGTGTACATAGTGGGAATTTAATAGCCACGCCGGTTATGTTGCGTGGCTAAAAAGTTCAGTTTATTGGACACGCTAGTATGCGTGTCCATAGTGTGCGTTTTATAGACACGCCGGCTAATATGCGTGTTAAAAATTTGGTTTTATTAGACACACTAGTATGCGTGACCATAGTGTGCGTTTTATAGACACGCCAGTTCTATTTATTTACTGACTTTCAAAAAATAAATAAAAAAGCTTCTACCCATATTCGAACGCATGTTCTCGACTCGAAGGAGGTAGGTAACAAGACGAATCAATCCACCAAGCTGCAAATATATTAGTTGTTTAAGATTAGTTAAAATAACCTATTTCTGCTATTCCATAGGGACCAAAGGATAGTTACAATCTATATATGAATCATTTGATGCTCCGCAACTCACAAAGAAGAAATTCTTCCTCTTCCTCCTCATGCTCTGCAACTCATTCATCCCTTTTACCCCAAACCTATATTTCCATTTCCTCCTGCTTTACTACTGTTTCACCCTTTTAATCCCAAACACTAGCACTAATGCTTGGGCTTGTTTTTGTTGTTGTTTCTTGTTTGATGCATGAATCCATTAATATATTTTGGTGCTTGTGCAATGGATTCAACACCAAACAAGAAGACAACAACAAAAACTAGTCCAGGATGCTCTGCCAAGTTAACCTGCATCTGAATGTCTATAAATAACTGATAAGACCACGTTTTATGGAACATGTCAACGGTGTTGACCCGATGCGTCACTCAAGCATATTTGACGTATATGATCCTTTATACGGGTCAAGTCTCTCAAGATTGTGGAAGCCACCCTGGATAGCATGTGAAGGGCGCAACGAGAACCCAAGTCCAATGGAGGCACAAGGTATTGGATAAGCATAAATTATTTATTATTAGAGATAATATATTTATTTAGGTATTTTATTATATTTTAAGTATTTAATTATTTTATTTAGAGTTTATATTTGTTTGGAATAGTATTTTAGGAGTAGTGTTGTTTTCTTATTTTCCAAGTAATGTAGCCTATAAATAGGCCTTATCAGTTGATTAATCATAACAAGAAAATTATTAAGCAAATTGCTACCCTTTGGTTTATTGATTTCTTTGAATCATGACCTTTTGAGCTTGAGCTGCTGGTCGTTGGTTAAGAAACAAATCGTTTCTTATCAATTGGTTAAGAAACAAATCGTTGGTTAAGAAACAATTTGTTTCTTAACCAACGGCCAGCAGCTCAAGCTCAAAAGGTCATGATTCAAAGAAATCAATAAACCAAAGGGTAGCAATTTGCTTAATTTTCTTGTTATGATTAATCAACTGATAAGGCCTATTTATAGGCTACATTACTTGGAAAATAAGAAAACAACACTACTCCTAAAATACTATTCCAAACAAATATAAACTCTAAATAAAATAATTAAATACTTAAAATATAATAAAATACCTAAATAAATATATTATCTCTAATAATAAATAATTTATGCTTATCCAATGCCTTGTGCCTCCATTGGACTTGGGTTCTCGTTGCGCCCTTCACATGCTATCCAGGGTGGCTTCCACAATCTTGAGAGACTTGACCCGTATAAAGGATCATATATGTCAAATATGCTTGAGTGACGCATCGGGTCAACACCGTTGACATGTTCCATAAAACGTGGTCTTATCATTCCACCCTCCTTAAATGGGACTTTGCCCTCAAATTCCGCTATATATATCGACATTGGCTCCATATATGATCTTACCATTCCACCCTCCTTAAATAGGACCTTGCCTCCAAAGTCCGACTTTGACGCACCTACAACTTTGTTTTCTTCGTCAACAACCGTCAAAGGAACATTAACAGTATCATATAAATTAATCTTATTGTGTTTTGGAGCCTTAATAGTGAAATAATCAGATGTAGTCTTTTTGTGCTTATCCAATGCCTTGTGCCTCCATTGGACTTGGGTTCTCGTTGCGCCCTTCACATGCTATCCAGGGTGGCTTCCACAATCTTGAGAGACTTGACCCGTATAAAGGATCATATATGCCAAATATATCTGAGTGACGCACCGGGTCAACACCGTTGACATGTTCCATAAAACATGGTCTTATCATTCCACCCTCCTTAAATGGGACTTTGCCCTCAAAGTCCACTATATATATTGATACTGGCTCCACACGTGGTCTTATCATTCCACCCTCCTTAAATAGGACCTTGCCCCCAAGGTCCGCTTCTGGCGCACCCATAACCTGGTTTTCTTTTTCGACAACTTCCAGAGTAATATTGACCGTATCTGAAATTTTAATCGGCTCACTGAATTTTGAAGTTTCAATGATGGAACAATCAGATATAGTTGCCTGTGGTTTAACAATTTTAGCTCTTTGACGCTCCTTAAAGTCTTGGAATGCGGATCTCTGTTAGGATCTTGAAACAATGAACAACACGTTAGATGTATCGAAAATAATGTGTAAAGAACTAATGCGAAACAACTCTACCGAAATAACTTGACGAGGGCAGAATCACAGGTTCAACAAGTTGTCCTTAACACATTAGTTTGCGGGTATACTCGAGTTGAGTAATGTTAAACCCCTCACAACGAAGATGTGTCCAGGATAAGACTGCCCGATATAACTTGAGTTAGCACAACGCAAGTTACCCTCTCTTCGAACTCAGCAACAGGGATGGAGGTAAAAAAGTATGGAGAAAACCCTAGAATAAAAGAGGAATTTTTTCGGTGTGTTGAAAAGAGATTTTCGAGTTGTATTTATAGGATGAAAAAACTTGCGAATCAAGTTAGGTTTTGGTTTTCTTCAAAACAAGTAAATGGAATTTTACCATAAATAAAACTCTTAAGAATTAATTTCCTAAAGAAAAAACTCGCCAAAAATAAATCTGTGTAGAAAAAGGACTTGGTGCATGGCATACGCGCATATCGCATGGGTAAAAATATGTATTTTTGCCCACCCGCTCCACCCACGTTTTACAATTCATACATAAGTGTATGATTATATAGTGGAGCTCCTCTTTAGTTTTCCACAATGTGGGACTAAAGGTTCCACTTCATTCACCCAAAAATGAGTGAGTATCCTTAGACCCTAAGGTCATTAGATCAATCCACACCAAGACCATAAAACCTTTTAATTTAAAACTCATTTTCTCCAACAATCCCCCACATGAATGAAATCTCGGAAAACAAAAAAAATCAGAGTAAGGAAAATACCATTTAGGCAAAGGTGTCCATGAGGTCTTGAACCCTTACTTAGTGAGAAGTTACCGGAACTACTAGCTACACAAAGGAACCTAGTCTTGAACCGATAGCGTTGGTGTAATTCGCGACAACAACCACACATGATATTCTCTTGGTGTTGCTAAGTTCGTGCCGTGTTGTCCAATTTGGCCCTGGACATATCCTGTTTCTCGGGAATGCTCTAGAGAATTGGCTCAATTCTCATAGGAAGCGGCCCCACTTCCACATTCAGATAGGTGAGTTCCATCAAGAGTGTTACGCTACACCCCACTTCAATCTTAAATTGAAACTATTGAACTCATTAAGACTTATTTAAAAGTCATCCTCCACATGCAGTCACACTATCACATCAACACCATAGGGAAGGGACAGAGAATGAAAGTTTCTGATAGTGTTTACCTTTACCCACCATAAATTAGTTGTCTCATTTGAAACCTTGATCTTGGAATCTCCAGTCAGCAAGGTTGAGTATCCTTCATGGAAAGTTTAACTATTGATCCTAAGCCCCATCCCCCTCGATGCTTTACTAACTATCTCCTTGGACAAACCTTTCGTCAAAGGGTCCGCGATATTCTCCTTGGACTGCGTCCAATCTATGGAAATAACGCCTGTTGAGATTAGTGTTTTCAAAGTATCATGTCTTCTACGAATATGTATAGACTTTCCATTGTAGAAGCTACTCTTAGCTCTACCTATCGCAGATTTTCTGTCACAGTGTATAGATATAGTTGGCACAGGCCTATGCCGAGAGGAATATCTTCTAAAAGTTTCTTAGCCATTCGGCCTCCTCTCTGCTTTATCTAACGCAATAAACTCCGATTCCATAGTGGAACGAGATATACATGTCTGTTTGGAACTCTTCCAAGATACGACGCACTTTCTAGAGTGAATACATATCCACTCGTAGACTTAGAATCCTCCGATCCTGTTATCCAGGTTTGCATCGCAAAATCCCTCAAGACTAATGGGATATCCTTTGTAATTCAAACTAAAGGTCATTGTGTACTTCAAGTACTTTAGCACTCTAATAAGTGCATCCCAATGTATCCGCCTGGATTACAAGTATACCGCTTAACCTACTTACAAAGATAAGCAATGTCCGGTCTCGTACAATTCATCAAATACATCGACTTCCTATGACTCTCAAGTATTCAAGTTGGTTAACTCCTACACCCTTATTCTTCTTGAGACGACGAGTTAGAATCATAAGGAGTACACACGGGTTTACATTTAAACCGATTAAATTTCTTAAGTATGGATTCAACATAATGAGACCGACTCGGACTATAGCCATTAGAAGTTTTTCTAATCTTCATCCCTAATATGACATCATCGGGGCCTAAGTCTTTCATGTCAAAGTTCTCATTCAACGGTTTCTTAGTGGAATTAATAACATCCATGTTTGTACCTAGTATAAGCATATCATCAACATACAAGCATACAATCACACAGGCATCCTTGACAAGTTTAGTATAAACATACTTATCGATTCATTAATTCTAAAACCACTAGAAATCATCACATGATCAAATTTTTCATGCCATGTTTAGGTGCTTGTTTCAATCCATACAAAGATTTAACCGGTTTACACACTTTATTTTCACAACCTTTAACTACAAAGCCCTCAGGGTTGTTCCATATAAATTTCTTCATCTAAATCACCATTAAGAAACGCCTGTCTTTACATCCAGTTGATGTATCTCTAAATTATGGACAAGCTATAGCAATTAACATCCTAATGGAGCTAATTCTACTCACCGGTGAATAGGTTTCAAAGAAATCTATACCTTCTATTTGTCCGTAGCCTTTAGCTACCAAACCTAGCCTTGTATTTTTCAATAGTTCCATCTATCTTACGTTTTCTTTTGAAAATCCATTTACAACCTATGGCCTTACACCCTGGAGGTAAATCTACAAGTTCAAAAGTACCGTTTTCTCGAATGGAATCCATTTCACTAATGGAAGCTTCTTTCCACCACGAAGCTTCCGGACAAGTCATGGCTTCTCTATAAGTCCGAGGATCGGACTCGGCTAGGTATGTAATGCAACCAGGATAGGTTTTCTCGCTTCTAACCCTTTTACCTCTTCTAGGTTCCACTTTTGGTTCATCTTCCTCTAAAGGTAATAATTAACTAGTTGAAGGAACATCTAGGGATCATCTAAACATCTCTTTCGAGAATCACGTTTCAAAGGAAAAATAGTTTCAAAAACTCAAAGATCCCTAGACTCCATGATAGTATTCAACCCTATGTCGAAAATTTAAACTCACAACCATAAACCTATGAGTACTAGAATGCTCAGGATACCCTATAAAAACACAATCAACGGTTTTGGGTCCTATCTTATTTTTCTTAGGAGGAGGGATGCCCACCTTTTCCAAGCACCCCCACACTTTTAAGTAATCATAAGATGGTTGTCTACCTTTCCATAACTCATATGGAGTTTTATCTGATCCTTTAAAGGGTACTCTGTTCAGGATGTAATTGGCGGAGAGGATAGCCTCCCCCCCACAAATTCGAAGGTAATCTTGAACTAATCAACATGGCATTCATCATATCCTTAAGGGTACGGTTCTTACATTCAGCTACACCATTGGATTGAGGTGAATAAGGGGCTGTAGTCTCATGTATTATGCCATGTTCTTCACAGAAATCTCCTACGAGAATTTCATACTCACCACCACGGTCAGACCTAATAGTTTTAATGGTAGTATTCAATTGGTTTTCGACTTCACTTTTATATATCTTAAAGGCTTCTAAGGCATCATCCTTCCCTCTAAGTAAGTAAACATGGCAGTACTTCGTACAATCATCTATAAAAGTAATAAACCATTTCTTACCACCTCTTGTTTGAACTGACTTCATATCAACTAGGTCTGAGTGGATTAAATCTAAGGGTTTAGAGTTTCTCTGGACATTCCTATTGAATGATTTCTTAGCATGCTTAGATTCTACGCAAATCTCACACTTATGATTTTTATCTAAAGTGAATTTGGGTATGCAGCCTATGCTAGACAATTTATGCATTGATTTATAGTTTACATGACCAAGTCTACCATGCCAAACGTTCAATGACACACACATGTAAAGCGGAAGAATCATTCAATTTCAATTCGAGACGTGTTAAATTAAGTTTATATAGACCCCCAGTCTTATAACCCTTACCCACATAATCATTGCCCTTAGTTACTATAGGTTTTCCAGACTCAATTGTAACTTTAAAACCCTTATCATCTAAAACAGAGCAAGAAACAAGATTTTTGCAGATGTCTGGAACATGAAGAACTTCATTCAATGTGAGAGTCTTTCCAGATGTGAGCTTCAAACCGACCTTTCCTTTTCCTGCAACCTCTGATGCAGATGAGTTACCCATATAGAGTTTCTCGCCTTCCCCTACCCTCTGGTAGGAGGTGAACAGGTCTCTGTTCCCACAAACATGCTTGGTAGCTCCAGAGTATACCCACCAATCCATCACATTGGTCACCAGATTAACTTCAGACACCACAACAGAAAACTCGTCTTTACTTTTCTCAACCAAGTTAGCATTATTCTTCTTATCCTTACGTTGTCTACAGTGAACTGCCATATGACCCGTATTTCCACACACCCAACAAGGACCCTTAATTTTAATAATGCTAGATTCTGGTTTACGAAACGTACCTTTCTTGTTAGGTCCATGCTTCGAGTTGCGATTGTTGTTGTCACCTTTTCCAGCTTTGGATGGCTTATGTTCAGACATATGAGCTTTGTTAGACATGTCCCTTGCGGATGACACGTTCTTGTCTTTGGTGCACAACATCTCTTCCACTTGAATCTTCTTTCCCAATTCAACCATGTTGATCTCGCCATGATTTCATGCCTCGGCTTTTTCTTGTACTCCAACCAAGAAGATGGTAACTTCTCAATCACCGCAGACACTTGAAAAGTCTCATCAATAACCATACCTTCAGCAAGAATCTGGTTAATGATTTGTTGAAGTTCGAGGAATTGATCAACAACGGACTTATCATTCGTCATCTTGAACTCCATAAACTTTGCCACCAGAAATTTCTTGCTTCCTGCAGTCTCAGCTTGGTACTTTGCTTCTAACGCAGTCCACAACTCATAAGCAGTTAAGCTATCTTTAGCATTGTAAAAATCATACATCGCATCTTCCAAACCATTCATGATATGATTTTTAGCCAAAAAATTAGACCTCGTGTTCATATTGACCTCCTCCTCAGTCAAATTTTCAGTATTGTACAAGTCATCACCTGGAACCAGTACATAGTCCAGCTCATGATGGCTCAGATAAAACAACATCTTGGATTGCCATCTCTTGAAATCCTTTCCGTTAAACTTTTGTGGTCTTTCTACATCGTTGTTTCCCATTGTTACAAGGAATAATAATGTGTTAAGATTGTTGGGATCTTGAAACAATGAACAACACGTTAGATGTATCAAAAATAATGTGTAAAGAACTAATGCGAAACAACTCTACCGAAATAACTTGACGAGGGCAGAATCACAAATTCAACAATTTGTCCTTAACACATTAGTTCGCGGGTATACTCGAGTTGAGTAATGCTAAACCCCTCACAGCGAAGATGTGTCCAGGATAAGAGTGCCCGATATAACTTGAGTTAGCACAACGCAAGTTACCCTCTCTTCGAACTCAAAGAACGGGATGGAGGTAAAAACGTATGGAGAAAACCCTAGAATAAAAGAAGAATTTTTTCGGTGTGTTGAAAACAGATTTTCGAGTTGTATTTATAGGATGAAAAAACTTGCGAATCAAGTTAGGTTTTGGTTTTCTTCAAAAACAAGTAAAAGGAATTTTACCATAAATAAAACTCTTAAGAATTAATTTCCTAAAGAAAAAACTCGCCAAAAATAAATCTTTGTAGAAAAAGGACTTGGTCCATGGCATACGCGCATATCGCATGGGTAAAAATATGTATTTTTTCCCACCCGCTCCACCCACGTTTTACAATTCATACATAAGCGTATGATTATATAGTGGAGCTCCTCTTTAGTTTTCCACAATGTGGGACTAAAGGTTCCACTTCATTCACCCAAAAATGAGTGAGTATCCTTAGACCCTAAGGTCATTAGATCAATCCACACCAAGACCATAAAACCTTTTAATTTAAAACTCATTTTCTCCAACAATCCCCCACATGAATGAAATCTCGGAAAACAAAAAAAAAAGGTAAGGAAAATACCATTTAGGCAAAGGTGTCCATGAGGTCTTGAACCCTTACTTAGTGAGAAGTTACCGGAACTACTAGCTAAACAGTGAACCTAGTCTTGAACTGATAGCGTTGGTGTAATTCGCGATAACAACCACACATGATATTCTCCTGGTGTTGCTAAGTTCGTGCCGTGTTGTCCAATTTGGCCCTGGACATATCATGTTTCTCAGAATGCTCTAGAGAATTGGCTCAATTCTCATAGGAAGCGGCCCCACTTCCACATTCAGATAGGTGAGTTCTATCAAGAGTGTTACTGCTACACCCCACTTCAATCTTAAATTTAAACTATGGAACTCATTAAGACTTATTTAAAAGTCATCCTCCACATGCAGTCACACTATCACATCAACACCATAGGGAAGGGACAAAGAATGAATGTCTCTGATAGTGTTTACCTTTACCCACCATGAATTAGTTGTCTCATTTGAAACCTTGATCTTGGAATCTCCAGTCAGCAAGGTTGAGTATCCTTCATGGAAAGTTTAATTATTGAGCCTAAGCCCCATCCCCTCGATGCTTTACTAACTATCTCCTTGGACAAACCTTTCGTCAAAGGGTCCGCGATATTCTCCTTGGACTGCGTCCAATCTATGGAAAAATGAGTGAGTATCCTTAGACCCTAAGGTCATTAGATCAATCCACACCAAGACCATAAAACCTTTTAATTTAAAACTCATTTTCTCCAACAATCTCCAATAAGCACGGTTGTCGTCTAAATTTCTCTGCAAGTTAGCTGACACAAGAGATGGATCATCACTTCCGAAACGCTGTAATAAAGAAAAATAAAAATTCTTCCAAGAGCCTGAAATATAATCTTTCATCCACTTGTACCATTTGAATGGACTACCGATAAGGTGATCAGTAGATACTTTCACAAAGTCTTCCGGTGGAATTTTACGGAACTCAAAAATTAATTGTGCTTGAAATAACCAACCTTGGGGATCTCTGCCATCAAATTGCTGACATAACAATTTATTTGTACTTGCGTGTTGGTACATGCCGGATGAAAATGTAAATGGCCGCCTCTATGTATAGTTACCAACGTGTAATGGCCTAGGATGCAACTGTTGAGATAACAACTGGGCTCGTAGGTAATTGATTTAAGATTATGAACTAATGGGCTGGGCTTTACGGTTGGACTTTATGATATTGGCCAGTATCGTTTGGAGGGCGTTTAGTCTACTGTGTCCTGGGGTTTTGATACCTGGCGTGATTGGGGTATACCCAAACTAATTTGGGTATACCCAATGAGACAAAATAGGGTCATTTTTAAGTAAATCCAAGCCACCCCTTAACCTTGTATTTTCAAAATGGCTAATATGCCCTTGTTTAATTAACACTAAAAAATTGATTAGGTTAATTAATTTAGTTTAGATTAAAATTTTGAAAATGAAAATCCAGTAGGTTAAACCTTTAATCCGTTTTATGAGTTCGATTTCGATCAAAAAATTTGGTTTTCAAAAATGTCAAAGGTCGGCAAGATATACGTTTGAATAAGGTGCCGGCTATATATGGCCGGCATGGTCTTTGTTTGAATAAAATGCCGACCAATTTTAGCCGGCAAGGTATTTAAATGAAGAACATGCCGACTTTATTTTTTTTTTTGACACATAGGAGATGGCAATTGAAAATATTAGTCGGCAAGGTCTACAAAAAAAACCCCGCCGGCTGGTGAAAAATACCCCGCCGGCGGTATAAGTCGGCAAGGTATTTAAATGAAGAACATGTCGACTTTTTTTTTTTGACACACAGGAGAGGGCTATTGGAAAATATTAGTCGGCAAGGTCTACAAAAAAACCCGCCTATTTGTTGAGAAAAATACCCCCGGCGGTTGGAAATAAGGCGGTATAAGTCGGCAAGGTCTTCAAAAATACCTACCGCATTTGTAGAAAAAATTTACGATCGTCGCCATGGATGTTATGAAAAGTCGGCAAGGTATAGATATGGATATCTTGCCGACCTTGTAATTGCTAAATTTAGAAATGAAAAGTCGGCATGTTATTCAACCTTATACCTACCCGCCGACTATATTTTGGTCGGCAAGGTCGACAAAAAAATACCTACTTTTTCTTTTGGTTCGTTTTGATTCTTCGTTTTTTTTTTTTTTTTTGATTTCACATGTATAGTTAGAGTGTAGAAGAAAGATTTTGATTTTGATTTTTTATATGTTTTGGCCGGCAAGGTTTTTTAGTATGGGCAATTTGGTCTTTTAACACCTTTTATACACCCCTTAGCACACTCCTTTGAATGGGAACAAAATGGGTATACCCCAATTAATCTGGGTATACCCCAATCAATCCAGGTTTTGATAGGCGTAAGGTAGAGTCGTGGGACAACTAAACAACTTTCAATAAGAACAATAAGAAATTTTCCCAACGAAAATATATTCACTGACCTTATTTTTCGGACCAAATATCCCTACAGCCTTGTAACTTTAATGGAGGTTGGTGGGCTCTCCCAATACCAGTCGTGTAACCGTATTGGTGTTGGTAAACCTTGCCGTACCTTCCTTCGAAGAGCAACTTGGCAACTTGGACTATAACAGCTTTTTTCTTTTTAGGGTTTTGTTTTTATTGACGGATATGGTTGGTGAATGACGATGAATTGAAGCGACAGTGGAGGCGGTAATGGTGATGATGTAGTCGCGGAAGTGGGATAGGAGCGAACTTTCTCTGATACCAATTGATAAGAAACAATTTGTTTCTTAACCAACGGCCAGCAGCTCAAGCTCAAAAGGTCATGATTCAAAGAAATCAATAAACCAAAGGGTAGCAATTTGCTTAATAATTTTCTTGTTATGATTAATTAACTGATAAGGCCTATTTATAGGCTACATTACTTGGAAAATAAGAAAACAACACTACTCCTAAAATACTATTCCAAACAAATATAAACTCTAAATAAAATAATTAAATACTTAAAATATAATAAAATACCTAAATAAATATATTATCTCTAATAATAAATAATTTATGCTTATCCAATGCCTTGTGCCTCCATTGGACTTGGGTTCTCGTTGCGCCCTTCACATGCTATCCAGGGTGGCTTCCACAATCTTGAGAGACTTGACCCGTATAAAGGATCATATATGTCAAATATGCTTGAGTGACGCATCGGGTCAACACCGTTGACATGTTCCATAAAACATGGTCTTATCAATAACACATCTGATAGACTTGCCTTCTATGAATGCATAAAACCAAACGGTTGACCTAACAATGCACCTTTTAATTGGAGTAAAAGTTAATTAATTAAGCGACTAGATTTAGGCTTTGGAAATAGGGTACGTTTAGCAGAGTAATAACGGCTTTGAAGAGGGTGCGCATGGCATTGAAAAGGCGTTAATAGCCAATCGACAGACACTTAACCAATCTCTATAAAAGACCATTTATGGCTAAGCTTCTACCATTAATTAAACAAGGCAGGGGGTTAAACTGATAATTATACCAAAAGAAGAAATCATGGAAATAGAGATTAAGAAAATAGATAATGGCAGAGAATGCTAGTAGTTCAGCAAATGGAAATCACACCGAGCCACCACCCGATTCAGAAGCAATGGTACATGCAAAGTTAACGATTGGGACTTTATCAAGCTCTAAGATTGAAAGGTTGATTCCTTTCCTGAATCAGGAGAAGATAAGGAAGAAAGAGCAAGAGGAGCGAGAAGAATTTGAAAGATTAAGGGTTGAAAATGATGAGGATTTTCAGTTGTGGATGAGAAAGTTGGATGCCAAAGATGCACGTCGACACAGGCAGAAGCTTCAACGACGAGGAGAGTGGAAGTGTTCATGGGGGAAAACTCGCAGTGCGACAGAAAGTGATAGTTAAGATAAAGAAAAGAACTGTGAAGGAGGAGAAGATGAGGAGCGCAGTGATGATTCAATGAAGAGAGATGAGAGAGCAAAAGAATCAGAGAAAAAGAAGAGGAAGAGGGAAGAGTTTGAAGATGTGATGTACAAGTGCTATCTCGCCGAAAAGAAGAAAAACCCTCGTAAGTTTGCTCGAACCATGTCGGAACCCCTGAACGTAGATTCTGACGGAGAGGAGATTCCTGGGTTAAACCTCGATGGAGAGCCTGTGTTTTCCGGTGAGATGGTGGTTTGCAGTGAAGCAAAATATGAGGAAGAAGAAAACGAAGATGATGATCTCCAGGGTCCCTACACATCTTCAGACGATGATGATGGTACTGGTGCCTACTATGAAGAGGATGAGTTAAACTACAGCAGCAACATCGATGGCGATTCTTGGTGATTTCCTTATACTGTCAAATCCCTTAGAACTAGAGTAATGTGGTATTTTGATTACTATTTCTCTTATGCATCTTCGTGAAAACTTTTGGGGATATTGATGGTACTTTATGTTGCTGAAAAAGTATATGGATAATGGGGTTTCAATTTCAGACATTTGGTGGTAGTTTGTTTTTTGTTTCATAGATGGTGTTGATGAAGAAGATGCTAGGGGGATTTTGGGGTTCAGTTTGCAGCAGGTGCATTGTTTGGGTAGCAGCTGGGAGAGTTGCAGTGGTTATGATTGGGTAAACTTTTTATGTCAGGTAGATTGGTAATGTGCATCTTTGAATTTTGATTGTAAAAAGAAAGTTGTAATGGCACTAGTAGCCTGTCGGGTGTGTAGGAGTCATATTCTGTTTGCTTTGTCCTTCTTTTGATGTAATTAAACTAGTTGTGATCTTCCAGTTGTTTGAATTTTCAGTAGTATTAAACTTGTGATGGATGTATGTTTGAAGGGTTTGAACATAATGTGTCATTTTTCTTGCTCTTTTGATTTTAGTAATGGATTGAATACAGTAACTGTACAAACAAGCAATTTTCTTGGTGAATGATTCTAAAATTCCAATGATTGTTAAGTAGAGATGGGTAGGAATGACTGAATTAATGAATCAATAGGGTATATAAAATGTTGTTTAATATGGTGGGTATTACTCCAGTTTATACAATGTTGTTGGAGTAAGATTAATTCGAAGACTATTTTAGGCCCAATTCCAAAAAAAATTTATGTGCAAGCCTAGTACTATTACTACTAATCCTAGCATGACAAAATATTAATTCAACAATCAGTATAGCCAAATCCAAACTCATCCAACATTGCTAAAACCCATCTGCATACAAAACCCTACCATGATTTAAGGATCAATTTTTTTTTCAACAATCCATACATTCATTCTCTAGTTAACAGAAAAATCCAAACAACTACATTCTATCACCTGGCTTGTCGCTTACTCCTTGGAAATGGTTGTTCAGATGCGATCGTTTGAGAAGCGGGACTGCTGTTAGTCTTAGTCTTTGGTGCTTTCCTTGCGATTCTACCCTTATTGTTGTCTTGATAGTAATCATCCCTGGATGTCCTTTGCAGGTCAAGTTTATCTACCTTTGGCAATTTATACTCATTCCGACAAATAACTGCCGTACTGAATTCCTCGTCGACTTCATCACCATCATATTTCCATATTTGGGTAGGTGCACCTAACACAATAGACTTTTTTTTATTTTCCCCCGTCCGGCACATAAAATACATGCTTAGCTTGGGAGGCTACAACGAAAGGATCATCCCGGAGTCCCAACTTATCAAGCTCAACCAAAATGTAGCCAAGTTTGTCTTTTGAGACCCCCGCTTTGGTAACCCATTTACACCTAAAAAGTGGCACTTTCAAATGAATGATATGCCAAAGACCCATATCTCTTGTAAAACACCATAATAATCCGCCGATTAAGGGTAATCCCCGCTTGTCTAATGTGCGTGTCGCTTGCCTCTACGTAAACCCCGCTATTCAGTTAACGGAACTATCATGAGATTTTGTGCGAAACAGGTATCCATTGATGTGATATGCTTCGTATGTCTCTACTTGTGCATTCAGTGGGATTGATATCCACCTTAAGTCCTGATTGAAGTTTTCCCTAGAGTCTGCCCACTCACTGTCAAGCTGAAATACGGATTAGCCTCCGTCTCAACGCAAAAGTTACATAAAAAGAGTGACATTTTTTACAAACTCTTACCACTTTTTGTAACCATTTGGCGAACTCTTCACGATATTTTTGATCTAGCTGTCTATCACTCATACCAAGATATTTATTGTGACGGACCAGAGAATTTTGCTTCCAGCGGGTCGGATTACAGATCGCTTGGCAAGTTCTGATTCTCTAATACGCCCCTAAAGTGAAAATTTCGTTTAATCCTGCACACTGTAGAAATCTCATTAGTCTCAAGGTCGTAATTCTATGAGCATATGTCCCATACCATAATACTCATAAAATTCGACAAGGGTTCCAATTCAAAAAACTAAGAGACTCGCCGGTTGCCTAAAATTAAAGTTGGCGACTGCCCAAATGGTAGACGGCCAATTGCCAAAACTAACACGGGCCAATTGCCCAAACAGACGACCAGTGGCCAATGTCAACACGGGCCGATTTCCCAAAATGGCAGACGGCCAGTTGCCACTACTAATAACTCCCATGGCCAGTTGCCACCACTAATAATTCTCATGGCCAGTTGCCACCACTAATAATTCTCATGGACAGTTGCCACCACTAAGATTTTCATGGCCAGTTGCCACAACTAATAACTCCCATGGCCAGTTGCCACCACTAATAATTCTCATGGCCAGTTGCCACCACTAATCATTCTCATGGCCAGTTGCCACCACTAAGATTTCCATGGCCAGTTGCCACCACTAATAACACCCATGGCCAGTTGCCACCACTAATAATTCTCATGGCCAGTTGCCACAACTAATAATTCTCACGGCCGATTGCCACCACTAATAATTCTCATGGCCGGATTGCCACCACTAAGATTTTCATGGCCGCTGCCACTATTTTATCGATACGCCATCGGCCGCCTTGCCAATGGTGAAGGATTGCAATCATCTCCGAATATGTGGTATGAACTGCCAAAGCAGCAACCAGCACTTACAGATGATATGAACAACCTTACAGGTTTGTGCTGAACCGCATAGCGGCTGCCTACGTACCCTCTCCGTTGCTCGTAGGGATCAAGCACGACCGTAGTTCGCCATTTTAGTTTAGATAGTATGAATTGCCTTTGGAAGCAACAACTATCTCTTTTTAGGTGATATAAACTACTCTATTTAAGTAGCAATCATCCCTCGCAGCAGACAATATGAACGCTTGCCATAACAAGAACTATCTCCAACATTAACTAGTGCGGACATTATGAACTACTAATCGACTTGTATCGTTGAATACACACCCAAATGCCCCTGCGCCATAATTTCCACTTTGCAAGGCTTCCCGAAACCACCGCCATCGCAATAATTTGTATTCTACAAAATATTATGCATTTAGCACTCATTTCACCATGCATACAGATAATCAATAATATGTATTGGGAATTTGTAAGAACAAGTAGAATGCAAATCAACTCCTAGCAATTATACCCAATTTGACAATATCATACATAAATTTTTCAATAAATACCTAATCGGCTCATTCGGAACCGCTTTTTCCTAGAATGATTTGATATATAACAAAAGTGTAATGTAAGCGTGTAAATGGGACTCACTGGTCACCCCTAAATTTTAATTATGGAACTTAAAGGAACCATGAGGTTCAATTGTCTAATATCAAAGGGTATACACCCACCCAGAAAGATGCTAAAAAATATAGCAAACAATATGTTGCTTCATTTTCCTATTTCCATACCCTCCAATATAAGAATGGAAATGCATCTAAAGAAATATCATCAGGCTACAAAAACTATCTATACATTTCAGGCCAACAACAAGGATAAAATAGCTCCCAAAAATCCAATCAAAATCCCACATATCCTAAGTTCTGGCCACCAGGAAATGAAGCACTTATATACACACAAAAGTATGAAAATATTGTTTGCATAATTCTACAACTCATACGAATGAGATATCGTAGCACCTTACTAGTTGGGCCGACCGAGCGAAGCGAGGGAGGTCCTTTATATGACCACTTTTTTGTAAAATCTAAGTGATCAATTACCACAAAAAGATTGGAAATGGTTAGGGCCGAAAAACCAAAAATATCCCTCCCTTTTAGTCCAATTATTATAACTCCTTGTGTATCCTATCTTTTCAGGGGTATAATTGGCAACCAAACTTTAATATAACATATCTAAAAATCCGTGCCTTGGAATTTTACAAATTTTATCTCGTTGGAAAAGTTGTAAAAAATTCTACGCAACGAGTACAAACAACAATATCAAATTTGAAGTTTTTACGAAAAATTCGAAGATATATATATCATTTTAGGCATAATTTTAGAAAATTAAATGTATATCCATTATGCAAACCATCAAAAAGGATACATAATACTTTATGTAGCAAAATATTGGTTTATGCATCAACTAATTTTCCATTGCAACTAATAAAACGATGTACTCCATTCGTTTCAAGAAAAATGATACTATTATTTTAGGCACAATTCTCGAAAATTGAATGCATAGTCATTATGCAAACCACCACCAAAGATGCATAACACATCATGCAACCATATTTTGGTTTATGGATCGACTAATTTTCCGTTTTAGAAAAAATAATCCTTCACATCCCGTTTCAGGAAAAATGATACTATCACATCTCGTTTCGGAAAAAGTGATACTTTCGCTTCGTTACGGGAAAAGTGATACTTTCGTTCTGTTTCGGGAAAAGTGATACTTTTTTCCGTTTCGGAAAAAATGATACTTTTGCTTCATTTCAGAAAAAGTGATACTTTTTCTGAAATGAGGCGAAAGTATTACTTTTTCAAAACGGGAGAAAGTATCACTTTTTCTGAAACGGGGCGAAAGAATCACTTTTTCCGAAACGGGGAGAAAGTATCACTTTTTCTGAAACGGGTGAAAGTATCGGTTTTTCCAAACGGGGTGAAAGTATCGATTTTTCCGAAACGGGGTGAAAGTATCGATTTTTCCGAAACGGGAGAAAATATCACTTTTTTTCAAACGGCGAAAATATCACTTTTTCTGAAACGAGGTGAAAGTATTACCTTTTCTGAAGAAGAAAGTAATCGTGGACAAACTCCGTCTTCATATTCTTCTTCGGTCGGCCCTCCCACCGTGGTAACGGTCGTACTAGTAAATGTACAATAACACATACTGTAAATAACAATTCTAAACATATATGACAATCTTTGTGCACCGTCAGCACACCCATTCAAAAATTAATAGATTGAAATTTATACCACATAACAAGACGAGAACGTTAGACTAAGAGATCAGCCTAACAAGTACTATGCCAATCTCAAGAATGCCACAAAGGCATGAGCATGATCCTATGCAATTCCCATCTATTAGCATTCTACAATGTAATTTAAACTTAATTTTGTATGGTAGAAATCCGAAGATACGTAACAACAATAAAATAATTTCCCAATCACCAACTCAAATGAAATTAAGAATCTAGCTATAGGAATAGTATAGCTTGTACCCACCAGTGTCATTTCCTTTAAAAGATCAATTAAGTTCAAATACAATCACGCCCTTGAGCAAGTGTTGCGCGGGACAAATAATATTCCAAAATGTTGAAAAGTACATGCGACATAGATTTATTTAAGGAGATCACAACATGTGAAAGGATATGAAACTCACACGAAGCAAGCAGTGAAAATGATACCGTATTGGATAGCATGATCACACCAAACACAATACCGATGAGAAAAATTGGTGGTCATGTTTACCATCCTATTCATTTTTTTGCATAGCTCTAGCACAAATGCTTAACTGGGTACGAATAGCACTCTCAACCGAAAGCTACGAACAATGTACCTTTCACAATGATAATCAAAGAAATGAAATCTCAAAATTATTCGTTCACAATTAGAACAACCGCTGCTAAATTAAAGAGTTTCACTTGTATTTATATGTGAAGCGGGGTGAGTACCTATATATTACAATAAAGAACGCAATAACTAAGATGTAAGACCACTAGGTATAATTCAAGCTATTACTGGCCTCACATAACAATTGGGACATAAATATTTAATGGAGACAGTTTTCATGGTTCACAACTGTTACTTCAATCATAGACCTAGACACAATGACTCATTGATTGAATCTTAATGAGAAATTCACCACATGTTCATGACCATGCCAAAGATAATTTGCATATCTTTTAAATGGAAATAGCAGTCTCTTTAGTGACGACTGATTTTATATATTCAAACGAAACTGAATTCCTACCGGCAAGACTATAGAAAATCCTCTACTTGGTGTACCTACCATAATCCATTTCCTTTGAAATTTTTATAGATCAAACGTAACAAATATGGGTTCCTCATATCCAAAAATCAGACAATTTCAAGTAGTCTAGGTACCTCATTTTAACCTCAAAACTTCTGCCGGCGCTGTACAAATTCTGTAGTATGGTTCCCTGTGATGCAGCGTTTTCTGCCACTTTCGCACGTCCGATCATCCTGAAATTTTAGTCGAGTCTTCCTGACATATTGAAGAATAACATATCCAAAAATCACCGAGTTCCAACGGCTGGATTTCATTTTATGGTACCAAATGTTCATATGTTATGCAAACTGAGATTATTCTTTGAGTTACCGTGTGTTTGCTTCTCTTTGCTTGAATTCAAAATTGCAATCACAGCAAGGTAATCTTCTTACCAAAATCAAACTTCAACCCTTTAACAATTCTTACTTTTTCTCCCAACTCTCTCTCTCGGCAGTTAATTTTTTTTTTTTAGAGGGTGGCTGATTTTTCCTTTACCCTAATGAAATCATCAAGTTTCTCCCAAGTATAAATGAGTCATATGCAAAATTTAAGAATAAAACAGGTGAAAGTGGGAATGAGAATCTCAGTAAGTTTTCATCAAGATATTCTTTTCCAAAAAAGGTAAGAGAAGAGATGATAACCAGCCCCCCCTTCTCTTATCTTAATATGCAAAGATTACCTAATCGCATCTGGCACTCTCTATTTGACACATGTTCGGCATGCGTGCAAAATTATAAGGGCACCTAAGTTTTTGAGATAAGGCAGATTTCTACATCTAGACACAACATTTTATTTTTGAGGCAACCAAAAAGTGATAAAAGCACTTGAGTATTAGAGTTTCAACAATTCTAGGTACGTAATTTGTCTAATGGACTCAGTTAAATCCGAGAAAACGGTTCGGTATGTCACACCATTAACCACTTAAAAAGAACTTTGTCCCCAAAGTTCAAAATAAAGCTTAGGAGTAAGAAGGATTACCTATAGTCGCATTGCAGTAATAATGCTGATGAGTCCCAACCTCAGTCCCGAATGAACCGGAACCGCTCTGATACCAACTGTGACGGACCAGAGAATTTTGCTTCCAGCGGGTCGGATTACAGATCGCTTGGCAAGTTCCGATTCTCTAATACGCCTCTAAAGTGAAAATTTCGTTTAATCCTGCACACTGTAGAAATCTCATTAGTCTCAAGGTCGTAATTCTATGAGCATATGTCCCATACCATAATACTCATAAAATTCGACAAGGGTTCCAATTCAAAAACTAAGAGACTACGGTTGCCTAAAATTAAAGTTGGCCGATTGCCCAAATGGTGACGCCCAATTGCCAAAACTAACACGGGCCAATTGCCCAAACAGATGACCAGTTGCCAATGTCAACACGGGCTGATTTCCCAAAATGGCAGACGGCCAGTTGCCACTACTAATAACTCCCATGGCCAGTTGCCACCACTAATAATTCTCATGGCCAGTTGCCACCACTAATAATTCTCATGGCCGATTGCCACCACTAAGATTTTCATGGCCGCTTTGCCACAACTAATAACTCCCATGGCCGTTGCCACCACTAATCATTCTCATGGCCGGTTGCCACCACTAAGATTTCCATGGCCGCCTGCCACTACTAATAACACCCATGGCCGTTGCCACCACTAATAATTCTCATGGCCAGTTGCCACCACTAATAATTCTCATGGCCGTTGCCACCACTAGGATTTTCATGGCGATTGCCACTATTTTATCGATCGCCATCGGCTAGTTGCCAATGGTGAAGGATTGCAATCATCTCCGAATATGTGGTATGAATCGCCAAAGCGAAGAACCGGCACTTACAGATGATATGAAAAACCTTACGGGTTTGTCTTGAACCGCATAGCGGCTGCCCTACGTACCCTCTCCGTTGCTCGTAGGGATCAACACGACCGTAGTTCGCCATTTTAGTTTAGATAGTATGAATTGCCTTTGGAAGCAACAACTATCTCTTTTTAGGTGATATAAAATACTCTATTTAAGTAGCAATCATCCCTTGCAAAGAGACAATATGAACTGCTTGCCATAACAAGAACTATCTCCAACATTAACTAGTGCGGACATTATGAACTACTAATCCTGACTTGTATCGTTGAATACACACCCAAATGCCCTGTGCCATAATTTTCACTGCAAGGCTTCCCGAAACCCTGCCATCGCAATAATTTGTATTCTACAAAATATTATGCCTTGCCATAATTTCCACTGCAAGGCTTCCCGAAACCCTGCCATCGCAATAATTTGTATTCTACATAATTTCCACTGTTGCTCTGATACCAACTGTGACGGACCAGAGAATTTTGCTTCCAGCGGGTCGGATTACAGATCGCTTGGCAAGTTCCGATTCTCTAATACGCCCCTAAAGTGAAAATTTCGTTTAATCCTGCACACTGTAGAAATCTCATTAGTCTCAAGGTCGTAATTCTATGAGCATATGTCCCATACCATAATACTCATAAAATTCGACAAGGGTTCCAATTCAAAAAACTAAGAGACGGCCGGTTGCCTAAAATTAAAGTTGGCCAGTTGCCCAAATGGTAGACGGCCAATTGCCAAAACTAACACGGGCCAATTGCCCAAACAGACGACCAGTTGCCAATGTCAACACGGGCTGATTTCCCAAAATGGCAGACGGCCAGTTGCCACTACTAATAACTCCCATGGCCAGTTGCCACCACTAATAATTCTCATGGCCAGTTGCCACCACTAATAATTCTCATGGCCAGTTGCCACCACTAAGATTTTCATGGCCAGTTGCCACAACTAATAACTCCCATGGCCAGTTGCCACCACTAATCATTCTCATGGCCAGTTGCCACCACTAAGATTTCCATGGCCAGTTGCCACTACTAATAACACCCATGGCCAGTTGCCACCACTAATAATTCTCATGGCCAGTTGCCACCACTAATAATTCTCATGGCCAGTTGCCACCACTAGGATTTTCATGGCCAGTTGCCACTATTTTACTGATACGCCATCGGCCAGTTGCCAATGGTGAAGGATTGCAATCATCTCCGAATATGTGGTATGAACTGCCAAAGCAGCAACCAGCACTTACAGATGATATGAACAACCTTACGAGGTTTGTCCGAACAAGCATAGCGGCTGCCTACGTACCCTCTCCGTTGCTCGTAGGATTAAGCACGACCGTAGTTCGCCATTTTAGTTTAGATAGTATGAATTGCCTTTGGAAGCAACAACTATCTCTTTTTAGGTGATATAAACTACTCTATTTAAGTAGCAATCATCCCTTGCAGCAGACAATATGAACTGCTTGCCATAACAGTAACTATCTCCAACATTAACTAGTGCGGACATTATGAACTACTAATCCTGACTTGTATCGTTGAATACACACCCAAATGCCCTGCGCCATAATTTCCACTGCAAGGCTTCCCGAAACCCTGCCATCGCAATAATTTGTATTCTACAAAATATTATGCATTTAGCACTCATTTCACCATGCATACAGATAATCAATAATATGTATTGGGAATTTGTAAGAACAAGTAGAATGCAAATCAACTCCTAGCAATTATACCCAATTTGACAATATCATACATAAATTTTTCAATAAATACCGAATCGGCTCATTCGGTAACCGTTTTCCTAGAATGATTTGATATATAACAAAAGTGTAATGTAAGCGTGTAAATGGGACTCACTGGTCACCCCTAAATTTTAATTATGGAACTTAAAGGAACCATGAGGTTCAATTGTCTAATATCAAAGGGTATACACCCACCCAGAAAGATGCTAAAAAATATAGCAAACAATATGTTGCTTCATTTTCCTATTTCCATACCCTCCAATATAAGAATGGAAATGCATCTAAAGAAATATCATCAGCTACAAAAACTATCTATACATTTCAAAGCCAACAACAAGGATAAAGTAGCTCCCAAAAATCCAATCAAAATCCCACATATCCTAAGTTCGACCACCAGAAATGAAGCACTTATATACACACAAAAGTATGAAAATATTGTTTGCATAATTCTACAACTCATAATGAATGAGATATCGTAGCACCTTACTAGTAAATGTACAATAACACATACTTGTAAATAACAATTCTAAACATATATGACAATCTTTGTGCACCGTCAGCACACCCATTCAAAAATTAATAGATTGAAATTTATACCACATAACAAGACGAGAACGTTAGACTAAGAGATCAGTCTAACAAGTACTATGCCAATCTCAAGAATGCCACAAAGGCATGAGCATGATCCTATGCAATTCCCATCTATTAGCATTCTACAATGTAATTTAAACTTAATTTTGTATGGTAGAAATCCGAAGATACGTAACAACAATAAAATAATTTCCCAATCACCAACTCAAATGAAATTAAGAATCTAGCTATAGGAATAGTATAGCTTGTACCCACCCAGGTCATTTCCTTTAAAAGATCAATTAAGTTCAAATACAATCACGCCCTTGAGCAAATGTTGCGCGGGACAAATAATATTCCAAAATGTTGACAAGTACATGCAACATAGATTTATTTAAGGGAGATCACAACATGTGAAAGGATATGAAACTCACACGAAGCAAACAGAGTGAAAATGATACCGTATTGGATAGCATGATCACACCAAACACAATACCGATGAGAAAAATTGGTGGTCATGTTTACCATCCTATTCATTTTTTTGCATAGCTCTAGCACAAATGCTTAACTGGGTACGAATAGCACTCTCGACCGAAAGCTACGAACAATGTACCTTTCACAATGATAATCAAAGAAATGAAATCTCAAAATTATTCGTTCACAATTAGAACAACCGCTGCTAAATTAAAGAGTTTCACTTGTATTTATATGTGAAGCGGGTGAGTACCTATATATTACAATAAAGAACGCAATAACTAAGATGTAAGACCACTAGGTATAATTCAAGCTATTACTGGCCTCACATAACAATTGGGACATAAATATTTAATGGAGACAGTTTTCATGGTTCACAACTGTTACTTCAATCATAGACCTAGACACAATGACTCATTGATTGAATCTTAATGAGAAATTCACCACATGTTCATGACCATGCCAAAGATAATTTGCATATCTTTTAAATGGAAATAGCAGTCTCTTTAGTGACGACTGATTTTATATATTCAAACGAAACTGAATTCCTACCGCAAGACTATAGAAAATCCTCTACTTGGTGTACCTACCATAATCCATTTCCTTTGAAATTTTTATAGATCAAACGTAACAAATATGGGTTCCTCATATCCAAAAATCAGACAATTTCAAGTAGTCTAGGTACCTCATTTTAACCTCAAAACTTCTGCCGGCGCTGTACAAATTCTGTACTATGGTTCCCTGTGATGCAGCGTTTTCTGCCACTTTCGCACGTCCGATCATCCTGAAATTTTAGTCGAGTCTTCCTGACATATTGAAGAATAACATATCCAAAAATCACCGAGTTCCAACGGCTGGATTTCATTTTATGGTACCAAATGTTCATATGTTATGCAAACTGAGATTATTCTTTGAGTTACCGTGTGTTTGCTTCTCTTTGCTTGAATTCAAAATTGCAATCACAGCAAGGTAATCTTCTTACCAAAATCAAACTTCAACCCTTTAACAATTCTTACTTTTTCTCCCAACTCTCTCTCTCGGCAGTTAATTTTTTTTTTTAGAGAAGAAACTTTAGGGTGGCTGATTTTTCCTTTACCCTAATGAAATCATCAAGTTTCTCCCAAGTATAAATGAGTCATATGCAAAATTTAAGAATAAAACAGGTGAAAGTGGGAATGAGAATCTCAGTAAGTTTTCATCAAGATATTCTTTTCCAAAAAGGTAAGAGAAGAGATGATAACCAGCCCCCCTTCTCTTATCTTAATATGCAAAGCATTACCTAACCGCATCGGCACTCTCTATTTGACACATGTTCTAGCATGCGTGCAAAATTATAAGGGCACCTAAGTTTTTGAGATAAGGCAGATTTCTACATCTAGACACAACATTTTATTTTGAGGCAACCAAAAAGTGATAAAAGCACTTGAGTATTAGAGTTTCAACAATTCTAGGTGCGTAATTTGTCTAATGGACTCAGTTAAATCCGAGAAAACGGTTCGGTATGTCACACCATTAACCACTTAAAAAAGAACTTTGTCCCCAAAGTTCAAAATAAAGCTTAGGAGTAAGAAGGATTACCTATAGTCGCATTGCAGTAATAATGCTGATGAGTCCCAACCTCAGTCCCGAATGAACCGGAACCGCTCTGATACCAACTGTGACGGACCAGAGAATTTTGCTTCCAGCGGGTCGGATTACAGATCGCTTGGCAAGTTCCGATTCTCTAATACGCCCCTAAAGTGAAAATTTCGTTTAATCCTGCACACTGTAGAAATCTCATTAGTCTCAAGGTCGTAATTCTATGAGCATATGTCCCATACCATAATACTCATAAAATTCGACAAGGGTTCCAATTCAAAAAACTAAGAGACGGCCGGTTGCCTAAAATTAAAGTTGGCCGATTGCCCAAATGGTAGACGGCCAATTGCCAAAACTAACACGGGCCAATTGCCCAAGCAGGCGACCCGATTGCCAATGTCAACACGGGCTGATTTCCCAAAATGGCAGACGGCCAGTTGCCACTACTAATAACTCCCATGGCCAGTTGCCACCACTAATAATTCTCATGGCCAGTTGCCACCACTAATAATTCTCATGGCCAGTTGCCACCACTAAGATTTTCATGGCCAGTTGCCACAACTAATAACTCCCATGGCCGATTGCCACCACTAATCATTCTCATGGCCGAGTTGCCACCACTAAGATTTCCATGGCCGGTTGCCACTACTAATAACACCCATGGCCGGTTGCCACCACTAATAATTCTCATGGCCGATTGCCACCACTAATAATTCTCATGGCGAGTTGCCACCACTAGGATTTTCATGGCGATTGCCATTATTTTATTTGATACGCCATCGGCCGGTTGCCAATGGTGAAGGATTGCAATCATCTCCGAATATGTGGTATGAACGCCAAAGACAACCAAGACTTACGGATGATATGAACAACCTTACAGGTTTGTGCTGAACCGCATAGCGGCTGCCTACGTACCCTCTCCGTTGCTCGTAGGGATCAAGCACGACCGTAGTTCGCCATTTTAGTTTAGATAGTATGAATTGCCTTTGGAAGCAACAACTATCTCTTTTTAGGTGATATAAACTACTCTATTTAAGTAGCAATCATCCCTTGCAGCAGACAATATGAACTGCTTGCTATAACAGTAACTATCTCCAACATTAACTAGTGCGGACATTATGAACTACTAATCCTGACTTGTATCGTTGAATACACACCCAAATGCCCTGCGCCATAATTTCCACTGCAAGGCTTCCCGAAACCCTGCCATCGCAATAATTTGTATTCTACAAAATATTATGCATTTAGCACTCATTTCACCATGCATACAGATAATCAATAATATGTATTGGGAATTTGTAAGAACAAGTAGAATGCAAATCAACTCCTAGCAATTATACCCAATTTGACAATATCATACATAAATTTTTCAATAAATACCGAATCGGCTCATTCGGTAACTAGTTTTCCTAGAATGATTTGATATATAACAAAAGTGTAATGTAAGCGTGTAAATGGGACTCACTTTGTCACCCCTAAATTTTAATTATGGAACTTAAAGGAACCATGAGGTTCAATTGTCTAATATCAAAGGGTATACACCCACCCAGAAAGATGCTAAAAAATATAGCAAACAATATGTTGCTTCATTTTCCTATTTCCATACCCTCCAATATAAGAATGGAAATGCATCTAAAGAAATATCATCAGGCTACAAAAACTATCTATACATTTCAGGCCAACAACAAGGATAAAGTAGCTCCCAAAAATCCAATCAAAATCCCACATATCCTAAGTTCTGACCACCAGGAAATGAAGCACTTATATACACACAAAAGTATGAAAATATTGTTTGCATAATTCTACAACTCATACGAATGAGATATCGTAGCACCTTACTAGTAAATGTACAATAACACATACTGTAAATAACAATTCTAAACATATATGACAATCTTTGTGCACCGTCAGCACACCCATTCAAAAATTAATAGATTGAAATTTATACCACATAACAAGACGAGAACGTTAGACTAAGAGATCAGTCTAACAAGTACTATGCCAATCTCAAGAATGCCACAAAGGCATGAGCATGATCCTATGCAATTCCCATCTATTAGCATTCTACAATGTAATTTAAACTTAATTTTGTATGGTAGAAATCCGAAGATACGTAACAACAATAAAATAATTTCCCAATCACCAACTCAAATGAAATTAAGAATCTAGCTATAGGAATAGTATAGCTTGTACCCACCAGTCATTTCCTTTAAAGATCAATTAAGTTCAAATACAATCACGCCCTTGAGCAAATGTTGCGCGGGACAAATAATATTCCAAAATGTTGACAAGTACATGCAACATAGATTTATTTAAGGAGATCACAACATGTGAAAGGATATGAAACTCACACGAAGCAAACACGAGTGAAAATGATACCGTATTGGATAGCATGATCACACCAAACACAATACCGATGAGAAAAATTGGTGGTCATGTTTACCATCCTATTCATTTTTTGCATAGCTCTAGCACAAATGCTTAACAGGGTAGAATAGCACTCTCGACGAAAGCTACGAACAATGTACCTTTCACAATGATAATCAAAGAAATGAAATCTCAAAATTATTCGTTCACAATTAGAACAACCGCTGCTAAATTAAAGAGTTTCACTTGTATTTATATGTGAAGCGGGGTGAGTACCTATATATTACAATAAAGAACGCAATAACTAAGATGTAAGACCACTAGGTATAATTCAAGCTATTCTTGGCCTCACATAACAATTGGGACATAAATATTTAATGGAGACAGTTTTCATGGTTCTGGCTGTTACTTCAATCATAGACCTAGACACAATGACTCATTGATTGAATCTTAATGAGAAATTCACCACATGTTCATGACCATGCCAAAGATAATTTGCATATCTTTTAAATGGAAATAGCAGTCTCTTTAGTGACGACGATTTTATATATTCAAACGAAACTGAATTCCTACCGGCAAGACTATAGAAAATCCTCTACTTGGTGTACCTACCATAATCCATTTCCTTTGAAATTTTTATAGATCAAACGTAACAAATATGGGTTCCTCATATCCAAAAATCAGACAATTTCAAGTAGTCTAGGTACCTCATTTTAACCTCAAAACTTCTGCCGGCGCTGTACAAATTCTGTAGTATGGTTCCCTGTGATGCAGCGTTTTCTGCCACTTTCGCACGTCCGATCATCCTGAAATTTTAGTCGAGTCTTCCTGACATATTGAAGAATAACATATCCAAAAATCACCGAGTTCTAACGGCTGGATTTCATTTTATGGTACCAAATGTTCATATGTTATGCAAACTGAGATTATTCTTTTGAGTTACCGTGTGTTTGCTTCTCTTTGCTTGAATTCAAAATTGCAATCACAGCAAGGTAATCTTCTTACCAAAATCAAACTTCAACCCTTTAACAATTCTTACTTTTCTCCCAACTCTCTCTCTCGGCAGTTAATTTTTTTTTTTAGAGAGAAGAAACTTTAGGGTGGCTGATTTTTCCTTTACCCTAATGAAATCATCAAGTTTCTCCCAAGTATAAATGAGTCATATGCAGAATTTTAGAATAAAACAGGTGAAAGTGGGAATGAGAATCTCAGAAGTTTTCATCAAGATATTCTTTTCCAAAAAAGGTAAGAGAAGAGATGATAACCAGCCCCCTTCTCTTATCTTAATATGCGACATTACCTAACTGCATCTGCACTCTCTATTTGACACATGTTCCTAAGCATGCGTGCAAAATTATAAGGGCACCTAAGTTTTTGAGATAAGGCAGATTTCTACATCTAGACACAACATTTTATTTTTGAGGCAACCAAAAAGTGATAAAAGCACTTGAGTATTAGAGTTTCAACAATTCTAGGTACGTAATTTGTCTAATGGACTCAGTTAAATCCGAGAAAACGGTTCGGTATGTCACATTTATCCTTCAAAAAATTCTGGTGTCGGCTAGATAGTGAAATGATTAATGTTATTATCATTACAGAAATTCAGACACAAAATCAAAAACTAAATAAAAAATGAGGTTATTTGGTTAGATCTAGTTATACTTACTCAACGTAAGGAGAAACTTCAGGTGAATTCTGCAATACATAGAAATGCGCTTTATCAAACAGATCCTTATCAACACGAGGAAACTTAGGATTTGACATTGGTTTTCCCCTGAAAGAATAAGAATCTTCGCCGGTGTTAGATGTGTTGAGTTTGTCTGGTGGAATTCCGACTGTATCATTCATGCTTTGTTGGTGCTCAGTGATAACCTCCATTGTCTCTTCCACAAGGTTCCCTTCAGCAATGCTTCCTCCACGTCTGTTTCTGTTTCGCACATGCCCTTTAATGACATTCATGCACCTTTTCAAACGGATACATCCATCAAAAGAATACAGGACCACAAATTTGCACTTCCCTGGTAAGATGCACAGTTAAATGAACCATGATGTCAAAAAAGGATGGAGGAAAGTATTTCTCGAGCAAGCACAACGTCACAACGAGATCCGACTGCAATTTTTCTAGCTCTGACACCTTGATTTCTTTGCTAGATATTGCCACCGAAAAAAACAAAACCCGATAATAGCATATCTTGTTGGTTGTGGCATAATTGATTTAATCGCAATGGGCAAAAAATGTTGCATTAGCATGTGATAATCATGCGATTTTAGTCCGATAAGCTTTCGATCTTTTCTATTCACCAGGGTTGAAAATTTTGAACAATACCCTTGTGGAACCTTTATCTCGGATAATGTTGCACATAACTTGTACTTTTCCTTCGGGCTTAATGAGTGACATGCTGCCTTTAGTATATATCCCCTTTGCCATTTTCCCGAGGTTGCAACTCGTCTCTAAAACCCATCTCCTTCGAGTCCATTCGAAGCGATAAGGTGGTCTTTCGACTTAAATTCATTGTTCAACAATGTTCCAACGATACTCTCACATACATTCTTTTCGACGTGCATGAAATCTATGCAATGGTGGACAACATGATACTGCCAGTAGGGGAGGAGCCTGAACCATATATTGAACTTTTTCCAGTTGCGCCTTTCGGTCTCCTTCTCCTTCCACTTCTCCTTCCCCTTCCCCTTTTTGGGTCGATGGTCTTTTCGATTCTCTTCATCTTTCCACCTCTTCCAGGGGTTTATCACAGATTTAATTCCGCCACAATGTCTTACGTCCCTTTACCCATTTATTCTTTATAGACTTTACCTTATTGTATATTTGTGACGAGGTATAAGTTCCTGGAGCCTTTTCAGTTTCATCTTTTAGTTGAACCCCTTCGATGTCGAATGGATGATCAAATGCAGTAGGTATCTTCTATGCCCGGTATAAACCTATTTTCTACTATGTTTTAGCTGACATAGTAAGTATTTCTCCACACACCTTACAGGCGTCTGGAGTCCACTGGTAGGGGCAGCCACACAGTGTACCGAGAGTAGGGTAATCATTTATTGTCCATAAAACAACCGCACGTAGAGTAAACATCTCCTGTTTCAGCGCATCAAAACATTGGACTCCCTCAAACAATTCCTTGAGATCCTCTACAAACGGTTGTAACATAACATCAATGTCCTTACAAGGCCCCTCATCGATAATTAATGACAACATGGTGAACTCTCTCTTCATACACAACTCTGGCGGAAGGTTGTAAATCACCTGTCGAGAATTGGCCACACCTTTGTCTTTGTTTTTGCATGCCTTTGTTTACGTTAACCCCGCCAGCCAAAATGTCTAGCCGCAGATTTAGAGGATCATCACGAATTACGGGATATCTTTTATCTATATTTTTCCATGCTGGTGAGTCCGAAGGATGCCGTAAAACACCCTCTTCTTTCTTTCTGGTGTCGTGCCACAATAAATATTCGAAAATTCTCTTTGATTGAAAGCAGGCGTTTCTTCTTGGGATAATTGGGAAATACCACAAGACTTTTGCCTAATTTTTTTCATAAACCTCGTGGGTGGTGTCGTCAACTTTCCATCTTGATTCCCCACGGGTGGGACACTTGATGTGATCCTTGTAATTCTTCCCTACGAGAGAATGCAGTCATTGATGCATACATGTATCTTTTCGTAACTTTGAACCCAAATCTCTCATCACCTTCTTAGCTTCATATGTACTTTTCATCATCTCATTTCCTGGAGGGAGCATGGATTTTAACAGCGGTAGAAGTTCATTAAATAACTTATCGGAAGCTCCGTGCTTGCTCTTCAGGTTAAACAGTTCACACATTGCTGATGCGTGTCGTAGGTGCAATCAAATTAATTAATATTTCCACTTAATTAAAACTAATATAATGGAAGTCAAGTTCGTTCCCACGAGGAGCAAGAGATTCTAGTTGTAAAAATTGTCACAAAAGGGGGGTGTAAAAAGTAAAAGAAAATAAACAAAGCAATTAAAAGATAAAGTTGAAATCAATAAGAGAGACAAGATCAAGGAATCATTCTTCGTTTCAAAACAATAATTCAAGTTATGTTTTTCATCCACATGTTATTAGTCACAAATTATCACCAACCGTAGGTAAAGCAGCTAGATCAGTGCTAAACCCCTAAATCCCTTGTATCATCGGATACGGAAGTTCTCGACTACCGGATTCTATTTACCAAACCACCTAGTAGTAGATCACTCTAGATGTAATTTAAATAAACGCATTAAGATTTATGAACTTATTAGGTCAATATTAGTAGTTAGACTCTTAGATCAAGGTCTACTTGCTAACGTTGTTTTCACACACAATTGCTCCACGGAATCCCTCCGCAAGGTCTCGTGTTTGCTACTTATGTAAAGAGTCAAGAAACGATTACTTATCCCCTAACTTTCACTAGCTTTAGATCAAATTAACGAATCAATTTAGCGTGCACTCTAAACAATCTATCAATCAATCATGAATGAATAAACATTCCTATTAGTAAAAACAATCGATAATCATGTGAAAAATCTCAAGATAGAATTGAAACAAAACTCAAATCATATATTAAGAACTAGGAATTCATCCTCAATCAATAAGAAAATTAGCTACTCATGTTTTTGAAATTCACACAAATAATAATTAAAAGGAGAATTTTCAAGTTCACACAAATAATTAAAAAGAAGAATTTTCAAAAGCTAGCAAAAACACAAGTGTTGTGTGTGTAAAAAGGTGTGTAAAAGATGTAGAAAATTTATCTATTTATAGGCTTCAATATTCTCCAAATCTTCCAAGGAATAGAATCCTTTTCCTTTAGCAATTCAATTTCCAAATCCAAGCCTTTCTCAACTCTTCCATCTTCTCTTTCCAAATTTGAGCCCAATTCTCCATCCGATTCCTAGTCCAAGTCTTCACACCCATGAGAGAAGTCCATAGAAAATTAAAGATTTTTGGCTCTCGGAAAAGCGGTATTATGGGCGGAATTTGACCTAATCCGTCACGTCGGCCACCTGAAAATTTCACCCGTCATCGGTATATTTGTGAATATTAAATCGATCCACCGTTAGGACTAACGGTCAAGCCGGTCAACCGTCGGTCAACGGTCAAGGCGAAAGAGGGAGTTAGCTCTGGGTCAAACACGATTCGACTTCGGGTCTCGTTTGGGCTGGGTTGAGTCGTGGATGGATCGGCCCTGGTTGACTCGTCGGGACAAATATCCGTAGAGTTTCTGTTTCTTTAGCATTTCTCGGGCCAATTCAGTAGTTTCCTTGGTCTTCTCTACATTGAGAACCTATACATACATCTATTGAGCTCAACAGCTTCACTTTAAAACACCTTGTTCTTTCAGCTCAGCTTCATACTCTTCCCTGCAATGCCATACACATCCTGCAGCTTAGTTTCATGCCATTCCCTGTTTAGCAGCACCACCTTAATCTTCCCTTTGCAATGTTCTTCATCTCAATCCTGGTTGCAATATCATCTGTTGTAGCTTCATTGAGTCACAATTACAATCAGTGACACTTCTCATCTACCAACTATGACATACATTCATCTTGTCATCTCAATTTCCATCGTGACCGATCGATTCATCTCCAATTTCTTATCACAGCGGCTCAATTATCTGAGCTTCTTATACTCCATTCTCATCAATTCAGCAAACCCATTAAACCCATTACGAACTCCACTTTCTCAAACCGTCAACAACAGTGAGATTTGACTCCATCTCTTCCATCCACTTCGAGTTCGACTCAAAAAAAAAAAAAACCGTCTAATCAATAGCGCCTTTCTTCTCTGCTTCTGCAATTCGAACAACAGCAGCGAACCCATCCTTCTGCTTCTCCATTCGAACTCTTTATTTAGTCAAAACCCTGATTTCTTCTCTGTGATTCGAACCACCTCTCTCTCTCTCGGTTTATCAACCAACAAGCCGAGCTTCATTGATTCTTCAAGCATCAACAGATCCCATTTTCTCTTCAAATACATGACCTTATCATCACGATTCGAGCAAATTCTTCTTCTTCTCCATATAAATCTTCCAATAAGCCTCCTTCTGATTCAATGAGTCTCTCAACTTAACTCTCCATTTCTCTCGGCATAGTTTTACAAGAACTCATTTGCTTAGGGTCAAAGCGCCTGTATCTTGATTTCGGGCAAAAAAAAATGATTGAGAAATAAATCTTCTCAATTTATGATAGGGTTATAAAAAGCGGGTTTGGATCGGGTAATTTTATGGGCCGCACATTGACATCCCAAGCCGGCTTACATAGGTGCCTTTAACATTTGAATGGGTTTCCCCTTATCGTTAGTTGAACTGTCTTTAGTGCTCCTCTAAAGAGAGTTGCCCCTTAACCATTCTTGGCCTCCCAGGATAATGTTCGCCCATGAATAACTATTTTGCCCTTTTTGCTCAAATTGGGTAATTTCTTCTTCTTTTCTCCGTGTGACTCCAAAGTAGCTACAAAACTCAAAACAAGCGTAAAATACATAATTTACAAGAAAAATAGCGAAGAAAGCATAAACAATAGATAGTAAATAGGATGTATTCTACACCCTATCAATTGCAGATATCTTTGTAAAATCGGCACATCCTTCGTATAGGGGTTTCGCAGCATCTTCGAGTATCCGTTCGATCTTCTCAGAATCCTTTGAAAAGTTGCCTCCTAATAAAGTACTAACCATTTCTATAGTCTCTGCAGCATGTGTTGGTTCATCAGAGTGAAGACCGTCGCTGCCATTACCATCCAGAAGTGTCCACTTGATGACTCATCTCCTTCTCCGTGCTTAGTCCATACTGCATAATTTTGAATGAATCCAGAAGAATATAAATGATACTTAACTTTACTTGCCTTGTGCGCGCAGAGGTTGAGACATTTCACACATGGACATAACAACTTAACTTTGCCCTTGTTGTATGGTTTCCGTTTCCCATTCGCAATATCATGTTGGTATGTATGCGTAGCAAACTTTATAAATGCATCGACTCCGTCTTGATAACGCGGTTTGGTTCTATCAATATACATCCAAGATTTATCCATTACTCTAGGATCCATTATGAATTCTCAGATACCTGGAAGGAGAAAAAACTTGTGAACATCTTGTGAAAATGTTATTGTGGTCCGAATAAAACTACGAAATATCATTGCAAAGAGTAATGCGTACACAAAGAGTAATCACAAATCACAATGTGAGTTCAGTTATCATATATGAATCATACAAATAATAAGAGGTTAGCTACCTACATACAGTTGCATGTGAAGATAATATTTACCCTACTATGACCATTAGTGCTACAATCTCAGTTAACAAAGCAGTACTGAAAAGAATTACTTACACGGCCGATCCGATTATTCCGTAAAGCAAAACTGACAGGGGAATATATGGTTTATCCAGAGATGAATCAGATGATCAAAGTAAACCACTTGTTTTGTTTTCTAGGGGGGGGGGGGGTTAGAATATTTAAGAGTAGAAACATGAAATGATTTAAGACGAGAGAGATGAAAACAGAGGGTAAATGGAAATTTGGCAATATTTTTCCTAATAAATAATTTGGCAAAATATTTAAGTGTATATCGTAAATAGTTTGGTAAAACAGGAAGGTAAAGATCCTTCAATTTGTATGTTACACGTTCTATGTTAAGAATTTTCTCAGTCAAATCTTGTTATCCTGCTGCATAATTTTCTGCTTTGATGGCTCTAAAAGGCCGGAGTGCAATGCGACTAATATTCATTCCATCCTAAAGATTTTTTTTGTTCGTACCAATTCGTAAAATAAATCAAAATGATAGCCAAAAAGCGGAGTACGTGTTGCTTTGCGATTGTTATAACGGTACTAAAGTAAAAAACTAACTTTGTAAAAATTGGAGTACGTGTTGGTACAGTTGAAAAATAAAATCGTAAGAACTGGAAGAAGCTATGGCCCCAATTAGAATTAAGTGAATTAAAACACATTACTCTAATTGTGTGTTCTGTCCAATTAGAATTAATATCTAAAACCAAAGTTTGTTTCACCCAATTAACATAATAGGTTTGATCATTGATGGATTTCATTAAAGTCTCATAATCTGATACATAGATAACATAATTAAAGTTCTTAGAGGGTGCCAGAGTAACAGCTGCCAAAGATAGCCTTACATTCCACTCCTCAGCTTCAACTCCTATCTTCATTCCTCCATTGAAGCATTGTCCTTGCACCTGAAAGCAGCTACCTGCACAATTCCTCACTATTAGCCCTATTCCACCTTGTAATGAATCTGACTTAAAGAAGCATCAAAATGTAGAAGAAACAAGATTAGTTCCAGGAGAACAAGTTTATTAATGCCATATATTGACATTGTCCTATTTGGAGTTATGTTCTGAAAAATATTTGAACATCAAATAATCCAAACTGATGCTTAAAAAAAAAATGTCCAAACTGAAACCATTAGCAATTTATTAATTTCATGTCTAGTAATTCCTACACCAAAGGTAATATTGATATTTAAAACCAACCAAATAGATCTAGCATAACCACATTCAAGGAATAGGTGATTACTGGATTACACAAACTGCAATGCAGTAAAGTAAACGATTGCAATGCCAAATAAGAGTATGAAGTCTGATTCACCCACCATTGAGTTTTGGTGATACTCCGCAGCTGGTGGTACTCCGAAAATATGAATACTATGAAGTAAACGATTTCATCAAATGTGAATGCTTCCCCCTTTTCCTCTAAGTAGCGCGCTTTCACGGCTTCGTGCTACAAAAACAACACACAAACTTATTTGGTTACATATAAGTTGAAAAAAGTATTGTGCCGAATAAACCATAAATATACGTACAAGTTGTAGAGGGGACAAGCTATGGTGGCTTGCGTGCGATATCCGGTGTTCGATTTTAAAAAACCCAGCCACCGCATCTAGGATGATGTTGTGCCTATCCTTGATTTGTTGAACACTTCTTCTTTTCGGGTTCCCATAATCTTGGCCAAATTTGTTATGTATCTTCGCCCAATAGGTCTTGGTCGAGCAGCGATCTAGAACTCGACTTTCGGGTGTCCATGCTTTGGTGATTGCCAAATCTTCTGCGGAGTCAAACGATGCCATTTGTTGTATGTGGAGGTAGGGATTGAGTAGGTTCTCTAATAGGATACAAGTGGATTGCACGTGTGTTGCTGGTCGAACACCGAGTTTCAAATACGTCTTCTTCCCTGTTAAACCAGTTGCTTAGCATGATAGAACACCGTTTGCAAAGTGAAGAAAAACAAAATCGAGAGAATACAACAACAGATTCTCCTTTCCGGCTCTATAACAACGCCGGCTTAATCTACAATGCAACTTTTACTCCTTACAGCAACATAAGCTAATTCCTAAATCCATAAAAAAACCACTAGTAAGTAGTAACAAAATTTAACTCAACCAAATTCCACAATTTCCATCACAAAATTAATATTGTCTAACAAAATTAGGAAACGTGATCATCCATGTGAACCCAAACCCAAAATTACAATCTTATTATTAGAATTTATCAGAGAATGCTCTAGATGAACTCTCTCTAAATTGGTTTATGATCATAAAAAAATGAAAGACCTGAACAAAACAAAAGAAACCCTAACAATATCGATGTGCTTCCACAATTTCCATCACATATAAGATATATAATCACAGCCAATATCATAAATAACTCTTAAAATTGACAGAACCCTAGGTTACATAATATAGTTAGTTTTAGGAAATGTATATACCTGAAACCCTAACGATAGTAATTTCAAATTAAGAAAAACATCCCCAATTATTGAAATTAAACAAGTTTGGATTTAATCTGATAAGAGAAGGAAAGAAAATTTTTGTCTATTTCCTTACCTAGGTTTTCTCTATTTTGCCTCTTCCAGTCTTTCTCCCGCGCGTGCAAGTAAGAGAAGGAAATAATCTTTTTTCTTTTTTCTCAACTAGTTGTTAAAGATATTTTAATTAACCAAAATGCCATTTTACCTAGGTTCATCACGTCATTATGACATAGTGGGTAAGGATAGATTCCACTAGCTAGGGTACGTGTTGGATTAAAGCTTTCAGGGACCTGATTTGCTTGACCTACGTTTGACCTGATTTGTTTGACATTAGTTGATTAATTAGTTGTTGGTCAAGAATCAGGGACCAGGGTATTGAGATATGGCATGATGTCTGATCCAAACCATGCTGCAGTTCAGGATATGGCCCATTTGTTAACTAATTAAAATTAAATAATATACACAATTGTGCAGGGACCTATTATGTTTGACCATTTTTTGGGAATTATACGGATTCGGGGTACATGTAGTAGTTTGGGACGTCATACGTACGGGAATTATACGGATTCGGATAGATCGGATTCGGTCAAAAATCCGGTCAACGGTTCGTTGTTCGGACAGTAGTTCGGAACGGCATACGTACGTGCATATTCGTTTTATAAATATGAGTTCGGCACTTAAAATTCGGCTAACATATATGATAAATTGATAAGTATTATGACCTTATTACGAGACTAAGTTGATTTGTATATGATTTATAAGATGGAAAAAACATTTTAGCATGATTATTTAACAAGAAGTAAACAATTTAATCGCATAAATGTATTATAAAACTTATAGACTTTTAAATAAAAATCAACACATAAAACACTGGTTAAACAACTACCAATAATTGTATTTAAATATAAAGTACATATACAAAATCAAACAAAAACCAATCAACAGAACTCTGGTGAGAGAGTTACCTATGGGAGTTCTAGTTCGGAAATATCATTCGGATACGGTCAGTTCGGATATGTTCGCGAATCCTTCGTGAGGTCTATATAATCCGGGATCTAGGTTCGGAGTTCAAATAGTTCGGAAGTATCATTCGGATTCGGTCAGTTTGGATACGTTCGCAAATCATTCAGGAATGATTCGGAGAATTACTAACCCACCCAACCCATGCCCAACCCGATCGTTAGGAGAACATGGGAAACGTATTTCAAAACTTTGGGCAAGCTTGATCATAAATTTTATAAACCCGAGTTAAATTTGGGTAAGCATCGGCACAAATGTTTCTAGCCCAAGCAACCCACCCAACCCGAAGAACAATGATATAGCTATATAAAACCTTTTTTTATAATTGACATTATTATCTATTTAGAGTAATTTTAGATATTATCTTCAAATCTAATAACGAAAATATATATTATATTTATCTCATGAATCATGAGCCATTATTATCTATTTAGAGTAAGCCTTCTAACCCGCCCAACCAACCCAAGTCCCACCCATAGGTCGGGTACTTGAGATATGGCATGATACATGAGCCAAACTTGTGAACTATAATACTATAGTTATGGCCTTTAAATTACGAAACCGCCTGGTTTTACTCTTAAAGATAACGTTGTGTGCAATTAAGAGATGATGAGACGGCTAATAATGATGTATTTTGAAAAATTATGTCTTGACTCTTGACACTGATGAGGTGTGGTCTGCCAAGGGACAAGAAGTTTAACCATGCGCCATAAATGGACATTTATGGTTAATCTAACCACTCTACAAAATGATAAGAAACTGATAATCAATTACTTAATCAAAACAAAAAAATAAAGAAAATTTGCAGAGAGAAGAAGATAAAGAGATGGTTTAACCAAACCAACCTGATGTTGTTGAAAATCAATCACCAAAGATTAGAAATGCAAAACAAGCAAATCATGCATTAACAAGTGAAGAGGCTGAGAGATTGATTTCTTATTTAGAACAAGAATTCCAAATAAGAGGATTCAGGAAGAAGAAAATATGAGACAGGAAGAATTTGATAGGCAAAGGATTGACAACGAAGAAGAGTACCAGTTTTGGATCATAAAATATGAGACAAGATGTGCAAGGAAGAAGAGAGAAAGGATAGAGAGATATGAACGTCGTTGGATTAAGACAAGAAGTGCCACAAAAAGTGAAAGTGATGAGGAAGGTTGAGCAGCAGTAAAACTTGATGAGGATGATAGCAGCAGTGAGGGATCTAATGATCCAGAAAAAGAGGCTAGAGAGAGACAAAGGCAGGAGAGAGATGATGCAGAAATGTATCTACTCTATTTGGCATAGAAAGCTCAACCAAGGATATTTGCTCGTACCTTGTCTGAACCCCTGAACGTGGATTCAGACGGTGAGGAGATACCAGGGATGGATGTAGATGGCAATCCTATTACAAAGATAGGTTCGGGAAAAGAAAAATGAAGGATCGAGAGAAGATGGTGAAGATGATGAAGATGATGAGGATGGAGGTTATGGTCCTGCAGCTTCTACCAGCACTGATGGAGACGTAGACTTCTCCTATGAAGAAGGGGGCTTTAACACCGACGATGACGATGATCAATGGTGATCATCTGAAGAGCATTGGGAAAATCTTTTGAGGAAGACTTAGGGAGATTGCTTTCCTTGAAGTCTTCATATCATCTTCGTGAAAATTCACAAAGATTTTCCTAATGCTTGTAGTTGCTGGTGCTGTTGGAACTGAAGGAGAGGTCTAGTCTTCTGTAATACATGATACATCTTCTAATGCATGGTAAGTGTTTTTTTTTTTTTTTTTTTTTTTTTTTTTATTTCGGCACAAGGTTTGATCTTGTAAAGGTGTTGTTTTGATGTTGACAAAGATCAAACTCGGTAGTAGTAGTAGTAGTGGTAGGATTTTTGCCGGTACTTGTTATGGAGGTTATGGGAATTTTTCTTATCGGACGGCATCGGAGTTGGTTGTTCAGGTGTAAGTCGAACTGGAATTGGTAGTGTGTCTAGTTCTTTTGCTTATGGTTTGATTGTAAATGGAACTACTTAGCAATTAGTGGTCTGATCTGTAATGGTGATGGTGTTTGTAAATGTGGTTAATGAAATTGCAATTGTCTTTTTTCGGTTTCTCTTTGTGATTTCAACCGTGGTATGTTGAAACAAAATAAGCATTATTTTCTATCCAGTCTAATTCACTTGATGGAGAGGCATATACACACCTAGTCTGAATCTACAATCTGAGATGTTCATAATCACCAAAAGATGTTCATAATCTTAAATCACCTACAGTCTGAATCTACAATCTGAGATGTTCATAAAGCATGCAATTGAGATGTTCATAATCACCAAAACATTCTCAAATCAGGGTACAATTCACAGCAACATAAAAATAAACCAAAAATCTGAAACATAGAGATGTTCATACTTCATAATCACCATAATAATAAATTGTACCATTCAATAAATATACACAAGTGTGCTGATTTTGTTTTGCTTATTGGCCTATTTTGTTTGACCTATTATGTTTGACCATTTTCTTATTTTAATTGTTGGTCAAGGACTTGAGATATGGCATGAGACATGAGCTAAACCATGCTGCAGTTCAAGATATTGCAATACACCAGCGTCACATAATGCCTGTCAGCAGGTGCTGGCTCTATGAAAAACGCGTAAACCCTGGTAAACCGTGCATGATCAACAAGTGCTGGTGTCTATGAATTTTGAAAAAAATCAATTATGATTGTAGTAATAATGTAGTAGGAAAAGTTGCGTCTGAAATTCAATTAGGAAGGAGTATTTTGTTAAATAAGGAATGTAAAATTTTAATTTTAACAAGTGTACTATCTATCTCATTGGCATGAATGCTTAACGTGTCAGGATATTTAGAGATATATTTAGGGTTACGGAAATATTGTAGGCGTCTAATTAGAACTGACAATCAGTAGTCTAATCCTATAATCCTAAATGCAATATTTTTTCTGCTCGGTCTCGCAAAATCCGCAAAATCCCACTTTCCATATATCACCTTGATTTTCGTTTGTTATATTCATGGTAAACATAACCCACCCACTATATTTATATTTGCATACTAGATATGTATAGGGAAAAAAAACACTATATTTAGCTAGATTTGGATCCTAGAAATAAGAAATTAGATACCTCGTTCGTAAGTAAAAGAAAGAAGGAATTGAGAGGATGAGTTTTAATGAGAAATGTGTTGTTCTTGCCAATGGTCTTATTAATAATGATCTTCCTCCTCCGAAGGGCTTTGCTTCATGGGATGACTTTGTGGAAAGCATTGGTGATATACTAGAAGATTTTGTCGATGAAGAATGAGAATTATTTCATAATAAGAAAATGATCCTCAACCTAAGGATTTTGCTTCTTGGGATGCATTTGAGAAAAGCTATGGTGAACATTTGGATAATTATTACAATGAATAAGAACATGGGAAGCCACCAAGACAAACAAATTTATGGCTGAGCACTCGGCATTGACTAAATTCAAGTTTTTTACATTATTTTCAGTATGCTAATTTTATTAATGTGTAAGCACAATTATGTAGCAGTCCTAGGCCTACTGTTCAATTGTGCTCTCAATTCTGATTTATTTTTTTGGTAAAGTTTGTCAGATTTGGCATTGTAATTTATGAAAAATCTGGCTATTTTTTTCAACTCTGATACAAGACTCAATATACAGTCCCTATCATATTCATGATCCTATCACTTTAACAGTAAAGCCACAACAAAATCATGGTTAACCCTAACATCCAAATCTCTACACCAAGCCCCCTTAAACACATTACTCGTTCATTCTGTTTTGTCAAAAGATTGATACTCCAACAGATGAACAATGGACAGAAACTAAACAACATATGCACTTGGAATCTAAAGAAAATATTGCATCCGTAAATATTAAACATTCACAATAACTATACTTCCAAGCAGCTTTACAAACAGATTAATTAAACATCAAAAAAAAAAAAAAAAGATTACACTAATAACACAAAAACTAAAAAGATATTTAACTAAACCAAAGATGATGGATCAAGATGTGATTGAATACCATTCTTGCATAGCAGAACCATGAAAACAGAGGACTATATCAGTTATAATCCCCTTCTTCTTCACTACTGCTGTCGACAATCGTAACCACATCTTTGTATGGCCAATCATCATCGTCATCATCAACATCATCGTCTTCATCTTCATCCTCAAGCGCTGGCCCAAACCAAAATAAGTGTTCTGGATCATTTAAATCATCATCATCATCCTCAAAATCATACTCATCATCATCTTCATCGTCTTCCTCTTCTTCATCGTCCTCCTCTTCTTCATCGTCAACAGCATCATAATCATCAACATCTCCAAAACAAGGAACAACCTCGCAACCAAAATAACCAACAATCTCTTTATCTCCATCAAGAAGAAGAAATCGGAAGGAAGTTACTAGAAGAGCAGTCATTTTGTCTAGTTTGATACTAAAACTTTTAGTTTTTGATACTGAAACCCTAGTTTAGAGAGAGACTTGGAAACGAAAAAGCGGTAATGTCCGGTCTCCCTTCCTTGCTCGTGTTTTATACCGTGACACACGTTTTCAACCTCTAGCTTAGCCACGTGCAAACTTGGCTAGTGAAAAAGTATGCGGCTTTGGAAAATAAATAAAAAGTAATATAAAAAAAAATGGATGGAAAATTAAAATCAAGGAATTTATCTGGGTGGTGATACTCCCCGTAAATTTAGATTTGGATGATAAATACTTGCTAAGAATCATGACATCGAAATATAAATTGGTTTACAAGCTCGTCCAAGAGTGACATCGGTAAAAATGGAAAATTACCATTAAGCAATTTGTCTCGGTGGAAATACTCCCCGGAAACTTAGATTTGGACGAAAAATTCTTGCTAAGATTGTGACATCGAAATAAATAATAATTGGTTTAGAATCTCGTCCAAGAGTGACATCGAGTCTTGTCGACGAAACCAATCATAGTCGTTCGTGAATTCATAATGCTAACCAATCAAATAAACTAGTTTCACCTGATAACCTAACATCCCCAAACATCCTTGCCAATATTATCGGTTGTTCGGTCCGATACGACCAATAATCCAATATCATCGGATATTCATATGTATCGCTGATATATCATGTTTCGTCCAGATTAAAGGCACAAACATGATAAAATCCTATATTGTCGGCCAGTATTTTAAAAAATAAATACTGATCTCGGTTCTTTTAATACAAATTTAATTGTAAGAGCTAGCTAGAATTGCTTCTAAGAATATGAATTGGGATTTTAATCAAAAAAATTGCACCAAAAAGCATTTATGATCTTCCAAGGCACTAGCTAGTACTATATATTAATCATTTATTATTTTGCTTTTAAGAATATGTGAATTGGGAGTAAAATAGTGCAATGTAGTTGACTCAGTAGTAAAGAAAAGATACTACTATATCCAAGGTACTAGTAACAAAGGAATTAGCTAGTACAATAATAAATACTTCAGTTTGTAGTGGTATTTTTTGATCTTTGATCATTTCTACTTTAACAATTTATATAGAAAATTGTAGTGGGACCCTGTCCTAAAAACCAGCCGCATCACTAAATACTAGGAGTACATATATGGAACATTCCTATGATTGATTTTTGGATTTAAGGGTACATTCATATGGTAGTTGTACTTTAGGACTTATTGTTATGTGTGACTAAAAGAAAAGTATGAGTCAGTATTGTATACCCCACAAGATCTGATAACTTTTGGTCTTATCAAAAACAATAAAAAGTTGGTATAGCCTTCTCTCACTTATATTTTTTAAATTTACTTTTTTTGGTAACAAGATATAAAGCAGAGAAAGAAAACAACCTAACTATATGCTTCTCACACCTTTGACTACCTAAGTAGCTTTTGTCAGTCATCATTACATCTTAGTTTCTCATATTTCACTTCCACTAATATACGCAATCACAATGAGTCCCTTATTTTTTGTGCGCATGCAAAAGAAGAAGATCTAGGTAGCTGTTACGGTCCTGCAATAAATGGGCATTTGACAGTAGTCATAATGAGTATCTTGTGCGGACTTGTTGGATACATGCAAAAGAAAAGATATATCTCTTCAGTACTCCTCTTCTTCTGTTTTGCCAAATAATATAGAGAAGATTATTTTTTGTTTCTAAAATGTCTGTCACATTGGGTTGGCTTGACCCAAATTTGGCATTGGTGCCAAGATTCCCTGTGGTCCAGTCTTACCATAAATTAATGATACATTTCTTCCATTTTGGTTGTGCCTAAATTAAAATTAAAATCTGATAATTGCCATAAAATTAAAAATTGGTTTAAAGAAGTTTTACTCATGCTGGAACTCCCATGCTGGAACAGATGGATCTAATGATGTGGTCCAGTCTTACTCATGCTGGAACTCCCATCTGTTCGCTTGAAATACTTGGGCTATCTCTCATGCTGGAACTTCTCAGCAAGTAAATGCGAAGTTTTTGTGCTTGAAATACTTGGTCAACAGTCCATTTGTTTCTGATAAATTAAACTTATCTTTTTCCTAATTAGGTCTCACAGTCCATCTTCTCTCGTTCTTCTTTTTCTTATCAGGCAGGAAGATGGGTGGGTCTGTCAAAGACATTCAGTCTAAAGAAGAGCTAAGTACAGTAGTTAGTCTGGGCATCATGGTGTGAAGCTTCAAAATAGATAGACCTAATCTTTTCTCACTTCTGGGCATCATGGTATAAACACTATACCTGCGGTAGAAAAGAAAATGGAAATTGCCTTAAAATAAAACCAACTAAACAACAATAATAAGGAAAATGGCAATTGCATATTATAACTACCCTTTTTGATTTTTGTTCAATCCTACCACGCTTCACTGAATTATAAATCATAAGAATTAAAAATGATTAGAATAACAAGATTTTAACCTTAAAGAATACAAACAAAGGCACCGCAGAAACTGCATAAGCCTCGGATATCTCCGGTTGTTCTTCAGCTTCAACCTGCAAAATAAATGTCAATATTATACCGCAACAAAGTGATACAGGTGTATCCGTACTCCTTTAGGGAACTTAGTTAACCTCAAGCTAAGTTGAGGGAAGAAACCTATTCTAGGCATGAATCCTTGTTTAGGCAGAATTCTTAGTTAGGGAAGAGTTTTGTTTTAGGCAATACTCTTAGTTTAGGAAATGGATTCCTAATAGAAGTCCTTGATCGGCTGAGTACGATGAAGACTATAAATAGAGAGCTTTGGCTAATAGCTAAACACACAGATACTAGGCACATAAAACCTAGAGAAAGCTTACGACAATACTTGTGCAAGCTTAGCAAACAGTTTAAGGTTAATCCACTGTTTAGAGAAGATTGTGAGCGTAACAAAGAGAGAATTGTAATCGTTTTCTTGTTCATAATATAAGAGAAGATATTTTCTTCGAATTATTACTTATGTTCCGTTTTCTAAGTTTCTCGTCTATTATTATTCTGAATTCCGCCTTTATAGTAATAGTTACCAAGGTATAGAGATCAATACGTATCAAGTTGGCATCACGAGCAGGTTAGTTTTTTAGGGTAAATCCCCATGGTTTATGGGTTTCACTAGATCTCTCTACATAAAGCTTGGTGAGGTACTCGAGAAGTTGGAAGACGTTAAGAAAACAAGGGGATCAAGGATGACAAAGTCAGATGGTGATCCTAAGGAAGGCGAACCACAAACTATGGAAGAAAAGGTGGCTACGTTGCAAAATGTATATGAAGTCTATTCAAGTTACCCTTCAGAATTGAGTGAATGTATTCGTTCTCATACACCTAAGAAGAAGACAAAGAAAAAGGTTACACCTTCACCTGCATCTTCGGAAAAAGATGATTCGGAAGAAGAAGAAGAAGAAGAAGAAGAAGAAGAAGAAGAAGAAGAAGAAGAAGAAGAAGAGGATGAAGAAAAGAGGATGAAGAAAAGAAGAGAAGTGAGTTTCTTAAAAGTCCTACATCAACTAAACCTCATGGTAAGAATCTGAAAATTGATTTTCGTGTTGATATTCCACTTTACGATGGGAGTGTCGATGTAGAAAAATTGGATGATTGGATTAAACGTCTAGAGGCATATTTCTCTTTCTTTGAATATGGTTCAAAGGAAAAGATAGCTTTCGCGGCATTGAAGCTACAAAAGCATGCTCTAACCTAGTGGAAAGCTTATCAAAGACAAAACCTAGGTAAAAGAGTATTGTCGTGGAAAAGATTCAAGGCAGTTGTAAGGAAACAGTTTTATACGGTTGGCTACCTTGAGGAGAGATGGTTCAAGTGGTACAACTTGAAGCAGACTTACAACCAAACCGTACAAGAATATACTTCGGAATTTCAGAATCAAGCTATGATCTTGGACTTAGACTTGGGGGATTATGTTATCCACATGAAATATATTTCCGGGTTCTATGAGTATATACGGAAGGAGTTGAAGATGTTTTCGGTGGATACTATCTCCAAAGCAAGTATAAAAGCTAATGTCATTGAAGGCAAGCTTAAGAAATCTGATTCAAAGGGAAATACTAAGGTGAAATCTGGAGGTACCACTGTGAAAGGAGGTGAAAGGAGCAAAGAAGAAGGGAAGTCTAGTGACAAGGAAGGTTTGTCTTGCACCCATTACAAACAAACAGGTCACATTGTCGACAAGTGTTGGGTTAAGAACCCTCATCTAAAGCCTAAAGGGTTGCAGAGGAAAGAAGCCAAGAAGGCAGCACTAGTCGCTCAAACTCCAAAAGAAGTCCACGGACTAACGGAGCCCAATTCAAAGTTTTCTCTTATGACATGGGCAAAAGAAAGACCTTCAAAATATGATCTTAGGGAGCAACTCTTCACAGTGAAGATGCAAGTAAATACTTCACTAGTTGATGTTGTTATTGACCCGGGAAGTCAGAAGAATCTACTTTCAAATTCTTTGGTGCAGAAGTTAGGTTTGAGGACTTTCAAACATCCAAAACCATACCCTTTAGGATGGCTTCAAAGGAAGGTGGCTTACAAGTTTCACAGCAGTGCATGTTCAAATTTGCTCTAGATGAGTCATATATTGTTGAAGTTACATGCGACGTAGTTCCTTTGGATGTTTGTCAGGTGGTACTAGGTAGTCCTTACCTATGGGATAGAGATGCAACTCTACACAGGAGAGAACAAAACTACACCTTTACCAAAGATGGAGAAAGTTTTGTGATTCGGGCTATTGATTCTCCTCTTGAGGGCAAATTACCGATTTTAAGCACGAATTTCATTCTCCTCCGTTCTCTTGAGGGAGCGGGTATAGTTTGTTTGGCAGCCTTGACCGCACAACAAGAAGATAACCTAGAAATGTTAAAGTTGAAGTACAAGTGTTGGCCGGGAGAGTTCTCTTCCTAATGTAGGTCTGATCTGTGAGATCAAGAAACAAGTCCTGTGAACTTCTATAATTAGGAATCATGTAGTAGCGTACACTACACCCCTCACTATATTTTTGTTAATTAGTCCATTGAAAGTTGCCCCCTTTCATGAATTCTCACGAGAAAAGTTGAATTACACTTAGAGGATCCCCCCTCACAACATGAGACTCACCACTGAGCATAGTGGATGACAGCTAAGCTATCCTTTATTTTCAGAATTTTAAGTCGTTTATTTTAGCTCTGTCAACAAGTTGTTTATTAGATCTGTAACACATCTTGCCTCTTTTTCTGAAATGTTAAAAAATTGAATAATCTTTGGTCTTGCCGATGAAGGAACGAGCGAAAGAATCTTTGGACTTGAAAAGTACGTTTTCTATTCTTTGCGATGTTAGAAGCTTGTCGTCTCTGTCTCTCCTCATAATCTTCTTGCGAGGGAAGAATATCATGAGATTAGCGTGCCTTTTGGTTTAACCATTAAAGGTCTCTTCCAACCGTTTATTCTTGACCTTTCATGTCCCTTTCGAGATTAAATGACATGTTGTTTCTTTTCCTCTCCTTTTAGTTTTTAGTTTTTACAACTTTTTCTTTGATTTTCTCCTTCCACTGCTCTTCATCTTTCTCTACGATGAAGTTAACCGTAAATTGCTCGAGAAGGGCTTCAGACCATTCCCCGATCAAGAACTTACTCTATTCTTTCTACAGTTATTTTCGAGATAATCAAGAATAGTCTCGCTAGGTCAACTTCTCGCGAGTCTTCCCATTCCTTATACCGATCGAGAACTTCCATATAGGGCTATTTATCAATTAAGTGGCGAATTCGCCTATGCTTGATCTTTATCTTTCAATCTTTCTGTCAAAATCCCAAATTTGGAGACTTGGGGATAGTCACAGAAATACATCATGGAAAACTTTTGAAAATTACCTGATAACTGCGTGGAATCACGAAATCTCTGGGGCATTCGCCTCAAGAAAAAGGATAATGTCTCGAGGATAACCGTTTGCTCATGCTGAGAAATGGTGGGTTGTACCCTTGATTTTAATGGTCCTTATCGAGCAAAAAAGAAGTATGTTTCCTACCTCAATTTTTGCTTTCGCAACTTTCTTTTTTACGATTGCTGAGTTTGTGAAATCTTTCGATAACCTGCAAAAGGATCCGATGGAGGATACTTGACATTTGTGATCGCTTATGAGTGAAGTATTTCCCCCTTACTTTGTGTGATTCGGGTAGTTCTTCCTGTAATATAATTTAACATTATCGATGTATAATTCTTTTCATCGTGAATAGCAATATTTCATCTCTTCCATTCCCATACTTGCTTCACGGTATTCTTCGACGGAAGATTTTAGTTGTCATCAAGTATTTTGTTGGTTATTAATTGATTCTCCTCTTGAGGGAGCAAGTCTGATCACAGCCACTCAGGCTAAGCGGTTGGTGAATGCTAGCACGAATTTCATTCTCCTTGTGATCCGTTCTCTTGAGGAGAAGCCGAGTATAGTTTGTTTGGCAGCCTTGACTTCACAACAAGAAGATAACCTAGAAAGGTTGAATTTGAAGTACAAGGATTTATTTTCGGATGTCACGGGATTACCGCCAAAGAGGAGTGTGGAGCATGAGATCATGTTGACCGGGGAGAGTTCTCTTCATAATGTAGGTCTTTATCGCACGACCATAAAGGAATCTAATGAGATCAAGAAACAAGTCCAGGAACTTCTATAATTAGGAATCATAGTGCCAAGTGCTTCACCTTGTGGATCAGCAGTGTTGTTGGTTCCAAAGAAAGATGGGGGCTGGCGCATGTGTATTGATTATAGAGCGTTAAACAAGATCACAATCAAGAATCGTTACCCTTTACCTAGGATAGACGACATGATGGATCAATTGGAAAAATCTCGAGTCTTTACAAAGTTAGATTTCAAATTTGGATACCACCAGATGAGAGTTCGAGAAGATGACACATGGAAAACTGCTTTCAAAACCAAACAAGGCTTGTTCGAATGGTTGGTGATGCCTTTTGGTTTGTGTAATGCTCCAGCGAAGTTTATGCGTTTGATGAATGATTTGTTACGACCTTTTATAGAAGATTTTGTGATTGTTTACTTGGATGATATCCTAATATACAACATAACTTGGGAAGAGCATCTCGTTCACGTTGAGAAGGTGTTTAAAGTGTTACATGAAGGTCAACTGAAGTTGAACGTAAAGAAGTGTGAGTTTGGGAAGGATGAGTTAGTGTATCTCGGATTTATTGTTGGTAGTGGACAACGGAAGATTAATCCAAGGAAGGTTGAAGTGATCACTAAGTGGCCTAGACCTAGTACTGTAACTGAAATCAGGAGTTTCTTAGGGGCTTGCACCTACTTGCGTAAGTTTATCCGGCATTTTTCAAATATTGCAGGGCCATTACATGGTTTGACGGGAGCTAAGGCAAAGTTTGAATGGCAGCAAACTCATGAAGACGCTTTTCAGTTACTAAAAAGAAAGATTTCAGAAGCACCAGTGTTGGCATTGCCTAACCTACAGCGTACTTTTGAAGTTGAGACCTACGCTTCTAACTATGCATTGGGAGGAGTGTTGTTACAGGATGGTAAACCAAAGGAGTACCATTCAGAATTGTTCTCAGGTGCTATTAAGAACTACGCACCTTATGACAAAGAATTTTATGCTTTATATCAATGTATCAAGCATTGGCGAGTGTATCTCTTAGGTAAAGAAGTAGTGGTACATTCAGATCACAAACCATTGGAGTATCTACATGCACAGACGAAACTACAACAAGCCCGACACATGAAGTGGATGTCTTACTTGATGACTTTCAATATTATCATTAGGTACAAGAAGGGAGTAACAAACAAGTTGGCAGATATGTTATCTCGACCTCCAGTTCGAGCATTAATGATGGCCATGAGAATTCAGCCAATTGTCCCTCAAGAGTATGCGGAATCATACGCATCCAGCAAAGACTTCAAGAAGGCGTTAGAAGGTGTAAATAGTGGTTTGAAAAGTGAGTATGAACTCCGAGATGGATTGTTATACAAAGGTCAGTTACTTTGCATACCAGAAAATGGAGATCGTTTACAATGGTTGAGAGAGGCACACACTTTCCGAGTTGCTGGACACTTTGGGATGAATAAAACTCTACTTAACCTCCGACGTTATGTCTTTTGGCCGAAGATGCAAGATGATGTGGCTAAGTTAGTTAGAGGGTGTAAGTTGTGCAACACATCTAAACCTTCCAACAGAAAACGTGGGTTATATCTACCATTACCAGTACCATCAAGGCCTTGGGAGAGTATTTCTATGGATTTTCTTGGTGGGTTACCAAAGACCAAGTCTGGTCATGATTACTTGTTCGTTGTGGTCGACCGATTCAGCAAGATGATTGCATTAATTCCATGTACAAAGACGGTAACGGGAGCCGGTGCAGCAAAGCTCTTCTTTGAGCACGTTTGGAAGCATTTTGGTTTACCTACTTCGATTATTTCTGATAGGGATAGTCGATTCCTTAGTCACTTTTGGGATTCTTTATGGAAGATGATGGACACTAGGTTGAAGAAGAGTACAGCTTTTCATCCACAAACAGACGGACAAACAGAAGTGGTCAATAGGACTATGGTTCACATGTTAAGGGGATATAATTCTAAGCATCCTAAAACTTGGGATGAGAGTTTACCGTATCTACAGTTTGCTTTCAATAGAGCAGTTCATAGTTCCTCGGGGAAAATCTCCTTTCGAGACGTGCTATGGTTACTTACCACCTAGTGCTTTCGATCTAGTATTTTCTAGTGACACCTAAATGGGGGGAAAGGAAGGAAGTGAACGGCAAAAGGCACAAAAGTTCTTGGAGAAGATATCTCAGATTCATGCGATCTGTTGAAGCACAACTAAAGAAGTCACAATCCAAATACAAAGCAAAGCATGACAAGCATCTTGTACCTTGTAATTTTGGTATTGGTGACTTGGTATGGTTAAAATTAGGTAAGGAACGACTGAAGGGGAAGGTAAGAAGTTGAAACCATTGAGGTATGGACCATTTCGTATTCTCGATCAGATTGGTGACAATGCCTTTCATCTAGATCTGCCACCTTATCTAGGAATGTACTCGGTCATAAATGCCGAATACTTGAAGTTGTTTGAACCACCATTACTTGATGATGACGGCGAAGACACTATGATCTCACCACGAGTAGAAGACTTATGGTTTGATAGAGAGGAACCACTCAAGGAAGACTGCATATTGGAGCGAAGAGTGACTAAAACACGACAAGGAGAGAAAGAAGCTTTTCTAATTGGATGTAAATGTCAAGTTCCTAGCAAGGCTAAGTGGTTTAACAAGGAAAAAGGGACTCTCGAGTTCCCTAACCTTCATTTTTAACTCTCACATGAGTTCAAGTTCTTAAAAGGGGGACCCATGATACAGGTGTATTCGTACTCCTTTAGGGAACTTAGTTAACCTCAAGCTAAGTTGAGGGAAGAAACCTATTCTAGGCATGAATCCTTGTTTAGGCAGAATTCCTAGTTAGGGAAGAGTTTTGTTTTAGGCAATACTCTTAGTTTAGGAAATAGATTCCTAATAGAAGTCCTTGATCGGCTGAGTACGATGAAGACTATAAATAGAGAGCTTTGGCTAATAGTTAAACACACAGATACTAGGCACAGAAAACCTAGAGAAAGCTTACGACAATACTTGTGCAAGCTTAGCAAACAGTTTAAGGTTAATCCACTGTTTAGAGAAGACTGTGAGCGTAACAAAGAGAGAATTGTAATCGTTTTCTTGTTCATAATCTAAGAGAAGATATTTTCTTCGAATTATTACTTGTGTTCTGTTTTCTAAGTTTCTCGTCTATTATTATTCTGAATTCCGCCTTTATAGTAATAGTTACCAAGGTATAGAGATCAATACGTATCACAAAGCTCCAAAGAACAACCACATTGCAAAATTAGTTATTAACAATTCGAAAGGTACAGCGACAGGGTTGCTAATTTATTTTTGGTGCCAAAGACACCATTTCTTTTGATTGTCAGAATTTGAACTGCACTAAGGCGTTGAAATGCTATTTGGTTCAAACCTAAAATCAAAGAGGACATAACACATTGATTCAAAATACAAAGACGCCACAAAAGTGTTTCTTAAATACCAAACCAAAAACATAAAAGAACTTAAAACTTATTGTATCATAAGTATATTTTGGAAAATTACAACTCATATTATTCTTCTATCAAAAAGAAAACAAAACAAAATAAAAAAGACGAAAAACAGGAATCAGTTTCCAATAACTAACAAAAGAGGGTACCAAATTCACAGTATGTTCATACTTGTACCGTTCTACCACCATAAATAAAATAAATTAAACCCTGAAATCAACTATGGGGGTTTTAGAGGGGAGAACTTACCTCTAAGAATAATTAAGAAGCATTCTATGATTTCTATGAATTCAACGAACATATGAACTGAACAAAATTAAGACATAGATGAAACACAAACCCTAAAGAATTGGGCATGAGGGAAATCAGTAGAAAGACGAGAAAAGACTAGATGAAAGAATCTTAAGCTTATATTGACCGGTTTAAACTGTTGGCTTTCGGTTCGGTTTGAGAATCCACTAGTTACAAATAAAGATCTAACGGTTTCGCAGTTTGAAATGTTTTTTTTTTTAAATGTTTGAAATGTTTTTTTTTGTGTGTAAACTTTTGAAATGTTTGAAATGATTTCGGTCCGGTTTTGCAGTTTGAAATGTTTTTTTTGTGTGTGTAACCCCTTCTCTACAAGGCTGCTAATGGGAGGTGCCAGTTTGCTTGGGGGTGTGCCAACCAAAGGCAATGCTATTTTGTCCTATATGTGTTTCGGTATATCACCAATCAATTTTGCAATGTCCTTATTCATGGATCGTCAGCCGTGAGCATTAGAAAAAATGCCCACCCCTATTATCAATTTTGACCAAAGCTCACCTATGTCAGTTTGATATTCTTACTCATCTATGCCGTGAGGAGCATTAGAAAAAATGCCTAAACCCTCTCTCACATATGATATGAAGTATTCCCCTTTTTTTAGTTGAGAGAAAATACTAACCACTCCACCGAGGAGGAAGGGCAGTTTTTTTAATTTTTCAAAGGAGGGCAAATTTTCTTTTTCTTTGAAGATTTGATCGCGAGAGCAGTTTTACTGCTCCCCACCCCTATTATCAATTTTGCTTCTTTGGCTACAAAGCTCACCTATGTCGTGAGGAGAATTAATATTCTTATTCATGGATCGTCAATATTCTTACTCATCTATGCCGTGAGGAGCATTAGAAAAAATGCCTAAACCCTCTCTCATTTATGTGTGCGCTAAACGGGAAGGTTAAGGCTTGTTTTCTAAGGCGCGACAACTTCCAACGCAGTGGCTTTCATTAATGGAGTACATCTCTTGGTATGCAATGCAGTGAACTTTTCTAACCACTCCACCGAGGAGGGAAGGGCAGTTTTTTTTTTTTCTTTTTTCTTGAAGCGCGAGAGCAGTTTTACTGCTTGGATTACTTCCTTTTCCATTTCATACCCTGGATGCCGTGAAGTGCTTCGATGCTGAGGCATAGTCAAATAGAGACTATGTTTACACGCATGCTTTAAAGATGCTTAATGAGTTTTGAATCGCAGCAATAGTTTATATCCACTTGAGCAGCTTATTGTACGTGATGTATTTTAAATCAAAAGAAATTTTAACTGATCTTGGGTCTAGAGTCTAGACAACCCTAAACCCTAGTTAGCAATTCGGGGTACGGGTAGTAGTTCGGGACGGCATACGTATGGGAATTATACTGATTCAGATAGGTCTGATTCGGTCGAAAATCCAGTCAACGGTTCGTTGTTCGGACAGTAGTTCGGAACGGCATTCATACGTGCATATTTGTTTTATAAATGTAAGTTCGGCACTTAAAATTCGGCTTACAGATATGATAAATTGATAAGTATTATGACCTTATTACGAGACTAATTTTATTTGTATATGATTTATAAGATAGAAAAAAACATTTTAGCGTGATTATTTAACAAGATGTAAACAATTTAATCGCATAAATGTATTATAAAACGAGTTTATAGACTTTTAAACAAAAATTAACACATAAAACATCAAGTTAAACAACTAGCAATAGAAAATTTTAATCAATAATTGTATTTAAATATAAAGTATATACAAAATCAAACAAAAACAAATCAACGAGAACTCTATGGGAGAGCGGTCGAACTAGAATTACCTATGGGAGAGCGAGGTTGGGCGCGAACTAGGTTCGAAGTTCTAGTTCGGAAATATCACTCGGATTCGGTTAGTTCGGATACGTTCGCGAATCATTCGTGAGGTCCATATAATCCGGGAACTAGGTTCGGAGTTCAAATAATTCGGAAGTATTATTCGGATTCGGTCAGTTCGGATACGTTTGTGAATCATTCGGGAATGATTCGGAGAATTACTAACTAGGCCCTAAACCGGTTCATTCACATAAAAGTTCTTTTTGTTTAGTCCCGTGACATTTGCCTGGAACCATTATTTGTTTTTTTTATGAAGGATTCATCATTTTCCTTCTCAGATCTACGGTTTTTGGATTGTTTAAAACGACTAAATTTAAATTACTCCTATAGTGTAAAGGAATTTTGATTTGAAGTCTGGTTACTTTATTACCAACTAAAGTCGTCCAACGAGAAAATTCCACACAAATAATAATGTGACTTTTCTTTGATCAGTCAGTTTTTCCGGCTTCCTCTCAAAAAACACAAGCATTTTAAATTCTGTTGCAGTTTTTGAATCAAAAAAGACACTCTTTACTTTCTCAGTAGGCGGCAATAAACTCTCTTGAAAACCTATATAAATGAATTAGAATCAAGTGGAAGGAATAGGTTCTATGAAAATGAGTACAGATGTATCACCATCAGGACGAGTTTTGAAAAGAACTTCAAGCCAATCTTCAAGGACGAGGAGTCCCACTCCTTTTGTCCAAAACATACGAGCTTCTTGAAGAACATTTAGGAGGAGGAGACAGTGACGATGATCAACACAAGATAGTGTCATGGAATTCGACCGGAACTGGCTTTGTTGTGTGGTCTCCCCAGGAGTTTTCCGAACTTCTGTTGCCCAAGTATTTCAAGCACAAAAACTTCTCTAGCTTCATTCGGCAGCTTAATACTTATGTAAGTAGTAAAATTACTAGCAGGTTGTGTGTTGCTTAGGGTTTAAATGATGATGACAGTACTGAATTGCCTCAATATGCTAATAACAGGGATTCAAGAAAATTGCAGCCAACAGATGGGAGTTCCAGCATGACAAGTTCTTCAAGGGAGGGAGACATTTACTTGCTGAGATAAGAAGGAAGAAGGCGGAACCAAGCGCCTATCCAGCTTTTCTCAAGGCATCAGAGAGACAGCCCTTCAACCTACTTGGTGAGAACAGCAATTTACTAATCAAGGATAACGAGATTCTAAGGAGAAATAATCTGGAGTTGCAGGTGCAGATAGCTCAGTTTAAAACCTTGGAGATGAAGCTCTTAGACTGCCTTTCTCAGTACACGGTATGGCAGCATCAACAAAGTTAAAGTATGTCAAACCTAGGACTGAGAAACCAAACAAGTTTATAATACTAAGCTGAAAACAGAGTGATTCTTCAGCATTTCCTTGCCCAGCTAAGGAAATTAAAATGAAAAGCAAGGGATAAATCAGTAAGAACAAATTGGCAAAGTACTGCCAATTTTATTAAAAGAAAAGTAGTATTAGCAACAAGAAAATAAAAACATTGTGTACATGCATCAGAAAAACTCTTATGGTAATGATTCATTAAAGATGTAAATTATACGAAAGCAAGCCTTTTAACACGTTTAACATCGCTAATGCAAAGTATAATAAGCAAACTGACTAAACATGTTTAATGTCACTGATAAGCACACCATTTATGATGCTAACTTTGGACCAGGTGAAATATCAAATGTGCTTATGTAAGATATTGTAGTAACTCTAGATGGCTTGATCAGAGAGAGTGGACTTGAGTTCGCCACTACCATGGAGCTCCAGCACAATATCGCAACCTCCTATCAACTCACCTTTGTAATAAAGCTGCGGGAAAGTGGGCCAGTTTGAGTAGGTCTTCAGTCCTTGTCTCACTTCCTCGTTGGTTAGGATATCGAAGGACCCAAAGTTCACTCCATCTTCCTTTAGGGCATTCACGACTTTGGAACTGAATCCGCAACGAGGTTCATCTGGGGTACCTTTCATGAATAGCATAGTATCAGAAGATGAGATGATGTTCTTGAGCCTATCCTCTAATGTCTCTTTTGGGATGATATCTTTCTTGGTTAAAACTTTCTTGAGTTCCCCACTTTTCTGCATCTCCAGCACAATATCAGATCCTCCAATCAATTCCCCTTTAATATATAGTTGAGGATAGCTGGACCAGTTTGAGTAAACTTTTAGCCCTTGGCGTACTTCATCATCGTCAAGGATGTCAAAGCTATGAAATTTCACTTTCTCCTGCTGAAGAATCTCAACAACTTTGCGACTGAAACCACACTTTGGTTCCTCCGGTTTTCCTTTCATAAATAGCATTACCGAGCTTGAATCAATAAGGTTTTTAATTCGCGAGTTAAGAGAAACACTCAATCCGGTAGGGGAATCAGAAACTGAAGAGGCAACTGGTTCACTCACCTTGGTCTCGGTAGTAAGAACTCCATGATCTCTGAAAACTTCCTTTAATTCGCCACTCTCATGCATAGAAACAGCGATGTCGCAACCACCTAAAAACTCTCCTTTGCAAAATAATTGAGGGAATGTTGGCCAATTATACAACTTTTTCAGACCTTCCCTAACATCATTATCTGTAAGGATATCAAAGCTCCCAAAGTTGACACCTTCCTCCTTCAGGATGTTAACAACTTTCTGGCTGAAGCCACATTTGGGTTCTTCAGGGTTTCCTTTCATGAAAAGCATGATAGGGTGTGAATCTACAAGTTGTTTCAACCTCTTTTCGACTGGAACATGGCTGCCAGATGTAGAGATGGTTTCCTTTTGTGAAGCCCCGTTTTGTTTGGCAAATTCTTTGACAGTTTCTAACATGTTGGCTCCAGCAGCCATTCCTAAACTCGCAGGAACAGCAGAATTATCAGGGTTGACAGATCCGGCAACCTTGGCAACTTTGTTGGCCAAGCTAGATGGGTTCGCACCTTCCATGGCATCAACTTTTTGACCATCCTGATAAAGAAAGAACATGAGTTATACCAGAAAACAGTTGTGACCAATCTTGGAGCATAAATAAATATAGTGTACATTCAGTGCACAACTTTTAAGGTCATGCATTTTCCTTTTGTTTAAGTTTATGTTCAGCCATATAAGGTATGAAAGCTACAAGGACTACATCCAAGTCACTGTTGCATAAATTTTAAGGTCATGATTTTACGATTAGCTCCTGCATGATACAGACACCTATTGACAGAGTTAGGTCGATGATGATGTCTAGCAAGTGATACCACACACATAGAACTATAAATACTTCCTCTTATTCAGGTGTCTAGTTAAAATGATATTCAAGCATGAAAACTTCAAGTTCTGATTATCAATTACCATCTCTGTGCAAACTTCAGCTTGACTTCTATATAACATACAACCATTCAACTAACATGTAAGGTAATCTGAAGAAGTACACAGCTAACAGGCAGAGTGTTATGGGGAATTTGAATTGCCAAGAAAGAATTTGTGTTTACCGCTAACATTAGATAACCCAGCTAAGAAAGTTGCAAAAGAACAAGAAAAAATAAACACTATACCTGCAGTAGAAAGGAAAATGGCAATTGCCTTAAAATAAAACCAACTAAACAATAACAATAAGGAAAAGGCAATTGCATAGTATAACTACCCTTTTTAATTTTTGCTCAATCCTACCACGCTTCACTGAATTATAAATCATAAGAATTAAAAATGATTAGAATAACAAGATTTAACCTTAAAGAATACAAAGAAAGGCACCGCAGAAACTGCATAAGCCTCAGATATCTCCGGTTGTTCTTCAGCTTCAACCTGCAAAATAAATGTCAATACTATACCACAAAGCTCCAAAGAACAACCACATTGCAAAATTAGTTATTAACAATTAGAAAGGTACAGCGACAGGGTTGCTAATTTATTTTTGGTGCCAAAGACACTGTTTCTTTTGATTGTCAGAATTTGAACAGCACTAAGGCGTTGAAATGCTATTTGGTTCAAACCTAAAATCAAAGAGGACATAACTCATTGATTCAAAATACAAAGACGCCACAAAAGTGTTTCTTAAATACCAAACCAAAAACATAAAAGAACTTAAAACTTATTGTATCATAAGTATATTTTGGAAAATTACAACTCATATTATTCTTCTATCGAAAAGAAAACAAAACAAAACAAAACAAAACAAAAAAGACGAAAAACAGGAATCAGTTTCCAATAAAATATCAAAGGGGGTAATAACTAACAAAAGAGGGTACCAAATTCACAGTATGTTCATACTTGTACCGTTCTACCACCATAAATAAAATAAATTAAACCCTGAAATCAACTATGGGGGTTTTAGAGGGGAAGACTTGCCTCTAAGAATAATTAAGAAGCAATCTATGATTTCTATGAATTCAACGAACATATGAACTGAACAAAATTAAGACATAGATGAAACACAAACCCTAAAGAATTGGGCATGAGGGAAATCAGTAGAAAGATGAGAAAAGACTAGATCCATCTGTTTTGAAGCTTCACACCATGATGCCCAGAAGTGAAGGATAACAGGTCTCCCATGACTAACTACTGTACTTAGCTCTTCTTTTGACTGAATGTCTTTGACAGACCCACCCATCTTCCTGCCTGATAAAAAAAAGAAGAACGAGAGAAGATGGACTGTGAGACCTAATTAGGAAAAAGATAAGTTTAATTCATCACGAATGGGTCGTTGACTGCATCAACTAGATGAGAGTATACCCATTCAAATATATAATATCAGAAACTTAAAAATAAGGCGACAGATAAAAATATCAAAAATAGTAAAATGGAAGAGAAAATGAGAAACATTACCACTAACAAGCAAAATTTCAGCAACACCCTTGGACTTTAATTGTTCAGCGTTGGTAATGAAACTGGGTATGCTGCAACCAAGTAAACAAGTATTAAACGAAAAAGGAAGAGAAAAAGATAAAATTTCCATACTACCTTAGACCCTTAGCACCTTACTCTTGATCCAAATCAATAAATATAACGATAAAAACACTAAACAAGTAACAATAAATGGGTGTTTCTGCCTTTCATTTAAAGATAAACTGAAACCACATTTCAAGGGCGCCCTTTACTAAAAGGGGATAAGCAACACATTCTAATATCCACTTTTCAAGCACAGAACCATACTGTTAATGCTTTATTTAATATTTGCTTTCTATGTTAATGCTTTCTATGTGATCCTTACCTAATATTTGCTGAGATTGCATTAATCTATGATCCACAGGTAAATTCTTTGACATCATACCCTATCAGCTGAGGGCATAGCTGTATTTGAGGCACCATCATGGGCAAAGAAGCTAGCATTCACAAGAATTCAAGTAAACGGGAAGACAAGTGGGCCATAAGGAACAAATGTGGATCTACAGTTTAGAACTTAAGATGATAGCCTATAACTACTCCAGGAACATACACTCCTGACACCTGTTCTAAGCAATCACTTAAGTACTCATGCTAATGCATACACCACTTCTACTTTATGCTGTCAAAGGCAAGCGTAGGTGTGCCATTCACAGCTAGAGCGCCTTGCACCAGGCTCAATTCCTCAGGGTGATGCAAAGGGTATTCTTCCATTTCTAAGATTTTAATGGTGTGAGAGAAATCAAGAAAGTAAATCAAAGCTTGACATTAAAGCGAATTCATACAAGGATGTTTAACAATTGTGTCGGGGAAATATGCAACAGAATAAGCCATAGCAAAATATCACAAGATATTACATCTCATCTTCAAGCCCTAGATCAAGGTGTCAGTCTCCAATGGACTAATGCTAAGGGGTTAATAATTGAAAACCAACTAATTAATTTGAAAATCAAATTGAACTGTACAATCTAACTTCTATCTAAATAAATCACTCACATCAATCCTTTGATGACCATAAAATGCACATGAATCAAAATTACTCTAAGATTTTACCCTAACTAGGGCTGCACATTGGGTCGGGTAGGTCGGGTTTGGACTCACCCGCCACCCTACCTGCTGATGGCGGGTATTTGAAGATATCACCCGTAGTCGACTCAACATTAAAACAGGTAGGTTTTCACCCGACCACATTTCAGCGGGTTAGGTCAGGCGGGTTTACCAGTCATCCAACATAATTAACAGATAAAGAACTGAGAAGTAAGTTACTCCATGTAAGTGACTATAATGATTCAATTACACACCCAAAGAGAAATCATGTAACCATCACACATAGAGACACATAGAGAGTAATTAATGTTGCTGTTGACAGAACAAGAACAGATCAAATCAAGTTAATCAACACCACCCTAACAAAGAAAGCAATACACAAAAGAAAAGCGAAAATATGTTCATACAAGTTTACTGCATTTTACAAAAACAAGAAACAAAATTAGAAAAGATAAACAAAAAAGAAAGATAAAAGAGTAGTAAAAGTGGTATGTAAATTACTTTTTGTGCTTGATAGATTGCAGCTTAGGATGCGTAGCTAGGGTTTTTGTTACAAATCCCCTTTCTTTTCTTTTTGCTGTGATTCCTGTGAACAACAAGGAGATTATGAAGTCAAAAACGAAACCCTTGCATAATAAACAAAATCGTATTCATGGCTTAATCTTGAGAAGAAAATAAACAAAAACAAAATCAAATTCATGGTATCAATTCCAGACCTAATTAAAATAAAAACAAAATCGAATCCGACCTTACCTAATTAGCCTGTTGCTGCTGGTGATGGTGGTGATTAGACGGTGATTTGAAGAGTGATGAAGAGTGATGAAGAGTGAAACTGCGCCTCTGAGAGAGAGCGAACAGAGAGGAGTGACTGAGAATTGACCAAGGTTTAGCCGTCTAGGTATTTAGGTTAGATACTTTCTTCACATTTCTACGGGTGTGATTCAATTTAGGAAATAATCTAAGGGTCACGAATAAAGTCAGGTAGGGATGGCAATTTGCCCCGCCCAAACCCATCCCCGTGGGGATCCGCCCCTATGGGTTAGGGTTTTACCCGTATAAACGGGAAACGGGACGGAGTACGGGGAATCCTAGAAAGTAGTGATGCGGGGATGGGATTCAAGGTCCCCACCCCATACCCGCCCCATACCATAACCTATTATATCTGATCGAGGAACTTTATTGGAAGATAACGAAGAAGATCATGAGAGATGATTAACAAAGAGGAAGATGGTTACTAATGAGGAACTAAGAAGTAAAAGGGACCATAGTACTTAATTGCGGATCAATTGTTTCATTTATTTTTCAGTTTTAGTTGGTTATTATAAACTTAAAATTTCAAAATGCACTGCTTAGGTTAGTATCATTGTTTGAATCATTATAATTATTTTTAAATTATTATTATTTACAAAATTGTAAATATTTATTGTTATGTTATGGGAACCCATGGGAAACCCATCCCCTACGGGGATTCCCTATACCCATTCCCGCCCCATTTTTATGGGGAACGGATAGGGGATGGGTTTTGGTTTTTCGAACGGGGTAGGGGATGGGATTCAAGGTCCCCGCCCATACCCGCCCCATTGCCATCCCTAAAGTCAGGTTGGGTAATTCCAAAGTCATAGTCGACTCGCTCAAGGGCGGGTATTAGGAGCTGCAAGTCATAGTCGACCTGTGCCATCAGCGGGTAGGGTCGGGTGCGGGTGAAAACAGAAAAGTCAGTTTTCTGTGAAGCAAAATAGTTTTGCTTCTGACTTCTGACTTGATGCTACACTTTACTCTCTTCTTTCGATCTAACTACTTTAAACAAATTGTAGAGATGGTCATGGTCATTGTTAGTTAAATGGTACAGTTACATCTTGATGAGCTGCATAATAGAGAGTTGCGGACTATCCTGTTGACTATTAAGCCAAAACGAAAATCAAGAATCTATGAAAGAAAAATAAAAAAAATAATACAAGCGAGCAAGGCCACTCGGTCTGTCTCGTAATACACTGCCAGACCTATTTTCAGTCCTATATGATACTCTTGAGACGGGAAACACCATCTTTCAGTAATCCCAGCTGCAGTTATTCATTTCCAAAACAAAATTTAATGTCATCAACGTCGTGGATGTGGACGATTCATGGAGTAGAGTCGTCCTGCCCTATGGTACCTCGTATTTGTGTTAGCCTCTGCATAACGAATTAATTCAGGAATGGTCTTACGTTTGACCTTACATTCAGATTCGACCCAATTGTTTGCCCGAACATCCAAAAGATCCAGGATTATGAATTTCAGTCGCGTTTCCAGTTGGGGACGGGTTGTCAGCATATCTTTCAGCCGATGGAAACAACGATCATTAAGTGCACTGGATTTGTCGAGATCCCATCCAATTTCTTACCAAATGTATTGAGCAATAAACATACTGCCTCGACATGCGCCTCGACATCATTTTGATCCAATAGCTCCTCAAAGATGCCAGAAAAAAACCCTGGAAGGTGATGTCTTTCTTTGAGAAGCTCACAAATGAATTGTATATCTCTAAGACTTCGCCTTCTACTAGGCCCCGTTATGACATCTGTGCGTGATCTCTGCTGCATTCATATGTTCACGTTCAAACACTAACTGGCAGTTATTCAAGAGAATACAATTGAATGTGATTTCTATGTCTCCAGGCACATCTGAAGGAAAGGATAGAAGTGATTTGTTGACAAGCAGTTCTGAACATAGAAAGGCATACAGAGGACAAAACTTTGGTTCATTTAAGGCCCTGTAAAATATCAGCTCTGTAATGCTCATTAAGATGTACGGGTTGTGATTCCTGAATCAATAAGCTGGTCTCTCAGAAATTTGTAGTTGTTCACTGTCAGCTTGTTTAGTATACCTTGGACTCTTTTAAGAATACGTTCTTCGTATGACAGATTACCCTCATTGTGGGCATCCATGAGACTTCAGCCTTCATGAGAAAAGCAGGAAGAACATGTTCTCCTTCTCCTAGTCCTACCTATAAGAAGACAAAAAAATTTGCAATTAATTGATTCAGTAAAGGAAAATACCGTAAATATGTATTGCGCGTCCTTAAATGTTCTACATCTATAGACCTTTGGTGAAAATTTTTAAGAATACCAAAAATAATTTATGAAGACTTTCAGGTTTGACCAACCGCTAGAGTAAAGTGTAAAGAGATAATCTAATTAATCAAGACTTGAGCGAGTTTTGCCCTTACAAAAACCAAAAACAATCAAATTTTTTGATTTTTTAAAGAAATCAAAGTGTATAGCACATACCATTGAAACAGAACCGTCTCCTCCCATAATAACTAGCTTGAGATGATTCAGAGCTTCTTACCTTAGAGGAGGAAGAAGATGTTATGGTATGGCCTAGTGAGAGAACCGCAAGTATTCTTTCTTTTTTTCTTATTTCTTTTCTTCTATTCAGTACTATCGGCTCTTTTTAATTCTCATATCTTTTTTTTCCATCCAATGAAAGTAAGCCGACAAAGAAAGTTGGTGTCAAAAATGAAAAAGAATAAAAAAAAATTTTGTTATATCAACCCAAAAATTTGTATGAATCATCAAAACGTTACAAACACACCAATGCAACTGTAGTGGTATGTTTTCCCAATGTCTCGACAACTAATAAGATGCAAAGAACACTAGGAAAGATGAAACAAATAAAAGCGGAAAACAGACAAGACTATTTGAGTCGATTTCTTCCAATTTCTTCCCCTGAAATCTTCAAAAGCTTTTCTCAATTTCTCACCCTGTAAAAAAATCCATTTTTAGCAGGAGAATTATTGTTATGATGCCAAGGCTGCTACTGCTATATGACTTCAAAGACAGATATGTTAAAACGAATATTAGTATAACACTCCATCGGTAAGTGACACTTTCAGTTTTTCAACTTGGCCTGCTTTTAGGAAAAAATGAAAAAGTGAAAGTATCATTAGTCCTAAAACAGAGGTAGTATATTATTTGATAACTATGTCGTGCCTCACCATACTGACAGGGCCCAAAAAGAAAATAGAGCAAGTCTGCGTTACACAACAAATGATAAAATTGAATAGAATGAACACCAATGATGTAAATCTGGTGGCATACCTAAAAATATCAGTTGCAACGAGCATTTAAACTAAAAGGGCCCTGATCAAAATACCTAAGGAATACTCTGTTCTTGGCAAGAAAACTGAGTAATAAAGGGAAAAGGAACACGATAATGCCAAACCTATAATAGTTCAAAATTTTAACAAACTCAAGAATGACAATGGGAGATCCTTGTGATGCCATAAAGAAAGACAACATATGTCAGAGCATGGTGTATGTTGCAGACACGGCTTCAGACATATGGTTTCTACCCCATATTTTTCAAATAAGGCAAGTTCACGAGGTGCCAAGGGGTTTCAAAACTAACCTCAATATTATGGATCAGTCATAATACGGCTAAACCTTCGTTCTCAAAAAATTAAGCAGCAGAAAGATGTCAACAAGTTGAATTTGAAAATTAAGATAAAGCAAGTGTACTATGTTCCAGGATGATGAGCGGAAAGAAGGAAAAAGAATCTAGATGATACAAGAGGATGATTATTGAGTTATCAGTCCTGAATAGAAAAACCACATGTTTAACAAAACATTCATGTTATAATGTTAATAACACAACAATCCAGCTTGTTGATTATATCAATTCAATTATAGGTTTATCGTCCAGGAATCAGGATTGGAAACTAAATCAACATGAAAAGGATCTTCAATAAATTTTCTCCTAGATGGAGAGAGGGAGGGAGGGAGAGAGTTGGATATAGTTAAGTAATTTTGTGCAGACAGTTCTAAAGTGGTACCTGCCAGGTCTTTGCTATTTATGCCCATTTATTCCGATATACACGGTGGGCATTCATGAGCGCAGGCTTATCCTCCACAGTCCAAGCATTTCTCTTAATTTATGGGTTTAAATGGTTGTGCCACCTGAAAAAGTTGCACATATTATCTTCCATGACCATCTGAAAGTATACGATGAATGAACACTTACTTTGATACACCCTAATGGTGATATATTAACAGCTCATTATGGTTACCTTTCTGGACATTTCTTTCTTAAGCAATCTGCCAAGTCTTTTGACCACTTTGTAGGTCCATACTTCGAGACCAACTCCATGATTTTGTGACTTTGTCATCTTCCTGAATGCAACATGGCAAGACGTAAGGTTAATTGGAAACTCCGTCACAACTATTAGAACCAAAGAAGGGTCCTGGTTTCAAACCTCTAGGGTCCATGGTCCCTTAACCAGGTCTGGATGAAGAACCTTTTTCCATCAATCAAGCCTTGCACTTGTTCTATGAGGTAAATTTGCAGCTGCATAGACAGTAGATCAATATTACTTACCCATATGTTAGCAATTAAATGTCTAAAACAGCCTAATCCAAAGCAATCCACTAAAGTAATTGAATCAGATAGTAAAAAAAAAATAAGAATTAAAAAAAATTAACTTTTGTAAACGTGCACGACTAAAAGCTTCATAACTGGAAACCAGGACTGAGAGGAAAATGGCATTGTAAGAGTTCAACATACAGATGTGTCTACATGTATAAACATCTCCAACTAAAATGCTTTGTTGGTCTATTTTTCTATGTCTTGCCAACTAACATAGCTTCAGATATACTACAAAAACAGATAAAAAAATTTACAAACAAAAAACAATCCAGTTTTTTCCCTTTAATGATTCAACCGCTTTCCTCAATTTCTCATCCTGTAGCCGTAACTCTAAATGTTAGCACGACACTTAGTGTAACGATGACAACTGTGCAATATGAGTAGATAGGCAGATAAATAAAACCGACAATTAGGAAATGAGCAAAAACACATACATACTGCATATAAATGAAATAATACAATCGTCCTAATATTAACATATGGCACAGAATAAAATGCGAGCTAACAATTTCAAAATTGGCCAGTGGATTACAAGACAAAAAGCTTATCCCAAAAGGCATCATTAAAATCCCAAACAGTATTAACTTTGCAAGAAATCGAATACTAGATATCAACATTAAGTTTCTAAAGAAAACTGATTAGCTCAGCTACGAGTTTCTAAGTTTGGCCAGTGATGAACTACAAGATGCTTATTTAGAATAAGCCTCACCTCTTCAGGAGTCCAACCCCCCTTTGCTCGTCTTATAGGACCAGTGATTCGCCTACAAAAAACCACCAAATTCTCAATAATCAAAAAATTCATCCAGAAATGACGCAGAACAAAAGCAATAGCATCGTATTCCAACTAACCTAATCACTAATCTCTATATGCCTTTTTAGCTTCAAAATTAAACCAGTTGCACTTGAGCAATACACACAAATCAACATCACATTTGAATTGATACGGTATCATAGCACAAAAATCCTTTCACGGTCAGCATAATGCAGCACCAAATGATTTCAGATGTTCGATAAATTTGGGAAAATCACAATCAAAGTTTTTCTAATAATATAAGCGAAAGCGAAGAAGATCATACCGATTAGACGAAGCCGACCTGACGGATAAACTAAGATCTTCTTCTTCGTCGTAAGAAACAGAAGAATTCGAAATCAGAGTTTCTTGTTTGTTCTCTTAACAACACAATTCGATATTCACCATCATCTCAACATCATCGACTAAATTTTATTATTCATCTTTCAATTACCCTAATAAGTTACCACTGATCAATTAAAAAATAAAACCCTATAAAAAATGAAAAATCAATCAAAAAATTACAAAAAGGAAAATCCCCAATTTTGGCAAAAAAAAAAAAAAAAAAAAAAAAGAAGAAGAAAAAGAGGAAATGATAATTGAATAAGGAAAGTGAAGCAAAGTAATTACCTGAAGAATTTAACGGCGGGAAATTAAGAGAGTTGGGGAAAGCGTTCTTCTGCCCGTTGAAAGGAGAGAGAACATGAACAAAGGTGTCCGTTAATTGAATTCGGGGCACCGTTATTTATACGAGTTATGACCGTAATGGTTTCAGCGATTCAGGTAAAAATCATCACGCTGACTGAGTTCGTAATGAGCACAAAGAAAACGGTAAACCTAAATACTAGTACAACCGTTGCCACGGTGGGAGGGCCGACCGAAGAAGAATCTGAGGATGGGGTTTGTCCGCAACTATTTTCACATTCCGTTTCAGGAAAAATGATATTTTCTCCACGTTTAGGAAAAAAAAGTGATACTTTCACCTCGTTTCGGAAAAAGTGATACTTTCGCCTCGTTTCATAAAAAGTGATACTTATGCCTCCTTTCATAAAAAAGTGATGAGCGAAAGCATCACTTTTCCCAAAATGGAGCGAAAGTATCACTTTTCCCAAAACAGGACTAAAGTATCACTTTTTCCCGAAACGGGGAAAAATGATCACTTTTCCTGAAATGTAATGTGAAAGTATTATTTTTTTCTGAAACGGAAAATTAGTCGATCCATAAACCAAAATATGGTTGCATGATGTGTTATGCATCCTTTGTGGTGGTTTGCATAATGCTTATGCATTCAATTTTGGAGAATTGTGCCTAAAACGAAAGTATCACTTTTCTTAAAACTGAGGGAGTACATCGTTTTACTAGTTGCAACGGAAAATTAGTTGATGCATAAACCAAAAAATGGTTACATAAAGTATTATGTATCCTTTATGGTGGTTTGCATAATGAATATACATATAATTTCTAAAATTGTGCCTAAAATGATAAATACCTCCGTATTTTTCGTAAAACCTCAAAATTTGATATTGTTGTTTGTACTCATTGCATAGCTTTTTTTATTACGTTTCTAACGAGATAAAATTTGTAAAATTCTAAGGCACAAATTTTTAGATATGTTATATTAAAGTTTGCTTTCCAATTATACCCCTAAAAAATAAGATACATAAGGAGTTAGGGTAAATCTTATGGGCTAGATATCTAGCTGCTAGGTTGGCCATCCACGTCAGCCTGGGCAAACCTCCTAAGTCTTATGGGATGACGAATCTAGCAGCGGAACGCTGAACCGAACAGCGTCAAACGCTGAACAGTGCAGCGTCCAGGTGAACGTTGAACCGAACAACGTATGGAAAAATGATTTCGTCCATTGGAAAAATGATTTAGTCTTTCTATGCACTGGTGGATTTCGTCCCTTTATGTTCCACACATTTAGAAAGAAATATGAACAATCAATCAATCGTGTACACCACCTAATCCATCAATCGTGTACACCACATTTCGTCCTTTTATGTTCCACCTAATCAATCACCACTAGTAGCACCACCACCACCAACATTCAACTACCATTCCACCACCACTCCTTCACCACCACAATTACACCACCAACAGTCCTCCACTATCACTAGTCTGTCGTCGTCACCACCACTAGTCCGCCGCCGCCACCACTGGTTCAGATATTTTTGTATCAACAAAAGTAGTTGATCCATTTCAGTTGGATCAACAATGGATGTTTATCCATTTCAGTTGGATCAACAGTAGAAGTTTATCCATTGCAGTTGGATCAACAATGGATGTTTATCCATGCTGATGGAAAAATGCTACCATTTCATATCAGCTGCAGTTTCAGATCCACCAACAAAACCATCAACCACCATTAATAATCCAAAGCAGCAACCACCGCCTCTGTTGCCGCCGCCATCATCGATTCAGATAATTTTGTATAAACAACAGTAGTTTATCCATTTCAGTTGGATCAACAGTGGATGTTTATCCATTTTAGTTGGATCAACAGTAGAAGTTTATCCATTGCAGTTGGATCAACAATGGATGTTTATCCATGCTGATGGAAAAATGCGACCATTTCACCAACTGCAGTTTCAGATCCACCAACAAAACCATCAACCACCATTTATAATCCGTAGCAGCAACCGTCACTGTCTGAAAAATGCTACCTTTCTTCATCTTCTTCACGTATTGGTGTCGCCGGTGGTACTACAAATGCAGCGGACAAAGTTGCGAGCTGCTAGAGTGCAATTGACATCAGTTCGTCTTCATCAACAAATGGGTTATACCCAATTTCAGTCCATGCAATTTATCCCCAATATTTATTAATTTCCGTCCATCTATAACTCATGAAACACCGGCTAAACAAACACCAATTGCACTCGGCTTAACCATCTACCCCAGCTACCATTCTCTGACACCTAACCTTAGTTTCATTGAATCACAACAACAACTTCATCTTCTGTGTTTATCTCCACCTTTACCGATTGCAGTATCTAATTTGAATCTCCGGAACAAATTCAAACAACACAAGCACCTTTACCCATCAATAACACAGCCAATGGTAAACTCCAGTTGAGAGCATCCTACTCAAAAACGGACATCTCAGTTTCCTTGTTAAACTGACCCCTTCACCTTCTTCATTCACAGTCAATTACCATGTATCATGAGCTTTCTCATCACCATTGCACAACCTAGTAACCACCATCGATTCACAACACACAGACCCATATCAGTGGATACTTAATACTCTCACTTGGTGATGCCTTTAATCGAGGTACCAAGAGTTTCACAGTACCAATTAATCACACACCCATGTTAATTGATTCACCATTCATTCGACTCCAAAATCCCAAAAATAAATCCAATCTTGGACTGCAAATAGAACCCCCAAAGTCTGGATTGATGCTTAGCATCGTCTCCTTTTTCACCGTCTTCTTCAAACCCCCAAATTGTATCTGTTGCTGATAACACTGGAAATTGCACCACCAGTTCTTCTTCAATTGTATAGCTTGAGCAATTCTTCACAGATGGATTCAGTTTCAAACCCCTAATTAATTCTCATCGTTGTTGCCTCACCATCTCGGACTTCATCAAACCAACATCACGACCTAGTTTTTCTGTCGATCACTATCAACATCGACATCAAATCGATTAACCAGATGATGGTCACTGCAGAGGTGGTAACGGTTGTTGTGGTGGTGATGGCGGTGACGGCTAGAAAGAGAGAAGAGACACAGAACTTTGTTAGATCTGGAATGAAAGAAGAATAAGAGATAAACGATGACTCTCGGTATACACAAAGGGTATTTGTGGGATTAATTTTAAAATCAGTTTCTGATTTTTTTGATAGGGATATAAATATAGTGTGCAGGGATATTTGTGAAGGTCAATCAAAAGTAAGGACAATAATTCAATTTCCACATCAATCAATCGTGTACACTACCTATGATTTGGGTGGAAATACAAATTAAAATGGACGTGGGTGGAAATCCTATGAACGAACAATCAATCTTTTACTTTTGGACGTGGGTGGAAATCCAAATTAAAATGGTACGTATGATTTGGACAATCCAAAAGTGATAAAGAATAAAAACTCAAACGTTGAATGGAACAACGTCCAGGGTAGCGCTGAACAGTTCATCGTTGATGCCCTGGAATATTCGCAAAACGATGAACAGTTCAGCGTTTGGACCACTTTTTGGACGCTCAATCATTCAGCATTTCAATCTTGCTGCTAGTTGAACTGCGAGTACTTGCTAGGAGTAGGGGTGTGTAACGGACGAACGGTTGCGGATTAGGGGTCACCCGCAACCAATCCGTAAAAGTTACGGTTTTGGAAAATCAAACTGTGTCCGGTCCAATCACCCGCGGATGATACGGGCCGGTTGCGGATTAACCGCGGATTTACTCATGAAAAAAAAAAAAGTAAAAAAAAAAAATACTAAGTTAAGAAACTAGAAATCTAGAAATTTTAACACAAAAGATAGTACCGGTAATTATGTCTTTAGGCGGAAAGAGGAGTTCGAGAAAGCGAAGGCTCTAGAGAAAGAGTATAGCGCAATGGAGTCTAATGCAGGTTTGTCGATAGTTCCTTGGTCCCCGACAAGTATGACCGGTAGAAAGCGAAGCTTTGCAGAAGTAGAGGAAAGCTTGGGTGCTGGAACTAGTGGTGCCTTGGACAATATTGATGATCTTTTGCTTAATGTTGATGAGTTGTTAGCTGCTGATGATCTAATTGGGGAGTTCATGAAGAACGCGAGTGCCTCCGGTGAAGGAAAGGATAAATGTTAAGTGATGGTTGCATATTTTCCTTTTGGTTTCATCTTTTCCTTTCCTTTAGGAGAAATGTTGAGTGCTTTTTACTTCTTTTATTTTAGTATCTATCAAGTCAGTTAACTTGGTAGCATGTCGTTCCTCTTTTAAATACCCTTAGTAACCTACGGTGCGGTTTAATCCGCGGATTTACAAAACCAACCGCAACCAAACCGCTAAATCTTGCGGATTTGAAAACTCAACCGTGACCGACCCATAAACTCTTGTGGATTGGTTTTCACCCGCAATTTTGTGGACGGTTGCGGGTGAAATTCGCGGTTCCGGTTTTTCTGCACACCCCTAGCTAGGAGAGAGAAGTAGACAGAAGCAGTGTTAACTTTTTCCCCACACTTTTTTCTTGATTTGCAACACTTTTTGGCAAATCTAGCAGTTCAATCTAGCGCATAAGACTTAGCCTTCTATTTCTCTCTCCTAGCAATTGCTCGCAGTTCAACTAGCATCGAGATTAAAACGCCGAATGGTTCAGCGTTCAAAAAGTAACATTTACGTTGAATGGTTCAGTGCTGGGAGAATATTCCAAGGGATTCGAAACTTGACGCTGAACCATACAACGCCAATATTTTCACTTTATAAAATTTTGGGTCGTCACTTATCTTCTCTCCTATTAAAAAAATGCTACCAAAAACCAAATTTTGTTTTGTGTTATCAATGCAAGTCATGTATGATAAGAGGAAATGACGAGAGGTAAGAAAAGTTGATGGGTGAAGAGGTATTTGAATATTTTGACCATCCGTGCATGTCATGTCATGTCTTTTTCTTACACATTTTGTACCATCCGGCCATTAATATTTTGACACATTTCTGTACTTTTTAGGGGATGACGGTGGTGTTTGAATTCTTTTAAAGGTAGATTTTTTTAGCGCTGTTTGGTTCAGCGTCGGGCGCCATTTGCTTCAGCAACTATCTGCTAGATTAGCCATCCCATAAGACTTAGGAGGTTGCCCAAGCTGATGTGGATGGCCAATCTAGCAGCTAGATATCTAGCCCATAAGACTTAGCCTTATAGTAATTGGACTAAAATGAGGGATAATTATGTCAAGTGAAACAGACCAACCATGGATACCAAATCAAATCTTTTTGTATCAATTGATGACTTATTTACAAATAAGTGGCCATATAAAGGTCATCCCTCGCTTCTCTCGGTCGGCCCAATCAAAATTCCATCTTCGGTTTCTCCTTCCCCACAGCAACACCGCCTCAATGGCTGCTGCTTCTGCATCTTCTACCCATCGTAGTCTTTATTCCTCTTACCGCAGTAGTTATTCTATAGGAAATACCGCCATACGGTCTCGTCATCGACATTATTTTTCACCTCGTGATCGTAAACGAAAAGTGGGAGATTCCTATATCGAAAATGGAGTTTCATACATAAAGATCTACAAGAAGATGAAGAGCTGTGATGACGAGGTACACTCTCTTTTGATTTTAGGGTTTTCAAATTTTATTTTCTCGCAAAATGATGATCCAGATACTACTTCTTGTGTTTAATTGTAGGTATCTGCTGATGATTATCGTCACCAGGATCCTACTATTGAAGAAGAACGACCACCATATATTATTGCTGTTCAAGGACCTCCTAGGGTCGGTAAATCTCTTTTGATCAAGAGTTTGGTCAGTTTCTATACCAGGGGAAATCATTGCGACATGGCAGCAGGCCCCATCAGAATTTTAGCAGGTATATTTGTTGTTTCATATCTTGATCTATTCTAACTGCTTCATTAGTAGTCTTATAAAGGTTGGTGTTCATCATGGTCTCTTAGACAAGGGTCTCATGATGTCTTTGTGTTGTCTTAGGCGGAAAAAGACGAATACAGTTTGTGGAGTGTCCAAATAATGTCAATGGCATGATTGATGCTGCAAAGTATGCTGATGCTGTCATATTTGTTGTAGATGCAGGTTATGGGTTTGAAATGGTATTCTACTCTTATCCCTTGTTTTGTTTCTTACCCTTCATTTTAGCGGTACACGTTTTAGAGTAAAGAAACATGATTCTATGGCTTGATTCAGAGATTTAAACAACATTTTTAATAATTCATCTTATTAAACGAGTTAGTACTCTACTATTGAGCTTATTCTGAAGAATGAGTTCATATAATTTCTTGATTTGATATATGCCTTCTAGATATGCAATGTCTGTAGGAAATTTAATTAAAATTGGTAAAGTTTGTTTGGACATCTTCCCTGACATCATCTAAAGAGTACAATATGTATGGCAGCAGCTTTAAGTGAGAATGCTAGTCCAGAAAACGCCACTACTTTAGACAAAATTCAACAGCTTCAAGCAATTTTATGATGCGTACATTGTTAGCATGATTTTGTATGTAAAGATGTTTATGTAATCTGCTTTATTCATATGGTTCAGCAAGATGTAGTGGAATAATATGTGTTTGGTGTAAGAATATGAGTTCATATTGTGATGCCTAAGCTAGAATAATTGTAAAAAGTGGGTTTTAACATTGTCATGAGGTAGTGTAGAACTGTTAACTTAATAGTGAAGTCTAAACGACACCTGTTAGCTTGATTTTTGAAGGAAGTAGTCCGTGTTCTGTTATGTTTTGCTTTTGTTTGTATTGCTTACATTGATGTTCAGCCCTGCTATGTGTTTATGTGTAGCATGGTTACTAGGATACATGATGTAGTGTAAGCATTCTTGTAATTATATTATATACATACCCCTTTGACAAAATCTATCATAAGAGCTGAGCAGTTGAATACAAAGTATGTTCAATCTTCAAACGACTAATTAAAATGTGTTTGTTGATTTCAGGAAACATTCGAGTTCCTTGAACTTTTAAAAGTTCATGGGATGCCCAAGGTTATGGGGGTGCTTACATATCTTGATACCTTTAGAAACAAAACCATGCTCGCAAACACTCAGCAAATCCTGGTAGACCAATTCCAGACTGAGATATGCAAAGGAGCACAAATATTTTGCTTATCTGGTCTTGATAATGCGATGTAAGTTCCTCAGATGAATACTGAAAGTAGCTTCTCGTAATTCTTATCCCTATCTTTGTTATTGTTAGTTTCGTCAAGCCAATTTGTAACCCGACAGAATCACCTGAAAAGGAAAAAAAAAGTATATCCAAGGAATTCCAATCAAAACGTCTTATTTAGCTTGCAATATGATGTTAACAGGTATTTGAATCATGAGATTGCCAAGCTGGCAGCATATATATCCACCATGGAATTCCATTCTTTGTCATGGAGAGCTGCACGACCTTATCTGTTGGTGGATTACTTTGAAGATGTCACTCAAGAGACAGTCCAATTGGATGATGAAAATTGCTCAAGAAAAATCATCCTAAAAGGTTACCTTCGAGGTTGTGACATTGAGGAAACAACTAAGGTATTTCTGGTAACAGACTTTTTTTTTTTTTTTTTTTTTATTATTATTTAATTCCCACTCAATTTTGAAATTAGAAAAATCCTTTCTGTTGCCAGGTGCATATTGCTGGACTTGGTGATTTTCCTTTAGCTTGCGTTACTAAATTAGCTGATCCGTTCCCTTTACCTTCTGATGGGGATCTTAATGAGTTAACTTGTACTGAGATTGGGGGTTTCAGAGCAGGAACTTATGTAAGTTTTGAGTTACATGACGTCCCATTTGAGATGGTCAAACATTATGATCCTTGTCGGCCTGTTCTTGTTGGAGGTATCAGTCTTGAAGAAGAAAATCTTGGATATATTCAGGTTGTTTTACTTCCATATTTGATTGTACTTTTTTATTTTATTGTTTCGAGACACTCTATGTCTGTTTACTGTAAATGGAAATGAATTATGTTTCCTCTTCCAGGTGAAACTTAAACGACATAGTTGGCATACAAAGTTATTGAAGACCAAGGACCCTATAATTGTTTCAGTTGGTTGGAGGAGGTACCAGACAAGACCTATTTATGCCTTCAAAGACCGTCATGGTAGCTATCGGGCGCTTAATCACACTCCGAAAAACAAGCCCTGTCTTGCGATGTTCTGGGGCCCCCTTGCACCTCTTGGTACTGGGCTTGCTGTGGTGCAAAGTCTGGCAGACAAAAAGGTCTGATGTTTTTTGTTCATGTTTGGTTGAAGTTACTTTTATAATACTTGTATAATAATTATCATTCAGTTATTTCGGTTGTTGATTTTTTTTTTTGAATTTCCAGGCAGCATTTCGGTTTTTAGGAAAAGCTCATGTAGTTGGTACTAATCAGGGGTCAGTGAAGATAGTTAAGAAAAGCAAGAGGACTGCTCTTGTAAAGGATATGTGTACAAAAATTCAGACTACTACTGGAATTTGTGGGAAAATTGATGAGGTTTGTGTTCGTAGTTATGTTCTCTAATTTGCATCTGAGTTATATTTACTTTTGTGCTGTAAAATTTATGAATCAGCAAAATGTTACTTGAGACCTTTAATGTGGTCTACAGTAGCAAATTGTGCTTACAGTATACTTAGTTTGAGACCTTCAATGTCCAAATTGTGTTTACTTACTTTGAATGCTACTGTTGTATCATGTCCTATGCAGCGATTTGATTGCTTTATTTTCTTTATTGTATTCTTTATTGTGCAGCCCGACCGCATATGGGAAAGCGGGGTGAAAACCTCTGGGTGTCAACTCTCTGTGCCTGCCGACTATGAATCGTTTCATAAGGTTTATACTTTTCTGTGGCTTTAAATTGTCAATCGTCTTTATGTGAAAAGTGCTAATGTAGTGTATTTGTGTTTTTTAAAGACCTATATAGACCCATTAAAACCAAAGGACCACGAACTACTTAAGCTTTTGGTAGAGGCGAACCGTTTAAGATCTACCAAGGGTAATAAAAAATTAGTCGAGGATAATAAAAAATTAGCCGAGGATAAGTTTAAAGAGGTGGAAACTATAGCTGCTGAGAGGATGAAAGAGCTGACATCAACTCTGAGACGGGATTCGCCTGAACAGTTGCGTGCGGTGCGGTTCCTTGAGGTAAAAACTGAACCCTTTTCTTTTTTTCTTTTTTTTTTGGTATGAAAGAAGAAGAGAAATTTAATAAATGCTTCAAAGTTTACAGACTGAGCGTCCTCAAGAAAGTTGCCCTTTAATACAGTTATAAGTTTTCAACTCTACTAACTCTCGACAAAATGTCAGCTGTTGATTAAATTTAGGTTTCTGACTCTAAATTTTGGTTTTTCTCAGTTTTAGGTTTCTGACTCTAAACTGTAGGACCTGTTTTCAGTTTTGGGTTTCTGACTCTAAACTTTAGGTGCTCATTCATCAAGATTTGTAGTTTAGTGGATTAAATTGCTCTCCTGAAATGCCAAACCACACAGCTCTAGCATAGTCACAATCCACAGCACATCTGAACCAGTTTCTGATGAAGAACAAAAGAACAGCTAACATCAATGTTACTCATGATCACTGACAGTCTTTGCTTTGTAGGAAGAATGTCAGTTAATCATTTCCACAGAAAATGTTGTATTCTTGGGGTCACTCGAAGATTCCAAAGCATTTCCAGTCTGAACAATATTTTACTTCAGAATTAGTAGACTGGATGTTGTAATGTTGCTCATATAGTTTTCTGTAAGCTGATCTGACCGAAAACCTTTCAGAATTAGTAGACTGAATGTTGTAATGTTGCTCATATAGTTTCCTGTAAGCTGCTTTGACTGAAAACCTTTCTCGTTTCTCTAGGTTCCAAATGACACTGTCTTGTTGCTCTTGACGAATTTGCATGCTTACAATTTTTGTAACAACTTCATATGGAAATACATTTAAAAACAGAGGGACTGTGGTAACTGCATAGGGATTTGGAGCATTCAATTTGGGTACTTGTGGTTGAGACATACCTGGGATCCTAACATAGTTCCACGCTTTAATTCTTTTGCCGTTACCCACTGTCGATGAACTGTTTTCTTTTATAAACGGGATTTCAGAGCTTTAACCCATATGTCATCCAAGCCCAGCAGAGCTCTGTTAAATAGTTTAAGATCTTTATGCTTGCTTGCTTGCATAAATTCCTCCAAGATATCAGATGTAAGCGTTTGTTATTTGATTTCTTTCTCCAAAATTTTGGTAAAATCTGAAGTTTAGTATCTTGTTATCGCTTTTGATAGCTTTGCATATATTCTGGTTTAACTTTTTTGGTTTGGGGTATAATGAAGTTGTGTCTGACTAGATTTGTACATTTAACTGGCAGAAGGAAATTGAGAAGGAAATCGAGGAACCACGGCCGTTGCCAAAGGAAGATCGGGCACTAATACAAGCAGAGTTGTTAAGGCGATTCAAAGAGAAAGAAGAGCTGAAGGCAAATGGCACTGCAGAGTGTCAAGTCTATTAATAATATATCTGTAAGAGCCTGCAGCCTTGTCTATTTAGATTAAATTAGTTACTTTGTCTGTCAAGAGGTAATGTACTGGCATCGGATCTCATGTTACCCAAGCAATGTCGATTGTATAGAAGAATTTAGTCAAATTTTCCGTCGTCATTGGTTGGAGTATTACAATCCTGGATTAGGTAACATTTCTTCTACCGTTTAGTGTTTCTTTGAGAATTCTAAGAGTGAGAACATAATTTCAATTGCACTTTTGCAACCTCCAAGAAATGAAATTCTCATTGAGCTTGTTCAGGAAGGTTGAATTTGATCTTATGTTGAGCAATTATACCATCCTCCCAGCCAACTCTTCCCAATTTCTTCTCCTCCCGCAGTACTTGTGTAGCCGACAGACCTGTAGATAAGTCGATGTACATTTTCTTTTTAATGACCTGTAGCCGTAATGCCAAAATAATGCGTCCCATTGAAAATGATAAGAGACCACCCCGCTCAGCTGTGGCATAAAACAAGCAAGGCATTCGAAAGAAATCAAGCCTCTGACCCAACCGATATACATCCCTTCCCTTGCCAACCTGGTGTCAGTGTACAATCGACAACCAGCCAAAATGTCCTCGCTGATGTTGATAACTCGAGAACCAGCCTGTGTGAAGAACACATCAGTGGGTTAGCTAGCACACCTTGTCTCAGGGTTGCTCACGGACTGACGCCATAATAGTTGTTAATATTTTCAAATGGCACTAGTATGACTGGCTAGCCTGTCCTCCCATAACTTGTCAAAGATCTGGCCAAGGCGACTCCCAATCCGCCCTGTTCTACCACATATCAACAACTTCAAAGTGCAGGGTCTTCTGAACCGGATCTTGTTTTGAGCAAGGTTGTCTGCATAGGAGAAGACGCCATTGCTATCTTCAGACCCATCACAAAAGCTCTCAATCCGCGGCATCATCAGCATCCTTGGATGAGGCCACAATAATGCTCCAGAAACATCACCACCACCGATCAGCATTCTTCCGAGTACCAGTCCATAGCCTTTTCCAAATAACCTTCCGATCAAGAGAGAACACTAGAGAAACATCCTTGACACCATCAATCACTCCTCTTTCCTTGTTTGTGCCGATGCTGTAGACATGTCAATCTGAAAAGTTACTCTATATGGAGGCTCATTATTACGGCCTTCTTGATCATGTGAGAACTGCAAAGTGGGGCGATTTTGATAGCAACAGGTTAAGATTAGCGAGTACGGTTAGCGGTCAAGCTCCTGGTAACTGCAGTGCGATCAGAGCAAGTCCTGACGGAGGTTGCGCTGTTGCTCATGGTGGCGTTGTTCGTGTGTATGACTGGATGCTCGATAAACATCCACCGCTAAATCTTGAGTATCAAAGTGTTAATGATATTGGGTGGATGGATTCGGATAAAATAGTGATGGCTGTTCGCCAAACAAGTAATCAAGGAAAAGATTTCAGTTCCGGAGGAATGGGCGTTTTCAGTGCTTTGACAGGCGAACTGAGGCACAGATTTCAGTTGACCGACGGGAAAGATGAGGTCAAAGGCTTTGCTGCGGGGGTTTTATGTTTTAACTCTGATAGTAACAAGGTACTTGCTAGTTGTAGAGAAACAAGTAATCAAGGAATCTGGACGTGGGATCAAGTAACCGGAAAACTTACTGAAACAAGTAATCACGGAATCGGGGTGTGGGATCAAGTAACCGGAAAACAAACCGACTTCGGGAGTTTTAGATTTGAGAAGTAGCAAAGGCGGAGTTAGATGGAACCCCCCAAATAGGGACGTCCAAGGTCACTATTGTCCTAAGTTGACATGCCATGCGGGGCAGGTCTTTTGTTCCATGGATGATGAGATATCTGTATATTATCATGGTCTTGATCAATGGGTTTTAACATCCAGTCTTGGAAGAGGTCAAGATGGTTCAATTCGGGACTTTTCGATAGGTGGTGATCGCCTTTTTGCTCTTCACGGCGAGGAGAATGTGTTCGACGTGTGGGAGACTCCATCTGCCCCAATTATTGCTCTTGCAAGATTGGATTGGTTTGGGTCTCCTCTTTAATAGGCTCTACCCAATTTGGTATCGGTGTTGTTGAGATGGCATTAATTTCACATTCATCTTCTCTTCCACCACATTTTCTTTTCCCCTTTTGTATTCTATATATTCCAAAATCATAACCCATCAACTTAACAAGCCACCTCTCTTGAGCTCTAGTAGTGATTTTTTTGATCCCATAAGTGTTTTAAACAACTGAATATTTGCCAACAATTATATTTAACCATCGCAATATTTGAAAATGAAACACAACTGATGACAGAACAATCACACTAACAAGCATAACTGACTAATGTTCATAAAAACTTTTAAACAAATGCTTCATTAGTACCCATCTGATTATCGAACATCAGCTAAAATACAACAGTGGCATACATGTCCAAACTCATTCGGTGGAAGCTACGTCTTTTTTTTTTTTAATGCAAAAAGTAATATATTAATCAAGCAAAAAAGTACATAAGATTTGTAATTTCTTTTTTTTCCAAAAATATTGGACATCACACTACGATCTCACCACTAGCTTAACTAGATAAATGCTATAAAATCTCTGACATATATATATATATATATATAGCTCTTTCCAAAGTATTTTTTATATACTGTACCATACATACAACGTCCAACTGATCCAGAATGCACTTGTCATTGATAACGACACCTTACTGCTATTATAACAAAAATCCCAGTGTTTATAAGCTAGTAACCACAAGCATCAATAACCCAACATGCTCATCAAGTTAAAAATGAGCTGTCAAGTTAAAATAATTTTACCAAAATTGGGCATTCACCAAGTTAAAAAGCCTAGCATTTTTAGGGGCGACTCCAAAAGAATTAGGGACAACACAAAAAGACAAAAAAGATCACCCAAACGTAAAATGTAGCCATCCCTTATCTCCTGTTTTTTTAATGTCCGAACTACCCTTTACAATCGGGAGTCAATTTAGTTTATATAACTTCCGAATATAAAGGATCCCCAAAATAAAATCCTCTATCTTTTGAATTTTGATTATCCTATAATCGGGTAGTAAATAAAGTTATCTTGACTCCCAATTAAAGTAGACCTTTGGCTAAAATGCTACCATAATCGGTAGTGAATTTAGGTTATTTAACTCCCGAATATAGAGTAGCCCCAAAATGAGATTTTGCAAAAATTCTCTATCTTTTGAATTTTGATTACTACAATCAGTAGTAAATGAAGTTATCCTGATTTCCGATTAAAGTAAACCTTAGGAAAAAATTCTACCATAATCGGTAGGGAATTTAGGTTATTTAACTCCCGAATATAGAGTAGCCTCAAAATGAGATTTTGCAAAAATTCTATATCTTTTGAATTTTGGTTGAGCATATAATCGGTAGTAAATGAAGGTATCCTGATTTCTGATTATACAGTGGACCTCTTTACCGAAAGCCTAACATAATCGGTAGTCAAGATAGTTCATATAACTACCGAATATAGAGTTGTGAAATTTTGCATAAATCCTCTATTTTTCTAATTTGGTTGAGCCTATAATCGGTCTTCAAAATAGTTCATATAACTACCGAATATAGAGTTGCCCAAAAAATGAGATTTTGCGATCGGCTGATTAAAAAAAAAAACCGATTATGAAGGGACATATAAGTATTTTCAACCTATTTTATCTTTTTGTGTCGCCCTAATTCTTTTGGAGTCGCCCCTAAAAACGCCAGGTTAAAAAGAGCTGTCTAGTTAAAATAATTTTACCAAAATTGGACACCGACCAAGTCATGAGACCCATGACACACTGACACTCGATCGCAATTAGCTGCCTTTCCTAAATTACCCCCACTTGAGCCGTTCAGTCTCTTCATATATGGACCAAGAAACATTTTGAGCTGTTTGTCTAAACCCTCTTCTTCTTCTTCTTCTTCGTCTCTTTGATTATACTCCGTTTTTGTTCTTTGTTGAAACCAAATCAATGGCCCCAATCAAAGTTGGTGATGTTATCCCTGACGGAACTTTAGGTCACTTCGACTCCGAGGATCAACTCCAGCAACTTTCAATTCACTCACTTGCTGCCGGTAAAAAGGTTATCATCTTTGGTGTCCCCGGTGCTTTTACCCCTACTTGCAGGTATAAATCCTATGTTTCTTTTATCGCTTGATTTGGATTTTATTTTTAGGTTAGGGTAAAATCTTAGAGTAATTTTGATTCATGTGCATTTTATGGTCATCAAAGGATTGATGTGTGTGAGTGATTTATTTAGATACAAGTTAGAATCAATTTGATTTTCAAATTAATTAGTTGGTTTTCAATTATTAATCCCTTAGCATTAGTCCATTGGAGACTGACGCCTTGATCTAGGGCTTGGAGATGAGATGTAATATCTTGTGATATTTTCCAATTAAGCTATGGCTTATTCTTTTGTATATTTTCCCGACACAATTGTTAGACATCCTTGTATGAATTCGCTTTAAAGCTTTGATTTACTTTCTTGATTTCTCTCACACCATAAAAATCTTAAAAATGGAAGAATACCCTTTGGATCACGTCATGTGCTACTCGCATCACCCTGAGGAATTGAGCCTGGGCCCTGGTGCAAGGCTCTCTGGGTCGATTTTCCATTAAGTGCTGTCAGAACTTTACCGACAGTCTACACAATTTCGACAAGAAAAAAAAATCAGGATTCTTGCAGTGTTCATGACTGGATTTGCAGAATCAGGACATCCGCCGGTACTTTATGTGTCAAGAAACTATCGTGTTAAGAGAATGAAGTACCTTAGCTGCACCAGTGCTGGATGGACCATCAACAGTCTTTTGTGTAGCTGAAACACATACCCATGTGACAATTAGCCCTGCTTGACGTACAGCTCTAATCAAATGTGGGAGCTTCACTCTCATTTTTTCAGCTCCCATTCTGACGATGATCGTCAACCTTCCAGGTCTATTGTGAGGGCTAAGAATTTCACACAATTTCACAAGCTCTGCTGCATCCATCTTGTCACTTACCTACACAATTACGAAACAACACAGACTACTAATGTAAGCTTGCAAGATTAGCCAAGTCAGCTCAGCAAAGTTTCTCTTAGGAATATCAAGGTACAATGAAACAGAGACTAAATTAAGGTTCATTTCAAACACACTAGCTTTGAACACAAGAGCACAGACCTTTATGCCAAGGGGATTGGCCACACCACGGAGAAATTCCACATGTGCACCATCCAACTGATGAGTCCTTAAGTGATTACTTAGAACAGGTGTCAGGAGTGTATGTTCCTGGAGTAGTTATAGGCTATCATCTGTAGTTCTAAACTGTAGATCCACATTTGTTCCTTATGACCCGCTTGTCTTCCCGTTTACTTGAATTCTTGTGAATGCTAGCATCTTTGCCCATGATGGTGCCTCGAACACAGCTATGCCCTCAGCTTGGTTAACGTCTCTGACGTTGATAGGGTATGATGTCAAAGAATTTACCTGCGGATCATAGATTAATGCAATCTCAGCAAATATTAGGTAAGGATCACATAGAAAGCATTAACATAGAAAGCAAATATTAAATAAAGCATTAACAGTATGGTTCTGTGCTTGAAAAGTGGATATTAGAATGTGTTGCTTATCCCCTTTTAGTAAAGGGCGCCCTTGAATGCGGTTTCAGTTTATCTTTAAATGAAAGGCAGAAATTTTATCTTTTTCTCGTTATATTTATTGTTACTTGTTTAGTGTTTTTATTGTTATATTTATTGATTTGGAACAAGAGTAAGGTGCTAAGGGTCTAAGGTAGTATGGAAATTTTATCTTTTTCTCTTCCTTTTCGTTTAATGCTTGTTTACATGGTTGCAGCATGCAGCATGTACCCAGTTTCATTACCAACGCTGAACAATTAAAGTCCAAGGGTGTTGCTGAAATTTTGCTTGTTAGTGGTAATGTTTCTCAATTTCTCTTCCGTTTTACTATTTTTGATATTTTTATCTGTCGCCTTATTTTTAAGTTTCTGATATTATATATTTGAATGGGTATACTCGTCTGGCCTTTATTGTCATAATTTTGTATTGTTGTTGCAGTCAACGACCCATACGTGATGAAGGCATGGGCAAAGACATACGCTGAGAACAAGCACGTTAAGTTCCTAGCAGATGGATCAGCAGCCTACACTCACGCTCTAGGTCTCGAACTCGACCTTGGTGAAAAGGGGCTTGGAATTCGTTCTCGCAGATTTGCCTTGTTAGTTGATGATCTGAAAGTCAAAGCTGCAAACATTGAAGAAGGTGGAGCATTCACTGTTAGTGGTGCAGATGAAATCCTTAAGGCCCTCTGAACTCCTATTTGTAATAAGCAGCTATCACTTCTCTAGACACTCCATTTAAGTCCGGTTGCTTAACGAATTAATATGCTGCTTATTTTGAATTAATCTTCTCTTATGGTAATAAAAGAGACATTCATTAATCAATCATACTCCTGATGTGTTCCTTATGAAAGAACATCAATTGCAGTTGTTGAATAGTATGTGTGCTTGTTACTTCTGTTAAGATTTTATGGTATGCCCCAACAAGACCTCATCACAAACTAAGTTGCAGAGCAATTCTTTATAGAAGTGGTCACCTACAGCTACTGTGCAAACAGCCGAATCTTCAATATCAGCTGTTCCTTGTGAAGCTAAGTCAGGTGTATTATTTCACAGGACTGTGACCATTCCACGGTTTCTGTCATACTTTTTACTGTTAGTAGTTGTTGATTCCTTATGCTTCTTCATGGGTACTCTATCCTACTTTAGCTCTTGGCGCTTGGCATTGCACAAATACAAGCTTTATTGCAGTTTTTTGGGGTTTGTTTTGCTGCTGCTTATTGTCATGTGTACTGGGGTACCTATTCTGTTGGTGCAAGAGCTTCTAGTAATGATGATATCACGTACTTGTGTTATCTCTCAAGCCTCTGCATTCAATGGTTAAAAGGTTCAGTTGTTGAGTATGTCAGCAGCATGGTTGTGGAATACAGTAGTGCAGGGTTTCATTAATGCTTACAGGGGTCCAAATTATTTTGGTACACCAACTGATCACCTACTGCATCAACTGTCACCAACTATACTCATAATGTCGTCTCTTTCTCTCAAGAACCAGCTTGCTGCTTCTTCATGCTTAATACTGCAACCACTAGTGTGAGTGTGTCTACTTCTTTCCAATCTGATTGCTGCCAACTCACTTTGCTGCCGTCTCTATTCTCCAATGTCTTGATTCAAGTATGTGTGTGCAAGCTCAAGCAGTCTCTTCAAGCCCCCTTGAGCTTGAGGGAGGGTAATGTAAGTGTGTGTGTGCAACATACGTGAGAAGTGTACGAGAGAATCGAGTCTAAGCTTTATATTCTCATCTGTCCTGTAAACTCAATTATCTTTCTCTTAATCAGTGTTGATTCAAACCGTCCGGCATCAGCAATGTAGATATCAATCAGGATTTCCCTGTGTTACTAATAGCAACTTAATTCAGAAACTCATACATTATCAGTCTTCACTGGTGCCCCTCCAGATGTAGCTACTCTTCTACCATGTGATACAAATAACCATTTTCCACTTGTACGTCTTCAGCTCTCCTCAAAATCTTTCCTGAAGCCAAAATTTCCACCATATCATGTGGCTCTCCGTCATGGTTCCCTATAAAGGTAAGCGTTAACTTATTCTTAGTAGCAAACAATCGTGTATACCCAAATTCGCCTGTACGGAACAAACATCTTTTGCCAATCGTGTCCCCCCATCCCAATCACAATGTGCATGCGCCGGTAAAGCTTCATCTTCCTCCCCACAGGTGAAATTCTTCAGCGGGCAGAACCTCTCATACCTATGCACATGACCCCAAGCATTCTGCTTCTCAAGAGTATGACTGTCTCGAGGTCGTGCTTAATGAAGTTATATTGATCATCACCGCCTGGAAGAAAATTAGTCTCAGTTAACTGAATCACCTGATTTAACCAGAGTTTTGGGACTGTAAGTGATTAAAACTGAAGAAATGATAAACAAGCAAGTAGAAGGATAAGAAGAAGATAAGGGGATGAATCATTTTGGGGAAGACGAAGAAGCAGCTGAGAATGAAGAAGAAATTTCATTAAGACAACAGCAGCATTCAATACTACTGTTCAGAGTTCAGGCCGAATTTATTACATTGACCCATAAGAATAACTTTGACCGCTTACCATTGACTAATACGTTGACCTAAAAGTAGACAACTTAAAAGTTAGGATCCATGGGTCAATGTATATGTTCGTTCTAAATAACAACAAGCACTGCTTTTAATGATTCAAAATAAAAAGCTGCTAGATGACCGTTGTCACGTTGCGACTATCGATCGAAAAAATCGACGTAAAAATATCATTTTTCCTCACACGTCGCGAAAGTATCATTTTTCCTGGCATGGGGTGAAAGTGTTACTTTTTCCTGAAACGGAAAATTATCCGATGCATAAACCAAAATATGGTTGCACAATGTGTTATTCATCCTTTGTGGTGGTTTGCATAATGCTATGCATTCAATTTTCGAAAATTGTACCTAAAGTGAAAGTATCATTTTTCTTGAAACGGATGGAATACATCGTTTTATTAGTTGCAACGGAAAATAAGTTGATGCATATGTTGTGGGAGATAGCAAAACTAACCGCACCACTTGTTAGGGAAATCGAAATAGAATTAACCCACAAGACACTAAATCTTTGGATTGACGTAGAATGAAAGATAGATGATGCAAACACATATTAGAAGCAATAGGTAAATCACACAAGACTTAACGTGGTTCGGCAATATGCCTACATCCACCAAAAAAGTTACGACTTCTTCATTATTATGGAACTACTAAACAGAGAATTACACACTTAACGATTGATGAATCGATCAACAAATTACGATCCAACATTATGTTGATCATAAACCATAAAATAATTATATTGAACAAAACGGTCCAATGTTACCGAATAATGTCTACCCAAACAAGATAATACTTATCTCATATAACCGAGATGATATTCTTCTAAACGATGTCCCTTCCAACACCAATGATGATCTTCCACCATCAACGAACAAGGAGATCTTCTCTTCACTAAACGATGTCTTCCACATCTCCCCAAAACCATAACGATGTACTCTTTCAACACCAACGATGTATCTTACAACACCCTAGAATGGTCCCTCTATTTCCATAAAACTCCATCCCAAGAGGTGGGATGGAATCCATAGAAAGCTTAGAGAACTACATTGTGTATTCTCTAATTCTCTACTGATTTTCATTGAGAATTCCATGTCTAAACACATAGCCTAGACCTCCTTATATAGGAGTCACAAACTTGATTCCCAAGTATTAGTCTCCTTGGAAAAGGAAACTCTAACCAACTAAGAAACCTATTGTTATTTAGGTAACTTATCTAAATATGGAAATCAACCTAAACTAGGAAACCTTGTGTTTCTCTACACTAAGGATTTCTAGTATGTTCCGAAATTTAACAGAACCTTCCAAAATACTGACAATTATCTAACAATCTCCACCTTGTCGATGTTTCAACAAATCTCCACCTCGGTAAAGATTTCACTAATCTGAGCCGACCTTCAAACCATGACAATCGCCTCAGCATCCAAAAGGATCTCAACGACGAGCAAACTAGATCAAGTACCAACTTAATCCCCAAATGACCGAAGTCAATAAATCTCGTCCAAACTTCTGCACAAGTATCTTCTTAGCAGAACAAAACTCCTTCATCTCGAAACTCCAAACTCAATAGCTTCTTAAAGCAATAAAACTGAACTTGCTCTTTGCCATGAGCATATCCCCGAAAATGAGTAAAGAGATATGAAGAAACCAAACATGTCAAGCTTCACAAAATTGATAACTCGGTGAACAAACAAACCAAAGGCTCCAAAAGCTGACATACCAAGCTTCCAAACTAAACCGGCAACATCAAACCAAACGGTCTATGACAACTTAATGTCCTCCACCAAATCTTCAGGCAAGAATGCAGTTTTGACTTTGTCGACTAGCTCAAACTGCCACACTAGAACTAACAGGACTCGTATATAAATGTGATTAATCATGGAGGAAAAACTTCATAACGATCACGCTCTGTCTTGTGCATATCCTTTAGTCAACCTTACCCCAAAAATGTGTACCAGTAAGTAACTGTTCCAAACAAGATCTGGCAATCATCCTTCAAAAAATGTAAAGACCCAAACACACCCAATCGTCTTATTAACCTTAGGAAACTCCACCAGCTCCCGAACAACTATCTAAAACGTTGTTGTGCTCACCCATTGTCTTCTTACTCTTAAGCAACCGTAATAATTTCTTATGTAACTATCCAAGACAATAGTGCTAACTTCTCACGCTAAGCTGAGAAGCAAAGGATGATAAAACTAAATTATTGCTGAATAGATTTCTCCACAGAAATCTCTGATCTCATCTACCACCGCCTCTATCTGTCACTATTGAAACCACAATCTCAATATTTGTAGTAGATGAGCATGGGAACACAGTGCTCCATCCAAAACAAAAACCTCTCAAATCATCATCACTGCTATAACATAAATCTCTCCATTGAGAGTTCAAAACTGATCAAAAAATCACAAACACAACTTCTGAAATACCAAAGAAAGAACACCTTCTTCAACTCTAACACCAAAATTATTTCCTCTTACAAGAAATAAACTTGGCAAGCAAACAGTATGTGATAAAATCGCTTTCTACACCAAACAGTAGAATTGTACCTAAACTTATAAAGTGCCGAAACGAAACCTTGTTCCTCTCAAACGGTCTTCACCTCCAAATTGGAACGTATCAACACTAAAAGACCAACTTGTTTCTCAAAACGGTCTTGCACTTCAACCCACTTCGATGATCTCTGATACACTTCCAAAATCTTCCGCCAAAACATCATCGAAACAAAGGTCACAATCTACTTAGCATCTCTCTCATAAACAGTAAGAAAGATGCCTTACGCAACCAAATGGATGTCACTAAACGTATCATGTATACGAAACATAATGATACCCAAACCTGCAGCCACGTGATAGGATCCGGAGATGCCTATATATAATAACCGCAATCGCACGGTGTCCAACTAGTAGACAGAGGCAAGTACGGGTCGAACCCACAGGGAGCGGTGGAAAATACTATAACCAATATCTCTAATCGACTAACCAACAATGATGTTTTTGAGATTTTTAGAATTAAAGAACTAAAAAAAATGAAAACAAAAATAATTAATTAAATGCAACGAGAGAACTCGCTAACCAGAGTTTATAGTATCCACCACTATTTCTATTCGATTACTGAAATGAAACATAACTCATGAATATTTATTTATCGTATGTTCTATCGACATCACATATTATATGTATTAGACTCGCAAATATCGTTGGGACACCCTAAGCATAGCACATCAAAGAATTAAACCAAAGCATGCACCATCAAACTGCGTTAGCAAGAAAATTATGCTAAACTAAAATATTGATCCACAAATATTATCTGGCTCTTCTAAGCATAACCCATCAATCAAAAGCATGGAATATCAAATAATGAGACAAAAATATTTATGAATCTAACAATTAGACGCAAAGGTTATATGAAACCGGTGAAGCAACAATGAATATCTCAATTAAATCAATAAACAATATCAAGAATTAATCTAATCAAATCATAATAGTCTTTTGGTCGACTTTATTCAATTCAAAATAGCCTAAAACTCCATGTGGTTTCCACATAAAACCCTAGTTACAAAAACATCTAGCTAGACATGGCTTTCTCAAAAGCCACAAATGTATCAAATAGAATGACTGACTAATCAAGATGAAAAGAGAAATGGAAAAGAAAACTTCAAAACCCTGGCCGCAGTTTTCAGTCGCCTCCTCTTTCCTCTTTGTCCCTGCTTACGGCTCTCAGCCGGCCTCCAAATCTCCAACCGAACATAAAAAACCCTTCCTCCTCAGTTGCGGCTATGTCCGGCCTCCTCCTTAGTTTTGATTCTGTTCAGAAATATATAGTCTGCTGCGAAGAGTTTAACTTAAGACCTAGCAGATGGCAAGGCCCAGTCAGTTCTGGTCCAATACTGCTCCAGTTTCCAAACTCCAACTCCATCTTCTTTTCGCAAAACAGCACCAAGGACCCAGACAAACATCCACCGAGCAGAATCAGTCCAATCCCTTACCTTCTCGGCTTTGATTTCAACCAGCTCAATTCCATTCTCCCTGGCCGGCTGATCATTTTTCTAACCCCATCGTTGTTCTTTGTACAAATTCATCCCTCACCAAAGCAGCAACGTTCGATCATTGTCACCTCCATTCATCTCGGCAACAAACTTGCTACACCGATTAGTTCCGTGCTCTTCTCATCTTATTCCATTTCTTAACAACTATCATCACCGATATGAGAAGACCACCACTTTGCCTTACTTTTTCTTTCTCGACTTCAATGATTGTCATTTGACAATCACACGCACGTTCACTCCTTGTCTTTCTTATTATTATCATGCCACCACTACTTGACCCCTTCTCGACCTTGTCGATGCAATTCGGCCACTTGCACCAAAATGGTTAACGGCTCGACCAAATACGATTGCAGCACCAACTCTAGGCACCCAACTGAGATGCAACACAAACACCGGTCTCCATTTCAAACCGTCGACTCGACTTTATGCATACCATGTCAGCCAACTACTACTCCATGAACCGAGTACCTACTGATCAAGTCGGAGTGTAAACACCAGCGAGACAATCCTCTCTGCCAGTCCATCTTCTTCATCGAGTACCTTCACATCTTCTTTCAAGTACATACAACCATCACCACTTCACTGACTTCTTAATCCCGTCACCACTTCCAACACTTCAGCCAACTTCCTTCATCACCATGGGTTGTTAATTGAAGCAAACTTTTTCTTCCGTAACTCATCAAACAGGAGCTTCTAATTCCCTGGTCTTTAAACAACTCAAAACCAATAACCCTTGCGACCGATTGCTCCAGACCTGACCACCACAAGAAACCCATTGCAGTTAACATACTGACCATTCTCGGTCTGGCTGCCATGGCAGCAACAACAACTGCTACTTCTTCCACTGATTCGAACGATATCAAGACAGTACCACTACATTAGTTAATACCCATCGAACTCATGGCTGGGAAACTCAGTCCAACAATATGTCCACTGTCGGCATGAACTTCAGCTTGAAATCCCAATCTCGCATCATGGTCTCAACTCTGCTAGCATCATCAATAGCTCATATAAATCATCTCAGTCACGTCCAAGTTCTCCATGCAACCACCGTAAGCACCTTCTTATTCTCCAACCAACTGCCCATCAAACGATGACCGACGCCGCAATTCTTTCACGCTAATCAATTCCACTCATTTGTTGTTTATGCGGCAACCAACATCTCCAATCGTACCAATTTATATCATTCTTGAATGCCAAAATCGGGTAAAAACCCATCTATGCCAGCACCCATCATTAGTTCATTGCTTCATTCCATCTCCGAAACCATGCAACAACAAACTTGACAAAGACAAATCCATCACTGCCATCGATCACTGGAAGTACAAAAACTCTTGTTCCAGGTTTCTTTGCATCGCCATTCTCTTCATCTCGGCATCATTTCTTCTTTAAGCCTTGTTTCTCCACAAATTGATGGCAGCACTGTTGTTGTTGATCCCTTTCTCGGATGCTTCACTCAAACTTATATAGGTGCCGTGGGAAATATAACATAGACCCATTTAATAGTTGCCAGGCCCAATTACTTCATTCTGTGGAGTTTCACATGCTAGAAGCTAGCTTGCACAAAGACATTTCTCTGTTATTCTTGTAAAATTCTTTGGCCTGACACATAGTTGATGCTGGTACCACTAAAGAAAGCCATATAGCTTGCATTTAGCTATTCTTTTTCGGGATGACTTAATTAGCCTGTACTTTGTACAAAAGCATTAAAAATGTGTCATTAGTCGAAATATCGAGTCCTAGCTAATATAAATATGGGTATAAAATGTAGCACATAAGTGCTTATCAACACCCCTACACTTATATTTTGCTAGTCCTCGAGCAAAACAAAGAATAGACCCGCTGAATAGCTGATCATAATAATTTTTTTTTTTCAGACCCGCTCAACAGCTGGTCAATTTTTTTTTTTAGACCCGCTCAACAGCTGATCATGATTTGCAAGAAAAATCATGAAAAAGTAAAGTAAGAAGTTAACCACTCCCCCACACTTAAACATTACATTGTCCTCAATGTAATTGAGTCATCCAACGTAAAAATTAAGATGGGAAATTCATAAAAGGGAAAATAAAAATAAAAACACGAAATACCTCTTTTGGAATGTACATAAAGGATCCCCATAAATTAACAACCTGAAAACTTGGGGATCAACCCAAAATACAATATTTACAAATGACAGCTTCACACTTATGTCATGACAATGCGGAGACACTGAAACTATCGAGAAAGCAAAAGTTACTCCCAAACCTGGTTTTATTACACAAGGAAGTGCATAAAGAACAAAATATGGGGATTCTATTGAGACTGGAGAAATATCAATTGGTTCATGCACGATATCAGGAACAAGTAAGTCCTCGGGGTATTTGGATGCAAAGTGATCCAACAAAATTTGAGAAGCACACAATTCTAACCCTAAATTAGGTAACTTTTCTAAGGGTTTAGAAACAACCTCTAAGTCGGGTGAATGATCTTGCGAGATAGATTCATCTATGGAATTAGGAAAATCATCTACGCAATCATCCACAGGGTCATCTATATGTTACATGCAAAGCAGAGAGTCACTACAAGACGATCATCTTGACAAATAATCTTTGGCACTCCAGAACTCTCAATCTTTGTTCCAAACTAGGTGGTGTGTGTTTGTAATACTTCTCATATATAGTTAGAGGGGATTCTTCACTTACCTCATGTGGAGCAGAAATTCCATACCGTTGCCCACGCTTATATTCAGCAAGCGTCATCTCAGATGAGGTTTCCTGATAATTTGACTTTCTACGCTTATATTCCGCCAGTGTCATCTTAGGTGACGTCTCCTGAAAAAGAGTCATCATCCTCAAAAAGGTACCTGAAACTAAATTCTAAAAAACAAAACAAGTCAAAAGGAAAAACAAACGCTAAAATAAAAATACTGTACAAAATTAAAAACCTAACTATTTACAAATCAAAAATACTAATTACAATATTCCTTAGCCGCTCCCGGCAATGCTGGCGCTAAAAATTGATAGGATCCGGAGATGCCTATATATAATAACCGTAATCGCACGGTGTCCAACTAGTAGACAGAGGCAAGTACGGGTCGAACCCACAGGGAGCGGTGGAAAATACTGTAACCAATATCTCTAATCGATTAACCAAAAATGATGTTTTTGATATTTTTAGAATTAAAGAACTAAAAAAAATGAAAACAAAAAGAATTAATTAAATGCAACGAGAGAACTCGGTAACCAGGGTTTATAGTATCCACCACTATTTCTATTTGATTACTGAAATGAAACATAACTCATGAATATTTATTTATCGTCTGTTCTATCGACATCACCTATTATATGTATTAGACTCGCAAATATCGTTGGGACACCCTAAGCATAGCACATCAAAGAATTAAACCAAAGCATGCACCATCAAATTGCGTTAGCGAGAAAATTATGTGAAACTAAAATACTGATCCACAAATATTATCTGGCTCTTCTAAGCATAACCCATCAATCAAAAGCATGGAATATCAAATAATGAGACAAAAATATTTATGAACCTAACAATTAGACGCAAAGGTTATATGAAACCGATGAAGCAACAACGAATATTTCAATTAAATCAATAAACAACATCAAGAATTAATCTAATAAAATCATAATAGTCTTTTGTTCGATTTTATTCAATTCAAAATAGCCTAAAACTCCATGTGGTTTCCACATAAAACCCTAGTTACAAAAACATCTAGCCAGACATGGCTTTCTCAAAAGCCACAAATGTATCAAATATAATGACTGACTAATCAAGATGAAAAGAGAAATGGAAAAGAAAATTTCAAAACCCTGGCCGCAGCTTTCAGTCGCCTCCTCTTTCCTCTTTGTCCATGCTTACGGCTCTCAACCGGCCTCCAAATCTCCAACCGAAGACAACAAACCCTTCCTCCTCAGTTGCGGCTATGTCTCGGCCTCCTCATTGGTTTTGATTCTGTTTAGAATTATATAGTCTGCTGCGAAGAGTTTAACTTAAGACCTAGCAGATGGCAAGGCCCAGTCAGTTCTGGTCCAATACTGCTCCAGTTTCCAAACTCCAACTCCATCTTCTTTTCGCAAAACAGTACCAAGGACCCAGACTAACATCCACCGAGCAGAGTCAGTCCAATCCCTTACCTTCTCGGCTTTGATTTCAACCAGATCAATTCCATTCTCCCTGGCCGGCTGATCATTTTTCTAACCCCATCGTTGTTGTTGTACAAATTCATCCCTCACCAGCAGCAACGTTCCGATCATTGTCACCTCAATTCATATCGGCAGCATGAGCAGCCTACACCGATTAGTTCCGTGCTCTTCTCATCTTATTCCATTTCTTAACAACTATCATCACCAATATGAGAAGACCACCGCTGCCTTACTGTTTCTTTCTCGACTTCAATGACTGTCATTTGACAATCACCTGCACGTTCAGCTCCTTGTCTTTCTTATTATTATCATGCCACCACTACTTTGACCCCCATCTCGACCTTGTCGATTGCAATTCGACCACCGCACCAAAATGGTTAACAACTCGACCAAATACGATTTGCAAAGACCAACTCTCGGCACCCAACCGAGATGCAACACAACCAGTCTCCATTTCGAAACCTGTCGACTCCGACTTTATGCGGACCATGTCAGACCAACTACTACTCCATGAATTGAGTACCTACCGATTGTCGGAGTGTAAACACCCGGCCCGAAAAATCCTCTCTGCCCAGTCCATCTTCTTCATCGAGTACCTTCACATCTTCGTTCAAGTACATACAACCATCACCACTTCACTGACCTCTTACTCCCGTCACCACTTCGAACACTTCAGCCAACTTCCTTCGTCACCATGGGTTGTTAATTGAAGCAACCTTTTTCTTCCGTAACCCATCAAACAGGAGCTTCTAATTCCCTGGTCTTTAAACAACTCAAAACTAATAATCCTTGCGACCGATTGCTCCAGACCTGACCACCACAAGAAACCCATTGTAGTTAACGTACTGACCATTCTCCAGTGCAGCTGCCATGGCAGCAACAACAACTGCTACTTCTTCCACTGATTCGAACGATATCAAGATAGTACCACTACATTAGTTAATACCCATCAAACTCATGGTTGGGAAACTCAGTCCAACAATATGTCCACTGTCGGCATGAACTTCAGCTTGAAATCCCAATCTCGCATCATGGTCTCAACTCTGCTAGCATCATCAATAGCTCATATAAATCATCTCAGTCACGTCCAAGTTCTCCATGCAACCACCGTAAGCACCTTCTTATTCTCCAACCAACTGCCCATCAAACGATGACCGACGCCTGCAATTCTTTCCTTCCAATCAATTCCACTCGCTGTTGTTTATGCAGCAACCAACATCTCCAATCGTACCAATTTATATCATTACTGAATGCCAAAATCGGGTAAAAACCCATCTATGCCAGCACCCATCATTAGTTCATTGCTTCATTCCATCTCCGAAACCATGCAACAACAAACTTGGCAAAGACAAATCCATCACCGCCATCGATCACCGGAAGTACAAAAACTCTTGTTCCGATTTCTTTGCATCGCCATTCTCTTCATCTCGGCATCATTTCTTCTTTAAGCCTTGTTTCTCCACAAATTGATGGCAAAGATTTGTTGTTGTTGATCCCTTTCTCGGATGCTTCACTCAAAACTTATATAGGTGCCGTGGGAAATATAACATAGACCCATTTAATAGTTGCCAGGCCCAATTACTTCATTCTGTGGAGTTTCACATGCTAGAAGCTAGCTTGCACAAAGACATTTCTCTTGTTATTCTTGTAAAATTCTTTGGCACGACACATAGTTGATCTTTGGTACCACTAAAGAAAGCCATATAGCTTGCATTTAGCTATTCTTTTCGGGATGACTTAATTAGCTTTGTACTTTGTACAAAAGCATTAAAAATGTGTCATTAGTCGAAATATCGAGTCCTAGCTAATATAAATATGGGTATAAAATGTAGCACATAAGTGCTTATCAACACCCTACACTTATATTTTGCTAGTCCTCGAGCAAAACAAAGAATAGACCATTGAATAGCCGATCATAATAATTTTTATTTTTTAGATCCGCTCAACAGCTGGTCAATTTTTTTTTTTAGACCCGCTCAACAGCTGATCATGATTTGCAAGAAAAATCATGAAAAAGTAAAGTAAGAAGTTAACCACTCCCCCACACTTAAACATTACATTGTCCTCAATGTAATTGAGTCATCCAACGTAAAAATTAAGATGGGAAATTCATAAAAAGGGAAAATAAAAATAAAAACAGAAATACCTACTGGAATGTACATAAAGGATCCCCATAAATTAACAACCTGAAAACTTGGGGATCAACCCAAAATACAATATTTACAAATGACAGCTTCACACTTATGTCATGACAATGCGGAGACACTGAAACTATCAGAAAGCAAAAGTTACTCCCAAACCTGGTTTTTATTACACAAGGAAGTGCATAAAGAACAAAATATGGGGATTCTATTGAGACTGGAGAAATATCAATTGGTTCATGCACGATATCAGGAACAAGTAAGTCCTCAGGGTATTTGGATGCAAAGTGATCCAACAAAATTTGAGAAGCACACAATTCTAACCCTAAATTAAGTAACTTTTCTAAGGGTTTAGAAACAACCTCTAAGTCGGGTGAATGATCTTGCGAGATAGATTCATCTATGGAATTAGGAAAATCATCTACGCAATCATCCACAGGGTCATCTATATGTTACATGCTGAAACAGAGAGTCACTACAAGACTGATCATCTTCAGCAAATAATCTTTGGCACTCCAGAACTCTCAATCTTTGTTCCAAACTAGGTGGTGTGTGTTTGTAATACTTCTCATATATAGTTAGAGGGGATTCTTCACTTACCTCATGTGGAGCAGAAATTCCATCTGTTGCTTACGCTTATATTCAGCAAAAGCGTCATCTCGGATGAGGTTTCTGATAATTTGACTTTCTACGCTTATATTCCGCTGGTGTCATCTTAGGTGACGTCTCTGAAAAAGAGTCATCATCCTCAAAAGGTACCGAAACTAAATTCTAAAAAACAAAACAAGTCAAAAGGAAAAACAAACGCTAAAATAAAAATACTGTACAAAATTAAAAACCTAACTATTTACAAATCAAAAATACTAATTACAATATTCCTTAGCCGCTCCCCGGCAGCGGCGCCAAAAATTGATAGGATCCGGAGATGCCTATATATAATAACCGTAATCGCACGGTGTCCAACTAGTAAACAGAGGCAAGTACGGGTCGAACCCACAGGGAGCGGTGGAAAATACTGTAACCAATATCTCTAATCGATTAACCAAAAATGATGTTTTTGAGATTTTTAGAATTAAAGAACTAAAAAAAATGAAAACAAAAAGAATTAATTAAATGCAACGAGAGAACTCGGTAACCAGGGTTTATAGTATCCACCACTATTTCTATTTGATTACTGAAATGAAACATAACTCATGAATATTTATTTATCGTCTGTTCTATCGACATCACCTATTATATGTATTAGACTCGCAAATATCGTTGGGACACCCTAAGCATAGCACATCAAAGAATTAAACCAAAGCATGCACCATCAAATTGCGTTAGCGAAAAATTATGTGAAACTAAAATCTTGATCCACAAATATTATCCGGCTCTTCTAAGCATAACCCATCAATCAAAAGCATGGAATATCAAATAATGAGACAAAAATATTTATGAACCTAACAATTAGACGCAAAGGTTATATGAAACCGATGAAGCAACAACGAATATTTCAATTAAATCAATAAACAACATCAAGAATTAATCTAATAAAATCATAATAGTCTTTTGTTCGATTTTATTCAATTCAAAATAGCCTAAAACTCCATGTGGTTTCCACATAAAACCCTAGTTACAAAAACATCTAGCGGACATGGCTTTCTCAAAAGCCACAAATGTATCAAATATAATGACTGACTAATCAAGATGAAAAGAGAAATGGAAAAGAAAATTTCAAAACCCTGGCCGCAGCTTTCAGTCGCCTCCTCTTTCCTCTTTGTCCATGCTTACGGCTCTCAACCGGCCTCCAAATCTCCAACCGAAGACAACAAACCCTTCCTCCTCAGTTGCGGCTATGTCTCGGCCTCCTCATTGGTTTTGATTCTGTTTAGAATTATATAGTCTGCTGCGAAGAGTTTAACTTAAGACCTAGCAGATGGCAAGGCCCAGTCAGTTCTGGTCCAATACTGCTCCAGTTTCCAAACTCCAACTCCATCTTCTTTTCGCAAAACAGTACCAAGGACCCAGACTAACATCCACCGAGCAGAGTCAGTCCAATCCCTTACCTTATCGGCTTTGATTTCAACCAGATCAATTCCATTCTCCCTGGCCGGGCCGATCATTTTTCTAACCCCATCGTTGTTCTTTGTACAAATTCATCCCTCACCCGGCTGACAACGTTAGATCATTGTCACCTCAATTCATATCGGCAACAGCAGCTACACCCGATTAGTTCCGTGCTCTTCTCATCTTATTCCATTTCTTAACAACTATCATCACCAATATGAGAAGACCACCGCTTGCCTTCTTGTTTCTTTCTTTCGACTTCAATGATTGTCATTTGACAATCACACTGCGTTCGGCTCCTTGTCTTTCTTATTATTATCATGCCACCACTACTTGACCCCTTCTCTCGACCTTGTCGACTGCAATTAACCCCTTTGCACCAAAATGGTTAACGACTCGACCAAATACGATTGCAGCACACCAACTCTCGGCACCCAAGCGAGATGCAACACGTAACCGATCTCCATTTCGAAACCTGCAATCGACTCCGACTTTATGCGGACCATGTCGGCCAACTACTACTCCATGAATTGAGTACCTACATGTCGGAGTGTAAACACCAGCGAGAAAATCCTCTCTGCCAGTCCATCTTCTTCATCGAGTACCTTCACATCTTCGTTCAAGTACATACAACCATCACCACTTCACTGACCTCTTACTCCCGTCACCACTTCGAACACTTCAGCCAACTTCCTTCGTCACCATGGGTTGTTAATTGAAGCAACCTTTTTCTTCCGTAACCCATCAAACAGGAGCTTCTAATTCCCTGGTCTTTAAACAACTCAAAACTAATAATCCTTGCGACCGATTGCTCCAGACCTGACCACCACAAGAAACCCATTGTAGTTAACGTACTGACCATTCTCGGTCAAAGGTTGCCATGGCGACAACAACAACTGCTACTTCTTCCACCGATTCGAACGATATCAAGATAGTACCACTACATTAGTTAATACCCATCAAACTCATGGCTGGAAACTCAGTCCAACAATATGTCCACTGTCGGCATGAACTTCAGCTTGAAATCCCAATCTCGCATCATGGTCTCAACTCTGCTAGCATCATCAATAGCTCATATAAATCATCTCAGTCACGTCCAAGTTCTCCATGCAACCACCGTAAGCACCTTCTTATTCTCCAACCAACTTCCCATCGAACGATGACCGACGCCTGCAATTCTTTCCTTCCAATCAATTCCACTCATTTGTTATTTATCGAGAACCAATATCTCCAATCGTGCCAATTTATATCATTATTGAATGCCAAAATCGGGTAAAAACCCATCTATGCCAGCACCCATCATTAGTTCATTGCTTCATTCCATCTCCGGAAACCATGCAACAACAAACTTGACAAAGACAAATCCATCATTGCCATCGATCAACTGGAAGTATAACAACTCTTGTTCCAGGTTCTTTGCATCGCCATTCTCTTCATCTCGGCATCATTTCTTCTTTAAGCCTTGTTTCTCCACAAATTGAGGGCAGCACTGCTGTTGTTGATCCCTTTCTCGGATGCTTCACTCAAACTTATATAGGTATCGTGGGAAATATAACATAGACCCATTTAATAGTTGCCAGGCCCAATTACTTCATTCTGTGGAGTTTCACATGCTAGAAGCTAGCTTGCACAAAGACATTTCTCTGTTATTCTTGTAAAATTCTTTGACCTAACACATGGTTGATGCTGGTACCACTAAAGAAAGCCATATAGCTTGCATTTAGCTATTCATTTTCGGGATGACTGAATTTGCATGTACTTTCTACAAAAGCATTAAAAATGTGTCATTAGTCGAAATATCGAGTCCTAGCTAATATAAATATGGGTATAAAATATAGCACATAAGTGCTTATCACCACGTCTCTCTCAAAAGGTACACGCCCTTCAAAGCTACAACGTTCACAGAAACACAACTAATAACCGTTTCTTCAATCATATGCGTAAGATGTATATTCCATAACTTGTGTTAACAAAGTTATTTCTCATTAAATAATAAGAAATCATAGCTCCACCAAAACTGAAATCCACGTATACGAAGTCCAAAACATACCACGTCTCATCAAACGATCATCACACTTCAACTTAATTGTAACCAACGCGCAACAAGTACTCCAAACGAAATTAAAATCTTTGAAACTGAAACATGTTGATCCTTGATAACGGTCAACAATTCCCAAAATGAAATCTTCAAAAAGATCTCACCAAATCTTCACTGCCTTACGCAATTGAATCCATAACATCTTCGAGTCTAACTTCCTCTTAACATCCTTCGACTTCTTAGGTCAAAAAATTAGCAACATGATGAAAATGATGACAACCGATATCAAACTTCCACCCTTCGTATCGAAATAATGATAAGAATTTGACAAACTAAAAATTATCGCATTTACTTCAAACAACATACAAACCGAAACTTGCATCTCAACCACAACGCTCTTGATTTCTCAAAACGTGATTTGCGAAGCAAACACACCCAAACGAAAACAACTTGGTCTTCCAAAATAGTCCACAAGAGCCTCATACTAAACGAAGTAAAAAACACAATCAACTAACCAAAGTATGGGTACACAAATACTTACTTGGATCTATGCGGAATGCATAGGTTTATATGCTTCAAGAAGTATAACGTCAAATCCTTCGATGTAGAGCACTACCAAAAACGAATGTGGAATATCAAAGTATCCCATTCTTACGAAACCATTTAACTTGCTTCATACCCAAAATTGATAACATCAAACCCTTCAAACTTGAATGCTTGATAACATCAATATATGCATCTTCGAATATTTGATAAATTCAAATCCTTCGTACTTGAATACTTGAAAACACCAAATCCTTTGAAACCACAAATTCCTCTACCCGCAGAAAACCGAACATCCCTACTTCTAAATTCGATCCTCTCCACGCTCACCGCACCACTTGTTATGGGAGACAGCCAAACTAACCGCACCACTTTTTAGGGAAATCGAAATAGAATAAACCCACAAGAAACTAAATCTTTGGATCGACGTAGAATGAAAGATAGACGATGCAAACACATATTATAAGCAATAGGTAAAGCACATAAGACTTAACGTGGTTCGAAAATATGCTTACATCCACCAAAATGGTTACGACTTCTTCATTATTATGGAACTACTAAATAGAGAATTACACACTTAACGATTGATGAATCGATCAACAAATTACGATCCAACATTGTGTTGATCATAAAGACTAAAATAATTCTCTTGAACAAAACGCTCCAATATTACCGAATAATATATAACCAAACAAGATAATACTTATCTCACATAACCGAGATGATATCTGAAAAATCGGGGGTCTAACAACCACACCCAATATTTCGAATATCAATCTGTATGGACAAACTCCGAGTTACTTTCTAGAGAATTAACTAGACAATCATACTCAATCAATAGAAAATATCTCAAGGAGTTATCATCTCAATCTCTCAATTTTATCTTTACTCAAGCAAATAGAATCTTCGAGTTCTTTATCAAAGAGAGATAATTTGGATGGTACCAAAGACCAATATCCAAGTCTCAATCAATTTAAATCAACAACCAAAATGGTCGGATATTCTAATTGATTGAATAACGCACAACCTGTATTATTTCAATTATATAACAAAATATAATACAGAAAAGAAATAACACAGACACCAGGATTTTGTTAACGAGGAAACCGCAAATGCAGAAAAACCCCGGGACCTAGTCGATTAAACATACACTGTATTAAGCCGCTACATACACTAGCCTACTCCAAACTAACTTCGGTCTGGACTGTAGTTGAAACACAATCAATCTCACACTGACCCAAGGTACAATTATGCTCCTACGCCTCTGATCCCAGCAGAATACTGCGAACTTGATTCCCTTAGCTGATCTCACCCACAACCAAGAGTTGCTATGACCCAAAGTCGAAGACTTTAATAAACAAATCTGTATCACACAGAAAAGTCTACAATGATAGATAAATTCGTCCCCCACGAATAAACCTACAAGTTTTTGTTCCGTCTTTTGATATATCAAGGTGAACATGAACCAATTGATAAAACCGACTTATATTCCCGAAGAACATCTCATCTTTATCAATCACCTCACAATAGTCTTAATCGACGCAGCGAAAAAAGATATTGTGGAATCACAAATGATGAGACGAAGTGTCTGTGACTACTTTTATATCTTGCCTATCGGAGATAGAAATCTCAAGCCAATTATTACAATTATACTCGTACGATAGAAACATCAAGATCATATCACATAACTACAAGAAAAGTAGTATCGGTCTGGCTTCACAATCCCAATGAAGTCTTTAAGTCGTTAACCTGGTTTTAGAAGAAAAAAACCAAAGGTTAAAGGAGAATCGTCTCTAGCTTAGCAAACTAGTATAACACAGAATGTGTGGGGACTAGGTTTCCCAGTTGCTAGAGTTCTCGCTTATATAGTCTCTCAAATTAGGGTTTGCAATCAATGTTAGCTTACTAACAAAGCATTCAATATTCACCGTTAGATGATAACCTGATTAGATTCAAGCTAATATTTATCAACCGTTAGATCTAAAACATAGCTTGTTACATACACATGAAATGCACGTTTGTAGGCTTGTGAAAATCGTACCCAAACTTGTATATTAGTTGGTTCAACAATAGTTAACCAAATGGTTAACCATATGATAACTTTCATATCAACCATATTCTTCTTCACCATAACTAGTCCACATGACTCAAATGAACTAGTTAGAGAGTTGTTCAATTGCTTAGATATTTATGTACTACACAAGACACAATCGAAGCAAAAACCATGTGATTCACTCGAATCGATTCATGAACTATAAAGCCACGGTTTGCAATGGCATTCCTTAGTTTATTAAGATTAGTTCACAAATATCTTTTTTAGACATAACCTACTTAAGTTCGAGGGACTGGGTTCGCGGACTTAAGTTCCCAGACGGAGTTCACAAACTCCGGCAGAAAATCTCGGGTCGAGAACTTCCGCCAGTTCGGGACTGAAGCTCACGTACTTCTCCGGTTTCACTTGATCAACAAAGTTCGCAAACTTTGGTTCAAGCAATAAGGACTTATACATATATGTGTTTTCACAACAATGCTTATATCCTCCAATGGTTATATTGTCTAAACTCTCATTTCAATCATTGAAACATTCTCATAGGGCGTTATATAGTTGTTATTCACAAACTATTTTTTCGTCAGAGCGATTTCCAAAATGATTGAAACATAACATGACTTTCGTCACTAGGCAAAGATGAACTTGGCTAAAGCGAAAGCTTTACCAACAAATATTTCGAGAAATAGATATCGAGATATACTCATTTCGAAATATCACATGTGTATAATCTTAGTCTATATAGTGATACGACTTTTGTCTCAAGATAGGAGATAGAGAAGTGTTGATGGGTGAAAATTACTCCTGCTGAATTTGGTAATTTGGGGTGTGATGAGGAATGAATTTAAACCTACAACAAATGCCTTTGCGCGGTGAGTGCTTGTAGATTCGAGAGATCAATGCATGCAAGTCCGGCCTAAACCAAGAAATGGCCGTTCCGGACTTGTTTCGGTCACAAAGTGAAGGAGATGGGGTTGATCTTAGGGAGGGAAGCGAAGAAGGTGTTGAGATTGTGAAAGATGTTGGCTTGCTTATGACTTGTAACGAAAGATGAGCAAGCTTGCGGTTGATGCAAGCAGGCTCCGGGTGTTTGAATACGATGTTGTATTAACACTTGGTTTCTGTCGACTGAACTTGTGTTGTTCTGTCTCCGTTATTCCTTTTGTTGGAAATAGGGCGGAGACCCTATTTATACAAGTCATTGAGCCTCATTCACGTTTCTCGTGGGAAGTAGAGGTAGTGGAATGATGGAGTTGTGGAGTTGTGTGTCGGTAACACACGACCGTCTTGCCCACTTTTCTGTTCATCTCTAACCGTCCATGACTTCCTAACACGTTCTTGTGATGGCGCGTTGCACGTGTGCGCAGTAAACCGCCGACCAATACCCCGGTATGCATCCCCGGTTTGTGACATGATTGATGTCGGAATGTGGATCGTGGATCCACGAAAGATAGCATGTAATCTTTGAATTGAATAACCTGTGTTATTCGAAAGTCGATACTTGTGAAGTCTGCAAGTGTGTATTTTATGCAGTGCTTGCATTACGGTGCGGATACGGTGATGGGTAATGACTCCTCACTAACCAAATAACTCGACCAGGGTTGTATAACCAAGGCTGGTGAGGTTGGACGGACGAGATGATGTTTGAGACACTCATCTGCGGCCGTTGATGAAATTAGGGTTTTTAAAGAGGTGCGCAAGCATCACTCTTTAGCTTGGTCGAAACCAAGCGTGGGAAGGATTTTGGAGAGGACCGACCATACATGCGTGTTGGCGGCATGATGGTGTAGGTGCTGTATTCCGTTCCCTCATGAAAGTGCGATCGGGCCACTCGATTTGACCGTCAAAGAGGAGTGGTCGAGATTGATTTTGCGATAAGAGTTTGATACCGCAAAGAAGCCGCGCGCCATACCCTTTTCGTAGCGTTTTTCCAAGACGACCTAGCTTGGTCGGTCTTGGCCGGTTGGTTTGGCGTGTAGGCGGTGGGCGATGTTCACGCCTATGTCTTACCGTCTCATGAAACGTGATCTAAGCCACCCAATTCGTTCGGTGAAGTTGAGTGGTCGAGATCAGTTTAGGATTTGGGAGATGTAACCGCGTGAGTTTGAGCGGGCGTTTTGGATTGGCCAGGCATGATATGCCTTGGCCGACCGCAAGAAGAGGTAGATGGGCCCACGGTGGTCATGCTTTGGTGTGACCGACCCTTGCTCAATCTAATCTCGACCCTCCATTCGTCTTAGGAGAAGATGGACGCGCGCGATGTCTTGAACCCTAATTTTGGCTTTCAAAGCCGCGCGACCATGCTCTTTCGGGAGGACGAATTTGTTGTAACCAATCATGGTTGGTTTTGGACCGATTGGTCAAGTGTGTAGGCGGTCACATGGTGATTGTGTCGACATGCTCCGGGCCCTTTGAGTCTACATCTACACCCTCCATCTATGCTGCGAAGGTGGGCGGTTGAGACGTTTTGCGGCACATGTAATATGCCGCAAACCCTAATTTAGGTTTTCCGTCCATAATGCTTGGTATGGACGGTTTCTTGGCAAGCGAAGGCCAATGGTCGACCATGCGGGGTGGTATGTGTGTATTCCATACCGCTTGGGGGTGATGGAATTGATGCGTGGTCATCCAATCATGCTTGTGGAGTTGGATGATTGCGATCAGATCATATCTGGCAAGCTAAGGCCGTGTGTATTCCATACCTGCTTGGGGGTGATGGAATTGATCTGTGGTCATCCAATCATGCTTGTGGAGTTGGATGACTGCGATCAGATCATATCAGGAGGCCGATCTGATCAAGTCCGGATGCTCAATCGGCTAGTATAACACACCGAGAGGGGCTCAATCGGGCTAGTATAACACACCGAGAGGGCTCGGGCTAGTATAACACACCGAGAATCGGCCTGTGCGGGTATTTCGTACATGGATTCATTATAGTGCTTGGAGGTTCGTGTTACTGTAGAGTAACACTCGGTCGTCATGCCACACCGATAATGGGTACAGAAATACAAGGCTGATATGAAATTCACGAGGAAGGGATTGTTGCTTTGCATGCTCCAACTTTGGAGGAATTTCATGTATTCACGAATGGGATTGTTGCTACATGCTCCATTCTTGGTGAATTAAGTGAGGAGTATCCGTCACTTATAAACGGCTTTATCTTTTACAAGATGTCAGCGCATGATTTTTCAGGTTTTTTACAAATTTAACCTTAAACGAAAATCCACCATCAACATTAAGTCCCCTGCCTAGCACATAATGGTTACACTATTGTGTGGTAGGCATGAGATGGTGACAGTTAAAGATAAAACTTATGAGACAAAGTTAGATGTTACCAGGAGAGGCGGGTCGTCTGTCCTCCGAGCATGCGGCGTTCCTCTAACATGATGTCGGTCTTTCTGCTTCGATGGCCTGTTACGCCTATTTGGTTCGTGGGAGCTCTGCACTGCTTGATCGAATGTGGGCTTGATGTACTGTTTTGGTTAATCGTGGAGTGCGCTGCGTCTTGTGTGCTCAAATGTAAATGTGGGTCTGTATAAAGCGTTGAAACGGCTTAGGAGCGAGGCCGGGAGAGCGTTGAAGTGTTGGAGTTGGAACGCCTTCTTACGGAGAGATCTTTGATTGGGGGACGGCGTATGCCTTCGACCAATGCGGGGCTGTGATCAAGTGGTAGGCTGCCGCGTGCTGTCTGAGAACGTCAACCACTGTGTTTCGTTGAAAAGCCTACTGCGTGCGTGCTGTTTTATTCGAATACCAGCCTTGTGACTTTGATCAATACCCAGACTTGAAACTTGAGCAATACCTGGGACTTGTGACTTGATCAATACCGACTTGAAACTTGAGTGGACCGGACTAGAAGCTTGATCTTGAAAACTTGAGTTATACGGAGTAGAAGCTTGATCAATACCGGACTTGAAAACTTATGCAGGCCATTGTGTGCTCCGATGTGAGTTGTGTCTTGCCGTGTGTGACTACACTTCTCCTGTGCTTTCATACAAGTTCTAACTCCTGTCTTTTTTATTTCATTGCGGTAGAAAAGAAAAGAACTCCGTTGATATGTCTTCAAGATAATCTTTGGTGGAAGTGTTGACGGCTTCAAATACATGCCGAACATTGATGATGAGTTGTTCACCGCGCCCTCTCAACTATATGAAAATATTCGTTCCACAGGATAACTTGAGTGTTGAAACGACTCGAGAGGATGTTAAAGTGGCTTAAGTGCGAACATTGAGGTAGATCTGGGAGAGTGTTGAAGCGAGGATTACGAAGTGAACGGGGGTCGGAGAGATCATTGAGGCGGCTCTTGGATAGACCATTGAAGCGACCTGGCACGGAGGAGCGTTGAAGCGGAGCGACTCTTGATTCGATTTACCCTTGCGAATTCCATGATTCTTGGTGACCATCTTTCTCGTGTTGAAGAAGTCTTTGATCAGAAGGCGAAGGAACTTCATGCCGAGCCTCGGTCCCAAGCGTGGTTTACATGGTTTGTTCGTAGTGGTCGTTGTCGAGCCAGATATGGAATATCTTGGACATTGCTTCATCATTATGGGAGTCGTGCATGTGGTACTGGAGTTGGAGTCGGCGGACGCGCAGGATGTTGTATCTCGGTAGTTTTCCTCTTGGTGCTTCGTGTAATGCTTTAGCGAGAAGGTGAAGGTTGTATCTTGTTGGTGAGATATATGCCCCTACGAACATTATGAGGCTCTTCATTACGGCAGGCCTAGTTCTTTCTATCGGGGCATATGTTGTTGTAGATGAGCGTCCAACGGCTCCGGAGGATGACCAAAAGCGCAGATTCTCCAATATAGCACAATAGACGGTACCACTTTGTCGATAAGGTGACTTGCCGGATCGTTCTCGGTATGACGTGTGGACATCGTTATCTTCTTGAGGCCGCTCTCTTGAGGTATCGACTCCGGTGGAAGATTGACGTGATAGAGCGTTGATACGTTGCACCGGCATTCTTTAAACCAAATGGCGGTATGGTATAATAAAAATTTCCGAGAGGAGTTCGAAAAGATATCTTACTTGCATCATGCTCGTACATCCTTATCCGGTTGTAGCCGCTACATCCATCCATGGAGGAGAACATGCCATGTCCGCTGGTTGCATCTGGTCTCACGTTGAATTACCTCGGAGATTGTCTGACCGGCTCGGATCGGAGATTGTATGAATGATTACACGGGGTCGAGCTGATGGAGATAGGCCTAGGAGATTCCTTGTCGTCGAGCTCATCGGTTGTGGAGTTGGTTCCCTCTTGCGGCGGTTGTGGAGCATCTAGCACTTGCTCTTGTGGTTCATTCTTTGTTGTAGCATTCCGTTGGGTGGAGAGATCGGGTGTCGGTCTTTCTGCTAATTGATAATGGCGTGTCGGTATACCGTTTTCCCTTTACGGTCACGACTCACCATAAAAGTTCGTTCCCTCTTTGTGTGAACGTGGGTCGTGGTTTCACGGGATGGAGAAGAATGCTTCGTCGGCAAAATGCATCGTGGGTACTAGCCCTCAATGATGCAAGCCGGTCTTCTTCTGAATTGACGCCCACGTGGGAGTGGGATGCAAGCGAACTTGTCGATTCTTTCCGCGGAGTATGTCTTTGGTTTGGTTTCCCTCGAAGTCTGTCATTGTGGTAGGCTTCCGTACGACCTTGCCTGGGAGAAACTTGGATGTCTTGAGAGTCTTGAAAGTAATCACATTCGAAGACGCTTCTGTGTAGATAAGGGCCGTCTTGAACTCTGAATCCTTGATGCGTGCGGTGATATGTAGGGCATGGTTGTGACCTTCCTCTGGTTGATTGCAGCAAAATGTCTCCTCGTGCGCGATTCTTCGAGAGGTGTGAAAGTTCGCATAAACTTTCCACTAGAGAAAACGCTTCGATCCACCGGCCTCTGGTTCATAGTGAAACTATTGACTTGAGGAGGATCGTTGTGAGATCAGTCCCAGTGTAGGAGTCTCCATGACAAGACCGCTCATATCACGGTGTCGCTTCTTTGATCGGAGTACATAGAGGTGCTGCGCCGCCGAAGTACCTTCTCAGGGTGCGTTGCATGCGTTCCTTGTTGGCTCCGTGGACGTCGCGGCTCTTGTGGAAATCGATCGATTAAAGTTTTTAGGAAAGTGAGTACCTCTTTTTGAGTTGCGGCCATATCCGTTTGAGTCTTGACAAGAACTTCACCTTTTCCATCAAGTCCCCTCCAGCTCCTCGTCCACGATGAAGGAGTGGAAGTTGTTGCTCGGTGACTCTGGGAGGTGTTACACTTGATGAGATGCCAGGATTTGCAGCTGCTCTGGCTCTGGTGATAGGAGGTGTTGTAATATCACTGCTGAGTGATCGAATTTGAACATTCCCATCCTCTGTACTCACGTGTTCCTTGATCGTTCTCTCCTTCCTCAAGCATTTCTTCACAACTTCAACAAGGGTCTTGAGATATAATCTTCCAGCAGGGATCCGTAAGCTGCGGGCTCCATTTCTTTATCCGGTAGACGTTGTGGTACCCGGACAAGTCTTTTCCTCTGCGGAGTTGCCTCGAGTCTTCGTTGTCAGCTGGACCATGTTGTTCATCTCTCCTGAGTCCCCTGTGTTTGCGCGCTCTTTCTGCATCTCCACTGGTAAAGGTGTGACTCCTGGATAAGGGTTCGCCGTTTCTTGCACTTGTCACGAGTTGATGCCCGTCGACCCTCCTTGTAATTGTCTTTGCCATATCATTCAAAAGGAGAAATGTCTCGCTCACGCCATACGGTGATACCGACTTGATTTGCCAAGACATCCTCCAACATTCCAGCTATGCTTCCCATGATATCTCCGAACCACTGCGGACTCAGGTGAGGATACATCGTGAGACGCAAACCGAAAACCGAAGAATTGAGAATTCGATTTTTGTAACCGAGATATTTATCTCCCACTGTGGTCGCCAATTGTTGATGGGTGAAAATTACTCCTGCTGAATTTGGTAATTTGGGGTGTGATGAGGAATGAATTTAAACCTACAACAAATGCACTGCGCGGTGAGTGCTTGTAGATTCGAGAGATCAATCATGCAAGTCCGGCCTAAACCAAGAAATGGCCGTTCCCGGACTTGTTTCGGTCACAAAGTGAAGGAGATGGGGTTGATCTTAGGGAGGGAAGCGAAGAAGGTGTTGAGATTGTGAAAGATGTTGGCTTGCTTATGACTTGTAACGAAAGATGAGCAAGCTTGCGGTTGATGCAAGCGAGCTCAGGGTGTTTGAATACGATGTTGTATTAACACTTGGTTTCGTCGACCGAACTTGTGTTGTTCTGTCTCCGTTATTCCTTTTGTTGGAAATAGGGCGGAGACCCTATTTATACAAGTCATTGAGCCTCATTCACGTTTCTCGTGGGAAGTAGAGGTAGTGGAATGATGGAGTTGTGGAGTTGTGTGTCGGTAACACACGACCAGTCTTGCCCACTTTTCCTGTTCATCTCTAACCGTCCATGACTTCCTAACACGTTCTTGTGATGGCGCGTTGCACGCCGTGCACCTTGTAAACCGCCCAGAGACCAATACCCCGATATGCATCCCCGGTTTGTGACATGATTGATGTCTGGAATGTGGATCGTGGATCCACGAAAGATAGCATGTAATCTTTGAATTGAATAACTGTGTTATTATTCGAAAGTCGATACTTGTGAAGTACGTGTGTATTTTATGCGGTCTTGCATTACGGTGTTGATACGGTGATGGCTAATGACTCCTCACTAACCAAATAACTCGACCGGGGTTGTATAACCAAGCTGGTGAGGTTGGACGGACGAGATGATGTTTGAGACACTCATCTGCGACCGTTGATGAAATTAGGGTTTTTAAAGAGGTGCGCAAGCATCACTCTTTAGCTTGGTCGAAACCAAGCGTGGGAAGGATTTTGGAGAGGACCGACCATACATGCGTGTTGGCGGCATGATGGTGTAGGTGCACATATTCCGTTCCCTCATGAAAGTGCGATCCGGGCCACTCGATTTGACCGTCAAAGAGGAGTGGTCGAGATTGATTTTGCGATAAGAGTTTGATACCGCAAGAAGCGCGCGCCATACCCTTTTCGGCGCGTTTTCCAAGACGACCTAGCTTGGTCGGTCTTGGCCGGTTGGTTTGGCGTGTAGACGGTAGGGCTGATGTTCACGCCTATGTCTTACCGTCTCATGAAACGTGATCTAAGCCACCCAATTCGTCCGGTGAAGTTGAGTGGTCGAGATCAGTTTAGGATTTGGGAGATGTAACCGCGTGAGTTTGAGCGGGCGTTTTGGATTGGCCAGGCATGATATGCCTTGGCCGACCGCAGAAGAGGTAGATGAGCCCACGGTGGTCATGCTTTGGTGTGACCGACCCTTGCTCAATCTAATCTCTGACCCTCCATTCGTGCTTGGAGAAGATGGACGCGCGCGATGTCTTGAACCTAATTTTGGCTTTCAAAGCCGCGCGACCATGCTCTTTCGGGAGGACGAATTTGTTGTAACCAATCATGGTTGGTTTTGACCGATTGGTCAAGTGTGTAGGCGGTCACATGGTGATTGTGTCGACATGCTCCGGGCCCTTTGAGTCTACATCTACACCCTCCATCTATGCTGCGAAGGTGGACGGTTGAGACGTTTTGCGGCACATGTAATATGCGCAAACCCTAATTTAGGGTTTTTCCGTCCATAATTCTTGGTATGGACGGTTTCTTGGCAAGCGAAGGCCAATGGTCGACCATGCGGGGTCGGCCATGTGTATTCCATACACCTTGGGGGTGATGGAATTGATCTGTGGTCATCCAATCATGCTTGTGGAGTTGGATGAGCTGCGATCGAATCATATCACGGCAAGCTAAGGCCGTGTGTATTCCATACCTTGGGGGTGATGGAATTGATCTGTGGTCATCCAATCATGCTTGTGGAGTTGGATGACTGCGATCGAATCATATCCGGAGACTGATCTGATCAAGTCCGGATGCTCAATCGGGCTAGTATAACACACCGAGAGGGCTCAATCGGGCTAGTATAACACACCGAGAGGGCTCGGGCTAGTATAACACCGAGAATCGGCACATGTGCGGGTATTTCGTACATGGATTCATTATAGTGCTTGGAGGTTCGTGTTACTCGCAAGAGTAACACTCGGTCGTCATGCCACACTTGATAATGGGTACGAAATACAAGGCTGATATGAAATTCACGAGGAAGGGATTGTTCTTTGCATGCTCCAACCTGGAGGAATTTCATGTATTCACGAGAATGGGATTGTTGCTACATGCTCCATTCTTGGTGAATTAAGTGAGGAGTATCCGTCACTTATAAACGGCTTTATCTTTTACAAGATGTCAGCGCATGATTTTTCAGGTTTTTTACAAATTTAACCTTAAACGAAAATCCACCATCAACAAGAAGATAGACTTTTGAGTGATAGATTAGTTCAAGTCTCCACATACCTTTTAGTCGATGAAGATCCACTGGTTCCTTGAGTAGTCATTCGTCTTATATGATGATCGCCATGGAGTTCTTGAGCTAAACTACACTTTCTATCCTAGTCCAAGACCTTAGCTATAATAGACTAGAAATCAAGACTTTATAGTTTTGATCACTAACATTGAAAAACATGCTTGAGATAGAAACGCATGCGAGTTCGACCGAGCAGTGCTCTAACAATCTCCCCCTTTGTCAATTTTAGTGGCAAAACTATTAATGCATATGGAATACAAAAAATATATAAATAAACTTTGTAGATCCTATTCCACATGTCTAATCTTCAACATTACTCGAAATCTTCGTCACTTCTGTAAAGACCCTCAAGCTCGTCAACGCTATTTAACTGGTCTAGCGATGGTCAAGAGACGATTTAGCCGCTAATAATTCGATTAGTTTAACATGAACGATAATTAATGGGAATTAATCTAACAACGAAATAGATATGAAACTAGTACCGTTAGATAGAACTCGAAAACTTACGTGGAATGGACTACTCGAACGTGTCATTCGGGTACCAGATAAATAAGATATCATCGGAATCGTGAGAATGGAAAATTAGTCATTTTGCAGTGGACCGGCCTGGCTGCCCATATCCAAGTGATGGGTGCATTAATCATTTTCTGGTCGGTCTTATCATCAAACGTGTCGCGAGAAGAATCATTTTATTTCCTTTATTCTCTTTCTTCTTCTTCTTTCTTTTTATATGTCTCTGTTCTTCATCTCCTTCCCTCTGTCGATCTCATTTTCAAGGGATTGAGCTTGAATCTCTCAAGAATAATTCATATAAAGCTTATAGTCATTGAATAGAAGAAGTAGGTGTTGGTGCTATGGTTGTTTGAGCACTGGAAGAAGAAGTTTGAGTTGCTGTTGTAAATCTAGAATTAGATTTTGTTTTGGAGATGAGGGAATCAAGAGAAGACGAGGAATCAGTTGAGAACCCTGGTATTTGATGGTGGTGTTGTTGAATCAAGTTTGGACTCAGATCCGACGGGATGAAGAAAAGGTAATTAGGGTTCTTTTGAATTGAAGATTAAATTGTATGATATTAGAGTAATTCGAGATAGGTTTTGATTAGGTATGAAGTAGAATTGTTTGTTTGGTTTCAATTTCGATTTCAGTGAAGATTAGAGTTTGTTGTTCTTTCCCAAATTAGAAATTAGGGTTCGTGGATTTAATAGAAATGATTATTGAATCATGTTAGAGTAGATGAATCTCAGATTGTAATAAGGGAATACTTTCGGTTGGAGTGCTATCTAAGGAAGGTGTTGTCTGTGATGTTGAAGCTGCAGGGACAACAGTGATGTGATGATGACTGTGTATGTTCATGTGAGTTTTCTTTATGAAGTTAATGTTTGTCAGATTAAGGATTTTAGTAAAATAAAGACTTAAAGATCCTGAGGTTGTAGGACAGATGATGAAGAGGAGTTAGCTGATGGCCTATGGAGTTAGTGAAATGGTTGAGATTGGTTATTGTTTATGGGTAAAAATCGTTTCTGCCGATTTCGGTAAATTCGGTAGGTGAGTGAGAAACTGGTTCAAACCCTAAACAAATGTGCTGCACGTGAGCACTTTATAGATTCGAGAGATCAATCTGTACAAGTCCGGCCTAAACCAAGAAATGGCCGTTCCCGGACTTGCTTCGGTCACAAAGTGGAGGAGAAGGGTTGATTTGGGGAGGAAGCAAAGAAAGGTGTTGAGACCGAGAATAGTGCAGGAGAGTAATGTCTCGACTTGTATCGAAAAAGTGAAAGCTTCGGAATCTTGCAAGAGATGAAAGCTTTTGGAGAGCTTGCAAAGTTGCCTTTTCTGAGAGTGTAGTATTTTTCTCCTGACCGAGACTTGTTGTCTGGTGGAAATAGGTAAGACCTATTTATACAAGTCGAGATTGAAACGTACCCTGGCCTCATGAAGGAAGAGAGTAAAGGTTGAAATAATGGGAGGAGGTGGTAACCGCATGGTGTTAATGGGTGAAAACGTTTTCACCATTATTTCCTCTTTTATTTGACCGCTTTATTCCTATTCACGCTTTCTTAATGTGAGCGTAGTGTACGCTGCATGCTTTGACCGCCAAACCAAGACCCTGGAAAGCATCCCCCAGTTTGTGTTGATGTCTCGAGTGTTGGTTGCATCTTGAGTGCAAGTGGTGCTGCTAGGGGCGCATGTGGCATGTGCGGAATGCCTTTGTTGCGAGTTGCACCTCGAGCGCAAGTGGCAATGCCATAGCTGCTAGTGGCGTGTGTGGCATGTGCCAATGGCATGTGTGGAATGCCTTGGTGGTAGGTTTTACGTTGAGTGTAAGTGACTACCGGCGTGTATTAGGGCCACGGCTAGGTAATAAAAGCTACCGGCGGCGTGTTGGCATGTGCCAATGGCATGCGTGGCCAATAGGTCACGGCACTGGTAAGAAAAGCTACCAGTTATGCATGTTGGCATGTGCCGACGGCATGCTTGGCCATTAGGGCCACGCCCTGGTGAGAAAAGCTACCAGCGAGCGTGTTGGCATGTGCCAATGGCATGCTCGGCCATTAGGGTTGCGGTTTGGTAAGAAAGGCTACCAGTGACGCATGTTGGCATGTGCCGACGGCATGCTTGGCCATTAGGGCCACGCCCTGTGAGAAAAGCTACCAGCGAGCGTGTTGGCATGTGCCAATGGCATGCTCGGCCATTAGGGCCGCGGTTTGGTAAGAAAGGCTACCAGTGACGCATGTTGGCATGTGCCGACGGCATGCTTGGCCATTAGGGCCACGCCCAGTGAGAAAAGCTACCGGCGAGCGTGTTGGCATGTGCCAATGGCATGCTCGGCCATTAGGGTCGCGGTTTGGTAAGAAAGGCTACCAATGACGCATGTTGGCATGTGCCAATGGCATGCTCGGCCATTAGGGCCACGGTTTGGTAAGAAAGGATACCAGCGAGCATGTTGGCATGTGCCAATGGCATGCGTGGCCAATTTGGGTCGCGCCTTGGTAGGAAAAGCTACCAGCGAGCATGTTGGCATGTGCCAATGGCATGCATGGCCAATATGGGTCGCGCCTTGGTAGGAAAAGCTACCAGCGAGCGTGTTGGCATGTGCCAATGGCATGCGTCGCCAATTTGGCCTAGGTTGCATGGTTTGCAAGCCTAGGTGCGGGCGCTACTTTGGCATGGCGCGGCTAGGGCCAAGGTAAGGGTGTTTGGCTTGGCTTGGCGTGGCGTGACTAGGGCCAAGGTAAGGGTGTTTGGCTTGGCGTGGCGTGACCTAGCTAGGGCCAAGGCAAAGTGTGTTTGGCATGGCGCGGCTAGCTCGAGTTAAGTGTGGCTGGCATGATTTACCATTGGCACGGAGGTGCGGCTAGCATGGTTGGCATGCTTTGGCGCGTTTGGTATGGCTGGCATGATTTTCCATCGGCATAGAGATGCGGCTAGATTGGGCTAGGTGTGGCTGGCATGATTTGCCATTGGAACAGAGGTGTGGCTAGCATGGTTGGCATGCTTCGGCGCGTTTGGTATGGCTAGCATGATTTACCATTGGCATAGAGATGCGGCTAGCTTGGGATAGGTGTGGCTGGCATGATTTGCCATTGGCACGGAGGTGCGGCTAGCATGGTTGGCATGCTTCGGCGCGTTTGTTATGGCTGGCATGATTTTTCCATTGGCATAGAGATGCGGCTAGCTCGGGCTAGGTGTGGCTGGCATGATTTGCCATTGGCACGGAGGTGCGGCTAGCATGGTTGGCATACTTTGGCGCGTTTGGTATGGCTGGCATGATTTTCCATTGGCATAGAGATGCGGCTAGCTCGGGCTAGGTGTGGCTGGCATGATTTGCCATTGGCACAGAGGTGAATTAGGGTTTTGTTCGTTGTAACCCTAATTCGAAAAAATACCCCCTATTAATTATTGACTACATGCATTAAATGTTGTAATAAATGTGTCACTGGTGACATTAGGTTATTTGCGGTTTTACGATTTTACCCTTTGTCTAAAAACCACCATCAACATTAAGTCCCCTGCTTAGCTCGGAACAGGAGCTTTGTTGCGAGGTAAGCATAAGATGGTGACAAACTATCAAGAGACAAAACTGTAAAGAGAATTGAGGAGGCTCGTCGACCTTTTTATAAATAGGATTTGGAATCCTTGCCTCACAGCGATTTGCGCAAATCGGGAGGCTGGCACAATTGGGAAGTTAGCGTCGTGAGAGACAGGAAGCTGGGCGGTATTGAGAAGTTGACGCGAGTTAGGAAACTGAGCGTGCTAGCTGGTGGGACCGGCGCAAGGTAGGGAAGCTGTGCGTGCTTGCTGGCGGGACTTGGGCGGTCATTGGGAAGTTGGCGTGAGTTGGAAAACTGAGCGCGCTAGCTGGTGGGACCGGCGCAAGGTGGGGAAGCTGAGCGTGCTAGCTGGCGTGACTTGATGGGATCGGTGCAACTTGGGCGGCATTGGGAAGTTGGGCGTCCTTGTGAGCCCGCACAATTTTTGGTAAAGGGAAATCCTTCCCTATTTCAGAATCTTCACGCCCATATATAAAACCCCTTCCTCTCATCTTGCACCTTATTCCTTTCATCCTTTCCTACTAGCGGCAGAGTTACAAAGAAAAACCAGTTTCCAGGTATTCTTCCAGTACTTCCCTTGTTTTCCTTTTCATGTAGGTGCATGTAGTAGCGGAAATCCCACACTACACCCCTTACTCAATTTTGCTTAATTAATCCATTGAAAGATGTAAGATCAAGAATATTTATTGATTGAATCCATGAAATGTTCACACAGGAAAATAGAATTACACTTAGAAATTAAAACACTCTTAAACTTTCCCTCTCCTATTGACTTGCTTAACCATTCTAAAAAAGATCTCTCTCTTCAACAGACTCATTTAGCCCTTTATATAGGGTAATACATAGTGGATGACACTATGCTATCCTTTATTTTCGGGAATGTCCCGCGAAGTGTCGCAAATGCACAAACATTCATTCTCGCGACACTCCTCAACCCTCGCCAGGTTTCACGTCTTCTTTATGTTTTACTTGTCGTTATTCACTGCGTCGTTTATTTTTGCTATCTGCGACTGCCTCGCGACATCGTCGTTTATTGATCCCGCGAGCCCTGTGCGTTGCGATATTATGATCCTACATCTTGCCTCTTTTTCCTTGAATATTGCTTGAAGAGCGATCTTTAAGGAAAAATCTGTTGTTGTAGTAATCTTTGGTCTTTGCTGATGATGGAACGAGCAGAAGAATACTGTACTTTGAAAAGTACGTACTTGCCTCTATTCTTTTGCGAAGTTCCGAAGCTTCTTTGAGATATATACGAAGTGTCGTCTCCTGTCTCTCCTCATATTTCTCCTGCGAAGGGAAGAGTATCATGAGAGTGATTCTTTTGACTTGCTGCGACTGCTTATCTTTATCTGTTTCAGTTTTGTACTTTTACACGGATTTTGATTATTAATGTCTTTTCTTGACACGTCTCTTTCAACCGTTTATTCTTGACCGTTCATGTCTCTTCTCGCATTAAATGACCTCGTTTTTCTCGAGGATCTTTTTCCCTATATATAGTTTTCTTTTCCTCTCCTTTTCATTCTTTAGTTTCTCTCTGCAACTTCTCTTTGATTCTCTCCTTCCGCAATTTGCGCTTCTGCTACTGCAAATCTTTTCTTCGTCTCTTCTAACGCCGATCCTAATCTCCAACCTCCCATCCATTCCCATACTGATAATGGCTTTCATTAGTCGTGCATATAAAGCTTCTTTTGAGGAAGTTCAACGAAGTTGCTCGAGAAGGGTTTTACTCTATCACCCATTCCTGATCAAGAATCGCATCTATTCTTTTCTCGCAAAGTTGTTTTCGATCATCAATGTGATGATCAAAAAATTATAGTCTCGCTAGGTCGACTTCTCGACTTCCCATTCCCTTATACAATCTCGAGATGCCTTTATTTTATGAAATCTTAGCCCAGGCTAAATTCTCTCGGGCTGTTTATCAATTGAGTGGCGATTGCATTCGCCTAATGCTTGAGTTCGCGAATCGTGGTGCTTGCAAAGGATCTTTATACCCTAATACTGTTAGACACCCCGATTTCGCAGACTTGGAAATAGCTTTGAGAAGTACACTCAGTAGAGAACTTTTTTGAAAATTATTCAAAGTGATAAAGATGAGGAATGCGAAATCTCATTTGGGGCATTCGCCCGAAAAAGAAGGATAATGTCCCCGAGGATAAATTGCTCATGCAAGATATTGACTGCACCCGGCAATAATACTACTCTCGCCACTCCAAAGATGAGAAGTGGTGGGTTGTACCCTTGATTTTAAATGGCCCTTATATCGCGGGCTCGCATATTCTTCCTGCGAGTCTCGCAGGATATCATCCTTGGGAATTCAAATGGCCTGATAAGGCAAAAGAGGTATGTTTCCCACTTCAAATCTCGCCTTTGTGACTTTTTTTTTGTATTTGCTAAGTTTGTGAAATTTTTCAGATCGCCAAATTGAGAAGAAGCTACAAGGATAATCCGTTGGAGAGTACTCTTACGATACTTCGATCGCTTACGGGTGAAGTAAGAAACATTTCCTTTGTCATTTGAAACAATATTGTTGCCTCTGTTTCTTATCTTTAACCGTATGCGAAGGTTGGAGTTGAAGAAGCTGTAGCCGCGAAGATTAAAAGTAAGGTCAAAACCGTCGTTCCCAAAAATAAATCTTCTGCTCCATTAACTAAGAAGCGAAAGATTCAATCTTCTTCTCGCCTTAACTCAAACTCCGAATCTTCTGATGAAGATGACCATGATTCGAATCTCTCTCTTGCTAAAGAGACTCCACTGGCCGGTTCTCCTATGGATCGGTTATCTAGCATCTTCTCAGACTCTTTCCAAGGAATGGGAGATGCTCCCCTAGCTTCCCTTTGCGGGACTCTCGCAAATGTGTGTAATGCTACTTTACTAGAGGGCAATGATTCTTTCAATGGAGCCTCTAGAATCGTGTCTCCTGACTTCTTGAACGCACTTGGGTCTTTGGTATGCATGCAGTCATATTTCCCTGTTAATTTTAAGTTTTTAAATATATATATATATTAATGATTTTTTCTATCTTCTTTTATAGGTTGGAAGAACTTCTTTCGTAGTTGCCTCAGATCTCGAGAGAAGACGCAATAATCTTGAAAAGAAGAATTCGCAATTGAACAAGAAGATTCGAGAATTAGAAATTGAAGCTGCGTCATCTCGCGATAAAGACGAGAGAATTCAAAAGTTAAATACCGAACTTGACTCCCAAAGGGATAGGGTGTCCACTCTTCAGAACGCTAATCAGCAACTTTATGGTATAAGATTTCACTTCCTTTTATTATTTCTATTTTATCGGTCGCATATTGCTACCTAACTTATTACCTTCGCAGATGTATATAATCTCTCCGATGAGGCTATTCTTCTCCATACATTTCCTGAACCTATGGATAATGACCTTCTTCTCGCTCACCTCAATCAATCTCTAAGTAGTTCCTCAGATAAAACTAACCTCCTTTCATTAAAGGATCTTCAATCCAAATATCAGCTTTTAGAGATCGAACACAGATCTAGTTTAAATTTAACTAATCGCTTTAAACGAATGTACCTTGATTCCGAGAAGAAAATCAAGACTTTAAGAAAGAAAATTAGTGATCTCATAGATGAGAACGATCGCATTACTAACGAGAGGTGCACAAAAGGCGTTAGCGAGAATTCCACAAATCTCTTCTTGGTGTGCAAGTTGAACGAGATGAACTCCTTCATCGAGAATACTATGCTTAAGCAAATGAGAAGAGCAAGTTCGTTCTCTTCTTGTTATTAATAGTGATGATGAATTCGCCTGGCTGCGAAAGTTTTAGATAATGCCAGGAATAACCTAGGTGTTGATGTTAGTCTTCATGCCGAGCATACTTCCTTGATTAAAGATATGATATCGATAGAGAAGGTTACTTATTATACCTTACCGCTTCTTACTTCAGTAGTATTGCTTGTAAATTATTAACTTGTTGTTACTTATTTGCGAGAATCTGAGAAGAGGCTTCGAGTTAGAATTAGAGAACTTGAATCGAAAAAGAACAACTCGCCAGAATTTTCCAAATGAGAATTGAAGAACTTCGAATCGAAAAAAGAACATTTCGCAAAGAGTCTCTCCCTTCGCGACAATAAATATTCCAAGTTGAAGAAACAATTTCTAACGACAAAGTGGAGAACTTTAATAATGATGTTTGTTCGTTTTCGCAATGGAGCCATGGAGTATGTTTGTAAGGACCACAATATCCCTCTCGCATTCATATCCCCGGCTTCTTGAAAAGGTTCCCGAGAATCACTGTCTCGGACAAGCGTTTCGATAGTGAGGCTAGCGAAGAAGAAAATTCTGGCGATGAGAACAATAAGACTGAAGAATCAGATGAAGGAGAAGAATCACCAAAGAGATAACTCTTTTTGTTTTCTTTCGCTGCCTGTAATATCTGTACATTTCTGTATCTTTGTTATGGTGTACTTCTTGGATTTTTCCCTCCTGAATTCAATCTTCACTCCCCTTTTTTAGTAGTTCTTCCTTGTAATATAATTGGCTAACATTATTGATGTATAACTCTTTCGTCAGAAGATGAATAACAATATTCCGTCTTTTCCATTCCCATACTTGCCTCTGTTATTTATCTTCAGATGGAAGATTTTAGTTGTCTTCATGTATTTGGTTGGATAATAATTTTATTGTTGTTGAAATGTATTATTGCGACGAGGTCGCGAGTATCTTCATAGATCAAGAATTTTACTTGCCTTGCCTTATCTTCATAAATGTATTTTATCTATTCTCATTGCGACAAGGTCGCAAGCCGCCTTACATTTTCAAGCAAGGGCCCATTGACCACTGCCTTATCATTTTTGTGTGGTCTTCCGAGTTAGACCTCCCTAATTAGAGGTCTTCCCACCACCTTTCATCGCGACAAAATCGCAGGACGTCTTTACACTTGCATGTAAAGACCCATTGATCTTGCCTTATCATTTTCCGAGTATTTTTGCCTCTGCATGATGTTTTAGTTGCGACAATATGACAGGCCTAGATATCCTTGCGAACATAAAGCCCCATGACATTGCCGTCGTGCGACGAAATCGCAGGACGTCCGTACACTTTCGTGTAAAGACCCATTGATCTCGCCTTACCCTTGCGTTAGTATTATTGCCTCTGCAGGATCATTGCACAAATATGACGAGCCTAAATTCTCTTGCGAAAACATAGCCTTATGACATTTGCGTCTGTTTTGACACTCCCCCTAATGGAGAGCATCGCCCTTATCATCTCCCCGGTTGCCCCTTCAAGGAGGCGAAACATCGGCCATACAAGACTAGCTCCTCCCATCCGGTCTTAACAACAACCAGTTGTTTTCGCAGCCTCTTATCCCTTATACCTATATGGTTTATGGTTACGAGACTGCACCCTAAGTGGAGTTTTCTTCGGGCGAGTGCAACATATGCCAAGACTTGCCAAGAATGGCCAGGGTAGGTTCATCCATCCCGGGCACTGCAGCTCAACCGTGTACCTCGGCGCCTTGAGCATACACCGACTCCTTGGAAGAGACCCTCGGTCGCCCAACCAGGGTATAACCTTATATAGTTGGGAATCCAAGGTACCTCTCCCGGATAGGCTTTCATGGGCCCCAAATTTTCATGACTCAGGCTTCAGGAGCGGTGTAACCTTCCCCCTGAGCCATGTCGAGAGATACCCCCTTATATGACGCACTTTAGGTCTTACATTTGCCTCTTACGAAATGTTATTCGCGAACTAGGGTGTACGCCATAAAGGTTCGTCCCATTCCTTTACTCATTCATATTTGTTAAATCATTCAATCGTTCATGTTTTCATTATTTGCTGATATTTGTTTACGAAGTATTCGCATAGTTCTGTTTCACTTGTTGTATTTTCATTTTCATTTCTTAACTGAATTCCCATATACTCTTGGCTGCAAGATTCTCGCACATCATTACTTCAATTGCTACTTTTTCTCCTGTTTTTGTTGATTATTCACTTCTTATGCCTTTTGTTCCTCATATCCTTTGCTCCTTTCTTATCATAATATTCGCCTGTCTCTAGGTATTCACCTCGCAAGGCATGTTCAGTCCTTACTTCTATAGCATCCACCATTAGTTTTTCCTTTCTCTGCTCATCTCTCACATGTTGCTTCCAACCCTTTCTTTTGGCATTTCTTTCTTCACACCTTTCTACATCGACCTCATGACATTGTTGCGATTCCTTCCAATCTCCCTGTATAATACCAATGCCGTTAGGATGTGGAAATTTTATACATTGATGGTATGTTGAGGCGACCCCCAAGATTTCATGAAGCCATGGCCTCCCAATAAGTGCATTATACGGGGATTCCACATCAACCACACAGAATAAAACATCAGTTGATAATCCTTGTAGAGGTATTCTCATGTGAACCTCTCCCTTTGGCTTGTTTGAAGTGCCATTAAAGCCATATATCTTGTATGTCGAGGGGATCAAATCCTCATCTTTTCCTCCCATCGTCTTGTAAGTATGGTAAAAGAGAATATTCACCGAACTTCCGGTGTCGATTAGGATTCGGTTGATCGCCCAGCAAGCTTCTGCCTCATCATCTTCTCCATCAACTGGTTTCGGGTTAATCTCTAGTTTCACAACCAACGGGCTATCATGTGTTTCTCTTCCTTTTGGCACTTCATCTGCATAGAAAGAAATAGTCTTCATCTGCCACTTTTCTAACTGCGTCGTTCTCGCCAGGCTCATTATTTCTTTATCATTAGCATCTCTCGCAAAGACTCTACTGAGCACGTTGTCATGAAAATCTTCGATTGTGCGATAGGAGTGGACGATAGAGTTGCAATTCAAATTTTTAGCTTTTGCCCCGACTTCTATCACAAATGTTTCCTTTCCTTTCGCTGACACTGTTCTATGCATCTCTGGTGGTGGTGGTAATGTTTGGCCTGTTTCTTCTCCCTTTAAAAAGTGATTCAGCTTCCCCGATCAATCATCCCGAGAATAATTCTTTTTATGTTTCTACAATCGTTTGTTTGATGCCCATGGAAGCGATGGTAAGAACAAAACTCATGACTTCTATCGCCCGGCGGTGGTTCCATTCCCACGTTCCAAGGTGCTTTGTACATTTTCCATCACAAGTATAGCTTCCCGGATCTTTTCCACACTAGCATTCAGGTGGTGGCATCTTAATCTCTTCCCATACTATTCTGCGACTTCTCTCGCCCTCCACGGTTATTTTGCCTTCGTCCACCATAAGTTTCTTGCACATGATCTAACCTCTGAATCTTATTATTGTTTGTTACGGTTGTAGTAGTTCCTTTCTCGCTCAAACTCTTCTTGATCGTGGCTTCCCATGGCTACTATCTTCTGCTGTCCCTCATCGCCTTTCCTTGCTTGCTTTGTCCTTGCGAAGTGCTCGCCACCGTATTTATGAATTGAGGCAACAAGCTTGCGTTATGCATTAGAGCTTGTGTTCGCGATCGGATAAGAATTCATTTCATTCTCTCTTTCTTCTAAGGCAATATATTCTTCCCCGTAATTCTCGCAGTTCTGCCATTGTGATTGTATTTTTGATTCTAAAAATTTGAATGTATAACAAGTTGGTCGCGAAGAGAGCATTCACAAATGAGAGTATGAGATATCTTTCCTCAACCCGTCCTTCCATTTCGCTACACATGGTCCTCCATCTTATTGTCAACTGCCTTAAGCTCTCGCCAACCCTTTGTTTCAACCCGAATACATCTTCAATACCTGGTCGCGAAGAGTTGTTACTTATGTATGCTCCCAGGAATGTGGCTTGTAAATGGTTAAATGATGTGATTGTGTTCCTTGGCAGACCTTCAAACCATTTTAGTGCTTCTCCTATTAAGCTTGATGCGAAATATTTGCACAGTATTGCATCATGATTCTCCCATTGTAACATACATCTCATATAAGCCTTAATATGTTGTACCGCACAAAGTTGTTCCATCAAAGATGTTGGTTAATGCGGGTAGATTGCACTTAGGAGGTATTCCTCCCATCTCGTACTTCTAGCGTGAAGGGATTCTTCGCAGCTTCGCGATGGCTTCGTCCAATTGTTTCCTTCCTCCTTCCCTTCTACTATTCAAGTAATCCTCTCATTTCAGCCCGCTTCTCTTAAGATTTGTTCATTTGCCTCGAGTTTGATTCTACTGGTCTTTTTAACTCGCTTCTCTCCTTCTTCGCTCGTGCCTATTTTGACCTTCCCCGCTCGTTATTTTCTCCTCTTCTTTCCCCTGCGACGCTCTTCTTCGTTTCTTTCGTCAATTCGCACGCCATTATATCGGTTGTTCTCTCTTCTTGGCTGTCTCTCAGCTCTCATCTGCACCCTCTCATATTCTTCATTAATATTTCTATTGGTACGATTTTGTTCCCTTCTTCTTTCGCGGTTGTCATGGTTATTCTGACGGATTGCCTCTTCCATCTCTTGATTTTCCATTTCTGCTCTTATCCTTTCTCTCTCGCGAGCTAGTCGCGCTTGTTTAATGTAGTGTCTCTCAATGTCATCCTCGATCTCTCGGTTTCTTCTCAATTCTTCTCTCCGTGCAAGATTATTCTTCCTTCAAAGAATTTGGGTCATTCGGCCCTTGGAGTTGCATGTTTCCTTGATTTTCCCTATTCCGCTCATTTTGAAGATTTTCGGGTTGAGGAATATAACGATCTTCCATTTCCCCTCTTCTCTCGCCATGCTCTGTACTTGGATTTTGTGTTTCTTCCTCGGTACTTTCTGTTGGTAAAACTCTCCTTCTTTCTTCCCTATTCGATCTTGAACTTGATCTCACGCTACTTCTTGATCTCCTATTTTGCAACCTCATATTTTCCATCCTCAATTCATGATTCTGTCTTGTCAAGTTTGCTCGTTCCTCTGCCTCTAGCCGTCTCTCTTCGTGTATTGTTTGTCTCAATCTTTCTAATGCTGCGATTTCTTCGTTTCCTGGATTCATTTCTCCATTCGTTCCTTGCTCTCCTTGTCCATTGTTCACCAGCTGCTGCTCCTCTTCCCTCTCGTCTTCGGAATCAGACCTACAAGTATGTACACTTACTCTATCATAATCCTCAGCCGCGTTTGCTACTGGGGAGATCGGTGGTTGGTTTTGATCTTCTCCATCGTTTCTCATATTCATCCTTGACGATTCTCCTGTTTCATTCCTCCTTTCTCCAGCAAGTCTCCCACTTCTTCTTACAATCGTTGGTTGCCCTTGTACATTTCTTCTCCTAGCCATTTTTCTTTTCCAATGAATTCTTGAGTATCTTCTCCAAACCTTTTCTCTGTTTATCCAAATTCTTTCCAATTTCTACGTCAATCTCTGCTCGATCCCTGTTTCTAGCGCATATGTAGTAGCGGGAAATCTCACACTACACCCCTTACTCAATTTTGCTTAATTAATCCATTGAAAGATGTAAGATCAAGAATATTTATTGATTGAATCCATGAAATGTTCATACAGGAAAATAGAATTACACTTAGAAATTAAAACACTCTTAAACTTTCCCTCTCCTATTGACTTGCTTAACCATTCTAAAAAAGATCTCTCTCTTCAACAGACTCATTTAGCCCTTTATATAGGGTAATACATAGTGGATGACAGCTATGCTATCCTTTATTTTCGGGAATGTCCCGCGAAGTGTCGCAAATGCACAAACATTCATTCTCGCGACACTCCTCAACCCTCGCCAGGTTTCACGTCTTCTTTATGTTTTACTTGTCGTTATTCACTGCGTCGTTTATTTTAGCTATCTGCGACTGCCTCGCGACATCGTCGTTTATTGATCCCGCGAGCCCTGTGCGTTGCGATATTATGATCCTACAGTGCAAACCCTAAGAGTGGGCGTTTTTATAATCCTTGCAATGATATCGTGCATATAATTTCTTGGCGTGCCTCTTGTAGAAAATATTGTATGTATGCACCCAAGGGAAATACTGCATATATTATTCAAACCCGTAGGAAAGTGCTCCATATATAATTTTTGAACCCGAAGAAGGATATTGCAGACGCACTTGAGCCGTATAAAATCTTTGCGTATATAATTTTGAACCACTGAAGAAAATATTTGCGTGTGTATTTTTGAACCCGTAGAGAATGCTCCATATATAATTTTGAACCCGAAGAAAATACTGCGTGTGTATTTTTGAACCCGTAGAGAATGCTCCATATATAATTTTGAACCAGAAGAATGATACTGAACAGAATTTCGCCTTATCGAAGGATGTCCATAGTTCCAAACCGAACACGGATGATGAATTCTTCGCCAAAAAAAACTTGCCTCTGCTCGGAAAAATCACCCAGGTTTCGTGCCGATTTTGTTAACCGGTGGTGAAGATGAAAAGAAGACATGTTCAGTTCGCCCAGAGAATACCATACGGTTCTGTCTTCATAAAGGGGTATATTCCTCTTCCAACATTGATTTCAGGATATGTCAAAGCCCATTGCGTTCTTTTGATAGATGGGTCGAGTTCATGGTGAGTAAGGAGCATATAAATACCAACTTGACTCGAGCGCAGATTATTGATCTTTGTAAGAGCTTCAGTAAATCTCCATATTAGGAAGGATATCCCGGGCTTGGTTGCTTTCATCTCCAGATGGTGTTCGGACACCCATACGATCATATGTAGATGGGGTGAGATAACTTTCTCCTTGGAGAGTGTGGCTCTCTTGCTGAATCTTCCGGTGACTGGGAATCTTAACATCCAATTATCTGAAAGCGAGGGGAAGATGCGAGATGACCTTGCCGCTAAGTTGGAAGATTTCGCTCGGAAAGACTCCGCTGCGAATTCGAAGGATTCTGTCCGGAAAGAGGATGAAAGGTGCCTTTACAGCTGGTGGATATCTCAATGGTTCCCGGACGAGCTGGAACCTAAACAGAAAAGCAGTGATCTTCACGTTGCAGCATTTTTGGCTCTCTGGTTGTCTAGAGACATTTTTGACGACGGTTCTGGTAAGAAGGAGATAAGACCATAGTTGCTAGTGATTGCTGTGAAGTTGGCAAAAGGCGAAGTCCTTCCCATTGGCAAGCTATTTCTTGGTTCCCTGTATGTGCATCTGGATCACCTAGTTGCGAACATGCGAGTTTCGAATGGTTTTATGAAAGTGGATTCATATGTGCACGTTGCTTTCTTGCAAGCTTGGTTATGGGAACACTTTGAGAAGTATGCCCCGAAACCGTTGTCTTCGATTCCCGCGAGTGGGGGGGTTCCCGAATTCTTCGATGGGTGAACAGGCGTACAATGGTTGGCATGAGCTTGGTTAGTCTTCTCGATAAGTCATATGAAATCAGTTTTCGCCCATGGGATCCGGTCCACAGGTCGATGACTCAAATTGACACCTTTGCTTCTGCTCCGGTCATGTCTTTGTCTTCTGATGGCAATTTGAGCGTTGGTGAAAACTTGTTCATTCAAAGCTGCTTGTCCCAGTTATATGCCGTCTTTCTTCATGGGGTCTTTTCAGATAGCTGCTTACAATATTGACCGTGCGGCTCGTCACATGGGTTTTGATCAAGGGGTGCCTCTTGCTTACCAGCCGGTGATTCCTAAGGATTCATTGCGTGCCGCCCTCAATGCCAGTGCCCTCGAGCCGGGTGTCCGTCTTACCTTCTTTCAAATGGGAAGAGTAACTTCGACAACCTTTGGCTATAATGAATTCTGGTGCGATGAGTTTATTGTGATCCAAGATTTTGTAAACAACGTGGTGTAGAATGTTCGTTGTAAACCTTCCCTAGCAATTTTGAAGAAGTATCCAATGTTGAGAGATCTCAAGCGAAAGTCGCCTAGCAACTCGGAAAGTCCCCTGGCCAAGGAACGGAGAACGAAGAATCGTGCTGGCGGGTTCCGGGCGATTTCAAAAGATCCTCCCGCGGCTCTCGTGTCTTTCAGTTCTTCCAATAACCAGGTATGTGTCGCCTCCTTGTCGGTTTGTTTCAAAACACGTGAATTTTTGCTGAAAACATGTGTCTTGTTTCTTCCAGGGCTTCGGTAGTGTTAATGCTTTTGCTGCCCTTGCGCGTTTCCAGGAGACGACAATTTCTTCGAAGAATTCCGGCGGCATTGAGCCTACTCATAGCAGTGATGAGTCAGAGAAAGAAGGAAGTTCGACAAGTGAGAGTGATTCCTCTGGCAGCACTAGTTCTTTTTCGGGAAGTGGTTCGGTGAGTTTCGCGCTTCTTTTCTTTCTTCTCCCGTTTCTTCTTTTGAAAAAATGTCTAACTCAAGTTCGCAGGAGGAATCCGGTTCGGAGGACGATTACAGTGTGGAGCCACACGAAAACTTGCCTTTGGTGACCACCGCAGATGACTTGGAGATGGGAGTTAGCCAATTGCCGGGCACGACGACGTGGTTCAAACGGTGGATGATTCTCGATGGTTCTGCCGTAGACATGGAAGAAAACCCTTTGCGGAAGTGTGAGGCCACTTGCATGCGCTATTTTTGATCCTCCGTACTTGGTTCCTTATCCAGGTCATGTCTTTGGTTGGCGGCTTGACGTCTCTGCTAAGTATGAGGCGTTGTACACAGAATCTGGGAGAAGTACGGACATATGGCAACAACCAAGAAAGTCACTAGTCGATTTGCGGCTGGTTAAGCGTGTGGAAGAGGCTTTATCTTCCATCGAGGATATGCGTGGTGGACCGGTCACACCGTTTCGAAGACGTTATTGCCGTTGGGAGCACCATCGCGACGTGTGCGTAGAAAAGGAGTTCAACACTTCGTGGTTTGTCGAAGGCCTTGCTTTGAGATCCAAAAGTTGAAAAATGCAGCAACCGAAAGCCTTTCCGCCGAGGAGATTGCACGACGGGAGGTAGAACTCGAAAAGCTTTCAAGATGTTGACTATGAAGAGAGCGGCTCTTGAAGATGCAAAGTTGACTTTCTCCAAGAAGAATAGACCTCTGTTGGATGATTTTCCTTGAATGTTTCTCTCGTTAAACTTTCATTTAGGTTCTTTTTTTTTTTTTTTGAAAGACATCTTGGATGTCCGGTTTCAAGGTTTGACCAGTTTTGGTAGACAGTTGGTAGCTTTTGAGGATATTGGATTATTTCTGGGATGAATGGTTTTGATAACATGACTCTGATTATGTTTTTGGGAAAGGAATATTGTTTTTATGAAAGTGTGTGCTAGCAATAGGCACAATACACAGTAGTATAACGGTTTTGCTAAGAACCTAAAAACAAATCGTATATCTTGCGCAGTCTGAATTTACTCACTTCATAGGTTTTTTGCGAACATGCCCCTCTCCATGTAAAAAGGCGGTTTTGCTGGTAGCATCTTGACAAGTCCCCAATCGGCCGGTAGCATCTTGGCGAGTCCCGTTTTCTTGTGTAGTTTTACAACTGTTAATTACTTAGGGTTGTCTGTAGTTGCGTCGGATTGAGTCGCCTTCCCCTACCATCTTGACATCTGGGTCGAAGAACGAGATCGACAGTCGACATTGTAGCCGATAGATCAATCCTCCGCTGTGGTCGCCAATTGTTTATGGGTAAAAATCGTTTCTGCCGATTTCGGTAAATTCGGTAGGTGAGTGAGAAACTGGTTCAAACCCTAAACAAATGTGCTGCACATGAGCACTTTATAGATTCGAGAGATGTACAAGTCCGGCCTAAACCAAGAAATGGCCGTTCCCAGACTTGCTTCGGTCACAAAAGTGGAGGAGAAGGGTTGATTTGGGGAGGGAAGCAAAGAAAGGTGTTGAGACCAGAATAATTCGGGAGAGTAATGTCTCGACTTGTATCGAGAAAGTGAAAGCTTCGGAAGCTTGCAAGAGATGAAAGCTTTTGGAGAGCTTGCAAAGTTTCCTTTTACGAGAGTGTAGTATTTTTCTCCCGACCGAGACTTGTTGTCCGGTGGAAATAGGTAAGACCTATTTATACAAGTCGAGATTGAAACGTACCACTGGCCTCATGAAGGAAGAGAGTAAAGGGTGAAATAATGGGAGGAGGTGGTAACCGCATGGTGTTAATGGGTGAAAACTTTTTCACTATTATTTCCTCTTTTATTTGACCGCTTTATTCCTATTCACGCTTTCTTAATGTGAGCGTAGTGTACGCTGCATGCTGTGACCGCCAAACCAAGACCACGGAAAGCATCCCCTGGTTTGTGTTGATGTCTCGAGTGTTGGTTGCATCTTGAGTGCAAGTGGTGCTGCTAGGGGCGCATGTGGCATGTGCCAATGGCATGTGCGGAATGCCTTTGTTGCAATTACACCTCAAGCGCAAGTGGCAATGCCATAGCTGCTAGTGGCGTGTGTGGCATGTGCCAATGGCATGTGTGGAATGCCTTGGTGGTAGGTTGTACATTGGGTGTAAGTGACTACCAGCGTGTATTAGGGCCACGGCTAGGTAATAAAAGCTACCAGTGAGCGTGTTGGCATGTGCCAATGGCATGCGTGGCCAATAGGGTCACGACCTGGTAAGAAAAGCTACCAGTGACGCATGTTGGCATGTGCCGACGGCATGCTTGGCCATTAGGGCCACGCCCTGGTGAGAAAATCTACCATCGAGCGTGTTGGCATGTGCCAATGGCATGCTCGGCCATTAGGGCCGCGGTTTGGTAAGAAAGGCTACCAGTGACGCATGTTGGCATGTGCCGACGGCATGCTTGGCCATTAGGGCCACGCCCTGGTGAGAAAAGCTACCAGCGAGCGTGTTGGCATGTGCCAATGGCATGCTCGGCCATTAGGGCCGCGGTTTGGTAAGAAAGGCTACCAAAGGACGCATGTTGGCATGTGCCGACGGCATGCTTGGCCATTAGGGCCACGCTGCGGTGAGAAAAGCTACCAAATGATCGTGTTAGCATGTGCCAATGGCATGCTCGGCCATTAGGGCCGCGGTTTGGTAAGAAAGGCTACCAGTGACGCATGTTGGCATGTGCCAATGGCATGCTCGGCCATTAGGGCCACGGTTTGGTAAGAAAGGCTACCAGCGAGCATGTTGGCATGTGCCAATGGCATGCGTGGACAATCTGGGTCGCGCCTTGGTAGGAAAAGCTACCAGCGAGCGTGTTGGCATGTGCCAATGGCATGCGTGTCCAATTTGGCCTAGGTTGCATGGTTTGCAAGCCTAGGTGCGGGCGCTACTTTGGTATGGCGCGGCTAGGGCCAAGGTAAGGGTGTTTGGCTTGGCTTGGCGTGGCGTGACTAGGGCCAAGGTAAGGGTGTTTGGATTGGCGTGGCGTGACCTAGCTAGGGCCAAGGCAGAGTGTGTTTGGCATGGTGCGGCTAGCTCGAGTTAAGTGTGGCTGGCATGATTTACCATTGGCACGGAGGTGCGGCTAGCATGGTTGGCATGCTTTGGCGCGTTTGGTATGGCTGGCATGATTTGCCATCGGCATAGAGATGCGGCTAAATTGGGCTAGGTGTGGATGGCATGATTTGCCATTGGCACGGAGGTGCGGCTAGCATGGTTGGCATGCTTCGGCGCGTTTGGTATGGCTGGCATGATTTGCCATTGGCACGGAGGTGCAGATAGCATGGTTGGCATGCTTCGGCGCGTTTGGTATGGCTGGCATGATTTTGCCATTGGCATAGAGATGCGGCTAGCTCGGCCTAGGTGTGGCTGGCATGATTTGCCATTGGCACGGAGGTGCAGCTAGCATGGTTGGCATGCTTCGGCGCGTTTGGTATGGCTGGCATGATTTGCCATTGGCATAGAGATGCGGCTAGCTCGGGCTAGGTGTGGCTTGCATGATTTGCCATTGGCACGGAGGTGAATTAGGGTTTTGTTCGTTGTAACCCTAATTTGAAAAAATACCCCCTATTAATTATTGACTACATGCATTAAATGTTCTAATAAATGTGTCACTGGTGACATTAGGTTATTTGGGGTTTTACGATTTTAGCCTTTGTCTAAAAACCACCATCAACATTATGAATGAATTTCAAGTTGTGTATTGTCTGGAATGCTTCGAAGTTGTTAACGAAGACTAGATGGTTGAGGGTCTTGTTTTGGGTATAGTTGGTGGTATCTCTAATGAGTTTGAGAAGATGAATTGGTTGTATCTACTGGGAATTGAATGTGCGAGATGAAGATGAATGTATAGGATTATGCAAAGGTGATTACGAAGTTGCGGGTGTTGTTGAAATGAGAATTATATGAGGATTATAAACTGTAATGTGTTGGTAGTGGTTGTATAAGTTACAAGATATGGAAGTAGTGATGGAGTTAATGAGAATGATGAATATGTAGTGTTGAAAGACTATGTGGTTATTGGTCCGGTGGTAGTTTCAGTGAGAGAATGGAATCAATAACATGTATGGAGTTACAATTCATAGATTTGGTGATGTGGTATGTGTATCCGAGGTTGCAAGTGAACCTTGTCGGGGATGTTATGACTGGAACGAAGGTTATGAACTGCCTGAGTGAGAAAGGTGCTGATGTTGAGATTCACGTTGAGTGAGTAGTTTTGTCAGTTGGTGTTTGTCTTTGATAGGATGTATAGGCTGAGTTGGTTGTATTGTTGTCATAACAAAGGGTTTAGTAAAAGCTGCACTTGCAGGTAATCTTAGTTGAGTGTTGTATTTGATTTATGAAGTTTGTTTAAGATAATTATATTGTTATTGGTTTATAGTTAAGAGTTTTGGTGTTGCACAATGATTGTGCATTAGTGTGCTTTAGCTTTGAGCAATGGCTCGGCTTTGTCTGAGTTTTGGCCTGGTGCCATTCAACCTAGTCGGACCGACATACCTTAGCCGACTCATAATCCGCCTTTGAGTTAACTCGGTGGATCTGGACTGACCAAACCCGACTCAGTGAGACTTGACTGAGTTGAATCTTTTGACCAAGTCTAACCATTGACCCTGGATCTTGACCTGGCCTTGGATGTTGACTGTTAGTTGACCTGTGACCATCAGTTTGACCGTTAGTTGACTCAGATAGAATGGACCTTAGTTTATTGGGCTGGTTAGTGGACTTGGACTTAGGACTAGTTTTCCTATAATTGATGAATTGGACCTTTATGGTCTGAGTTAGCCTTTGGCTTCTTCTACAAAGTTGTAGATATTCGTAAGACTTAACTAATGGACTATGGAATCAACCTAATTAAATTAGTAAACATTAGCTACGCTAAAGATAGAGATTAAAAAGGTATAAAGTCATAATTGGGCTTAGAACCACTAGATAAACTTGTATGATTCTTGTGTGAGCCATTTTGGCTAGATTCTTAGAGTTCTTGTGTGATTAACAATTAGTCTTTATTAACAACGATCGATTCAAAGGATGAACCAGTGGATCGTGGATCTCGAGGTAGGCGTGGCTTGTCATCAAAAGAGGTGGGAATTTATATTTAACTCTCCTGTGATTATTGTTGTTTTCTTTCATAAAAGTTTATGTTTAACAAATTCATGCATTATCTGCTTGTGTATTCCTTGCATTGTTTTATTTGGAATTCCGAAAGTATTGTTGTTTCTTTTAATCTTTACATTGCTTGGAAAGGAACTGTAATGCTTTGTATGTCTTTACGAAATATTTGGGAAATAAGAATTTCCATTTGTATGCTTAATAGGTGTGTAAGGAATTGGTCGACACCTATTAGGAAAATGATAGGTGTGTAAGGAATTGGTCGACACCTATCTGGAAAACGAGATTTTTTCCATGCGTTGTATATATGATACTGCTCCTTCATTTATATTTACATGAATTCGAGCTTTTATGCTTAATAGGTGTGTAAGGAATTGGTCGACACTAATATAAACTAATAGAGTGTGTAAGGAATTGGTCGACACTTGATATATACATTGTTTGAAGAAGGATTTAGTTCCATATACATGATTGCCTTTTAATATTTAGGAAAAACATGTAATGTTTTCTAGATCATTTCAATTGATTACTTGAAAGTTAAATGTTATTCCTACTGGGCACCCCTTTTAGGGATGATGTGCTCACCCATTCCCACTTTCAGTTTCAGAGACAGATCAGAGTTGCGTAGCGAAAGCTTCGTGGAGCCGAATCCGTAGTTGGTTAACTTTTGCTATGTTTATTATGTTGTATATTCTATTTGTAAACTAAATGACTATTGTATATGTATCATTTGAGAGAAGTTCTTGTATATATATATTTCAGAGAGGGGCTAGTTTTTGGGTTAAGTTTTGTAGCAAATTTCTTAACTAAATTCTTAAGGATATGATTTAGATTATTAGTGACTCTTTATTTAGTTAATCTCTCAGATTAGTCAGCTGCTAGATTTGGGAGCGCTACAACTTCCAAGTACTCCAATGATCCCAAAGGTTGTAAGTTTAGCATCATCGTTGTTGAAAATCCATAGCTATAACAACGAGAAAACAAGAGTTCTCAATCATTGTTATACAGTGTCATAGTATCATTACACAACGTCAAAGTCCAATTGCATCACAACTTTAACAACAATACTATCTTAGTCAATACACCATCTCACATGGAAACCACTCCCCATTACATAATGATCCGAAAACCATATGTATTTTTAGTGTGAACTGCATATTAATTCTCCCCCTTTTTGTCAATAAAATTGGCAAAGGTACAAGAACGGAATCCTAATGAAATTTCCGTAAGAGGCGGTTTATGACCAAAGGTAAATGTATATCATCTTGTTTAGATGTAGTCATAAAGCCGAAGCTAAATTCATTCATCAAGGAGTTCATTAAGATACAAGATAACCCCTATAATATTCCACAGCCGCACTCCCCACAAAGATTTAGCAATTAAGCACAAGTTCAAAAGAACTCTCCCCCATAAAATGTCATTCCCAAGGGAACAACAAGAGCGACCTTAATTTCAAAAGAAAAGAAGGATTTCTTTGAACTCAACAAATATCATACAAGCATGAATTTGGAATTCAAAAAGAAATATTTAATCAAATTAACCGTAAGCGAACCTAAGATTAATTTAACTAAATATTCTCAACACAAGTAATCTTATGGAGGCTTAATAACTCGATTAGATTAATCACAAGAGAACCATAATTAATCTAACCGGAATACACAATTAAACTAATCACAAAAGTAATCATTTTAATCGTTTATACTCACATAAGAAAATCTATGGAGCGATGACTAAGTTAATCATAAAAACAACCAACCCAATCGAAAATGCTCAAACATAAGACAAACTTATGGAGTCATAACTAATTAATCACACAAGATGATTAATTTAGTTCAATATACTCGACGTAAAATACCTTACGGAACACAACTAAGCTAATCACGAAAATAATCAACTTGGTTGTCTAGTGCTCGACATAAGACACAATACGGAGTCTCACAGTAATACACAAAATATGAATAAGGGAAGATCAGTTACTGCGGAAAACACAAGGATTCATTCTATCTTTCCATCATTATTTGCAAAATGACACATAATAGTTATAATCCTTGAATCACAAAAGATTTTAACCTATCTTACATCAATAATTGACAATATAGCTTAACTTTTGTGTTTGTCAAAAGTTTATTCATTCTTTTATCAATACTTGCATATCAATTCACGAACGACTTTACTTTTGACAAAGTATGGGACAATCAAGTTCACGGACGTAAACACATATATCCCATAACATTATTGCAATATATAAAACCATAAAGATTAATACTGCAAAAATCATCTTCCAAACAAGTTTAGAATTTAAACCAATAAATCTAAAAACAAGAAGATGAAAACTTTGGACATAGCTATGTGTAATCACAATAATGGCTATTCCAAACTCTAGTAATCCTTCTCAAAAACAAGAATAAATTCTCATAAGAAGTTTCCTAGGCATCAAGACAAACTCTTAATGCACATACAAGATGATTTGTCCTTACAGGGTAGAATCAATCTTTTTCGCATGGATTTACACCAATAATAGCTACCAAAGGCATATAAAAAGATTTTCCAGCAACATTCTTGTAAAAGCTACAAATTAGCTTGGAAGAGTATTACTCCAAGAATCCAAGTGCCCAAGTTCAAGAGAAGTGGAACAAGTGCAACGAAACGGAGCAAAATACTCAAAAATAAGAGACAGGACAAATACCAATGTTAACTCATCCAAATTCAAGTTTTCTCATCTCCATTTTGAATAGAATTCAAAGAGGAAGAGAGTGCAAAAAGAATGAGGTCATTCCGAGTTCGGACGAAGAAGATACGGCCAAAACAAGTTTACCGAATATCGACGTCAAGTATGCATACGGGCTTGCAAACGAATTTTCGTATCCTGGAGCAGTATGCAGACGGGGTTTGCGAACTTAAACCCCTGGATTTTGGTTTTAAATGATTTTATGCATACTTTGTATGTCTACCATGAAGTCCAAACATCCCGAACTAATATTTTCAAACCTAAAATTTAAGAACCTTAAACACATATCAAGTTAGGTAGAAATGAACGATAATCAAGGTACATGAATCATTATAAGTACTCTAAGCAAGTAATAAAAACATAAAACTTTCTCAAGTTCATAGACATACCTTTCTAGAAGAACCCAATTGAATTCTACCGCCTTACCAAACATAATTTGTGCGCCCCAATTCTTGTGCTTCCCTCACCGTATACATTGCAGGGCATTTGTTGGCGTGGATGCACTTCCAACACAATCAAGTTGTGTTGAGGTGAACAATGTCTTGCTCACCACAAGTGACTTTTGGATTATCATGAAAGATATCGCTTTTAGAACCTTTCACATCTAGTCTCATTTTTCCAAAAAACTTGTTAAATTCCAACATCATGGATACTGCCTTCTCTGTAGTCATGGAATTTTCTGGAAGATCATTCATTTTCACACTCAAAGCATCATTGGCTTTCTTTGGTACCTACTTCTGAGTGCGTTTAGGAACAACCGGAACCTTCTTCCCATTAGTCTCTTCAATATTTCTTGGAAGAGAATTGGATTGACTATTCTTTCGCCAATTGGGAGCATCGGATCTTGTCTTCGTCTTTACATAGCTATCCTTTTGATAACCATTACGATTGTGAAAAGGCTTTGTATGACGTTTATAGGCAAAACTAGGTATATCATCGTACTGATTTCTTTGCCTAAAGGTTAGACATTCACAACCTGTAACGTTAAGGGGATTAGTCTTAACATATGATGTTGGTTTCACAACTTCTTGTGATGCCCAAACAAGAACATCATGAAGTTTCTCATTCCTTATACCTAAAACGACATCTCCTTTCCATGTCCTTTATTTCCGCAATAGTGGCAAACATAAGGAATGTTCTTACCTCGATCTGTGTGTGCTGACTTTGGAGGTTGATATACTTTGCTCTTTCGAACCTTAACTGTCGTTGAAGGTATTTCACTTTTGCCATTAGTGGAAACCTTTTGTTGAGAAGAATCACTAGCCTTGAAAAATTTTACCTCTTTGCTAATACACGGAGCATCTATTCCCTTATAGCCCAATCCTCATGTATCACGATGATTTTTACTTGCTCCTAGCATAGTGGTTAATTTGCTTGAACTAGTATTGAACTTTTTCAAATCATCTTCCAACATCTTGATTTTATCAAGAGCAGTAGCTAAATCAGCCTCAAGGAGTTTTTCTCGAGCGATAAAAACGCTTTCTCTGTCATCAAAACTTGCTTGCTGAGAGTTAATCCTTCCTTCAGTTTCGCAAGTTTCTCTTCCAACAAGAAGTATTTTTTATATACACGATCATATTCAAGTGACTTTCTACTCAGGTTTTCCTCAGTATCTTTGAAGACCGCTTCGCAAGAGCGATTCTGACCATAAAGACCACCATAAATCCTTTTCAATTTCCTGTTTTCTCGACATATAGGAGACAAAAGAGATGTGACATGAGAAGTTGTAATCTTCTTCATTTTCAACGAATCCAAAAACTTATCATACTCTGAGATTTCCTCATCAACATCTCTATCAATATCTGAATCACCTTCATCAGAAATTTCATCCAACTGTTCTTCTAGGAGTGTTTCCCAATCAACAGTTTTTACATCAAGAGAATGTTTAGATATTAACTTAGATGTGACGGTTCTCTCAGATGAATCCAAGCTTTCAGAATCATCTAATTTATGAACTTGTACGTTATTAGAGATAGACACGTCCATAATCAGATCGCTACAAACACATACTTATAAGGTCTTTAACGTGTTTGCCTGCTCTGATACCAATTGAAAAGGCGGGGGTCTAACAACCACACCCAATATTTCGATTAGCAATCTATATGGACAAACTCCGAGTTACTTTCTAGAGAATCAACTAAACAGTCAGACTCAATCAATAGAAAATATCTCAAGGAGTTATCATCTCAATCTCTCAATTTGATCTTTACTCAAGCAAATAGAATCTGCGAGTCTTTATCAAAGAGAGATAACTTGGATGGTACCAAAGACCAATATCCAAGTCTCAATCAATTTAAATCAACAACCAAAATGGTCGGATATTCTAATTGATTGAATAACGCACAACCTGTATTATTTTAATTATATAACAAAATATAATGCGGAAAAGAAATAACACAGACACCAAAATTTTGTTAACGAGGAAACCGCAAATGTAGAAAAACCCTGGGACCTAGTCCAGATTAAACATACACTGTATATTAAGCCACTACATACACTAGCCTACTCCAAGCTAACTTCGATGCATACTGTAGTTGAACCCCAATCAATATCACACTGATCCAAGGTACAGTTATGCTCCTACGCCTCTGATCCCAGATGGATACTGCGCACTTGATTCCCTTATCTGATCTCACCCACAACCAAGAGTTGCTACGACCCAAAGTCGAAGACTTTAATAAAAAAATCTATATCACACAGAAAAGTCTACAGTAATAGATAAATTCGTCTCCCACGAATAAACCTACAAGTTTTTGTTCCGTCTTTTGATAAATCAAGGTGAACATGAACCAATTGATAAAACCAGACTTATATTCCCGAAGAACAACTCAGCTTTATCAATCACCTCACAATAGTCTTAATCGACGCAAAAAAAAAGATATTGTGGAATCACAAACGATGAGACGAAGTGTTTGTGACTACTTTTATATCTTGCCTATCGAGATAGAAATCTCAAGCCAATTATCAAAATTGTACTCGTACGATTGAAATATTAAGATCGGATCACACAACTACAAGAAAAGTAGTATCGATCTAGCTTCACAATTTCAATGAAGTCTTTAAGTCGTTAACTGGTTTTAGAAGAAAAAATCAAAGTTTAAAGGAGAATCGACTCTAGCTTAGCAAACTAGTATCACACAGAATGTGTGGGGATTAGGGTTCCCAGTTGTTAGAGTTCTTCCTTGTATAGTCTCTCAAATCAGGCTTTGCAATCAATGTTAGCTTACTAACAAAGCATTCAATATTCACCGTTAGATGAAAACCTTATTAGATTGAAGCTAATATTTATCAACCGTTAGATCGAAAACATAGCTTGTTACACACACATGAAATGCACGTTTGTAGGCTTGTGAAAACCGTACCCAAACTTGTACATTAGTTGGTTCAACAATAGTTAACCAAATGGTTAGCCATATGATAACTTTCATATCAACCATATTCTTCTTCACCATAACTAGTCCAAATGACTCAAATTAACTAGTTAGAGAGTTGATTAATTTCTTAGATCTTTATGTACTATACAAGACACAATCGAAGCAAAAACGATGTGATTCACTCGAATCGATTCATGAACTATAAAGCCACGGTTTGCAATAGCATTCTTTAGTTTATTAAGATTAGTTCACAAATATCATTTTTAGACATAACCTACTCAATTTCACGGACTGGGTTCGCGAATTTAAGTTCCCGAACGGAGTTCACAAACTCCAGCAGAAATTCTCGGGTTGAGAACTTCCGCCAGTTCGCGGACTGAAGCTCACGTACTTCTCCGGTTTCACTTGATCAACAAAGTTCGCAAACTTTGGTTCAAGCAATAAGGACTTATACATATATGTGTTTCCAAAACAATGCTTATATCCTCCAATGGTTATATTGTCTAAACTCTCATTTCAATCATTGAAACATTCTCAGAGGGCGTTATATAGTTGTTATTCACAAACTATTCTTCGTCAGAGCGATTTCCAAAATGATTGAAACATAACATGACTTTTGTCACTAGGCAAAACAAAAGATGAACTTGGATAAAAAGAAAGCTTTACCAACACATATTTCGAGAAATATATAATCGAGATATACTCAGCTCGAAATATCACATGTGTATAATCTTAGCCTATATAGTAATACGACTTTTGTCTCAAGATAGGAGTTAAAGTAGATAGACTTTTGAGTGATAGATAAGTTCAAGTCTCCACATACCTTTTAGTCGATGAAGATCCACTGGTTCCTTGAGTAGTCCTTCGTCTTGTATGATGATCGCCATGGAGTTCTTGAGCTCAACTACACTTTTATCCTAGTCTGAGACCTTAGATATAGTAGACTAGAAATCAAGACTTTATAGTTTTGATCACTAACATTGACAAACATGCTTGAGATAGCAACGCATGCGAGTTTGGCCGAGCAGTGCTCTAACAATATCCTTCTAAACGATGTCTCTTCCAACACCAACGATGATCTTCCACCATCAACGAACAAGGAAATCTTCTCTTCACTAAACAATGTCTTCCACATCTCCCCAAAACCATAACGATGTACTCTTTCAACACCAACGATATATCTTACAACACCAGAGAATGATCCCTCTATTTTCCTAAAACTCCATCCCAAGAGGTGGGATGGAATCCCTAGAAAGCTTAGAGAACTACATTGTGTATTCTCTAATTCTCTCCTGATTTTCAATGATAATTCCATGTCTAAACACATAGCCTTGACCTCCTTATATAGGAGTCACAAACTTGATTCCCAAGTATTAATCTCCTTGGAAAAGGAAACTCTAACCAACTAGGAAACCTATTGTTATTTAGGTAACTTATCTAAATATGGAAATCAACCTAAACTAGGAAACCTTGTGTTTCTCTACACTAAGGATTTCTAGTATGTTCCGGAATTCTACAGAACCTTCCAAAACACCGACAATTATCTAACAGCATAAACCAAAATATGGCTACATAAAGTATCATGTATCCTTTGTGGTGGTTTGCATAATGGATATACATTTAAATTTCTAAAATTGTGCCTAAAATGATAAACACCTCCGAATTTTTCGCAAAAACTCTAAATTTGATATTGTTGTTTGTACTCATTGCAGAGATTTTTTTTAAATCCATTCTAACGAGATAAAATTTGTAAAATTCCAAGGCACGGATTTTTAGATATGTTATATTAGAGTTTGGTTACCAATTGTACCCCTTAAAGAATATGATACATAAGGAGTTATAATAATTTGACTAAAGTGGAGGGACAATTTGGAAATTTCCAGGGTATGACACCAAATCCAATCTTTTTTGTCAAATTGGAAGAAAAAAAAAGTCATGTCCCATACTGACACAAAGTCACCATATATAGAATTCTCCCACGCTTCGCTAGGTCGGCCTAATGATCAATTCAAAACCCATTCATCCTAATTGTCATTATTCATGTATTTGAACTGAGCAAAAAAAAAAGAGCAATCCTCAATGAAATCCAAAGCTTTGAGTTAAACGTTAGGGAAGGACAAGGTTTTAGTCAATTAATATTGACGGACTGAGTGAAAACGTCAAGCTGGTTGGCACTCAAAATACATTTTATCCCTCTAGTTAACTCTCTTAACTCAACTACAGCTGAAATGGGTATATATATATAGTAAACAATTCATACCCGTAAAATCCATATGCAATTCATTTCTTCGCTTTCCCCCTGTTCAATTCCTCTTCTTTATATTTCGATCTCCCCCTGGTCTTCTCCCTCTCACCTACTGTTTGCCATAATTCTTTTCCGGTGGATGAAAATAGTAGCAGAGATGGACGAGAATCCTCCAGGTGTTCCAAAATTACTTTTCTTCTTTCACTTGTGATTATGTTTCTATTATGCGTGTGTACAGTTTGATGTTGATGAAGCTACTTATTTTTAATCGAATCCTAATTTAGGTTTCCACTAGTATGCCTGTCGGACTTTATCAATTAGGGTTTTATTGTAGAAATCAATTAGGGTCAATGTGATAATATGAAAAAAGATAGTTTTAATCTTTATATTTATGCTTAATCTGAATCGTTTAGAAAGTTAAAAGAATCTAGAGTCTATTGTGTTTTAATTTGGATAGAATTAAAAACGATGATTAGGTGAATTAGATAGAAGATTCTGCTATCAATTGGTTTCGTCCTAGTACGAGAAGGTTTAATTAGAGTTCTTTACCAGGATTTTTGCCTGATAGGCAACTTGATGAACTTAATTTAAAAATTGATTAAACTTAGAATTTACTGATAATTAAGAGACAAGAAGCATTTGTTTTCTCTCTTTCTTTTTTTGGATAAGTTTTGAAAACATGTTCGGTGATTTTAGAAGCGCGTTTTGGCTATGGATTTGATGCCGTAGTAAGTGTACGAGGTCTATGGTATCCAAACGCACCAAGGTTTGGACAGCAGCGCCGAAGAATGATACTTCGGTCTGTCCCCCGAAGGAAAACCTCAAACGGTGAAGTCTGGACTGGGGACTTGTTTAAACATCTGTTCAGATGCAGCCATATCCATGAACAAAGATCAAGGGACCAGTAAAGTGTGTATTGACTTGTGGCACTTTTTCTATTGGTTAATTGATTAACTCGTTTGCTAATAAGGTGAATTTCACAGGTGGTAAGGACAAGGTTGTGGACCGAAATCTGCAAGAGCAACTGGCTAAAGTACGGGCCTCGTATGCTACGGAAGAAGATAAGATGAAAATGGAAAAAAAACATAAAGCGAAGAATCGGGGAAGGGAGGAACAACACCTCTACAAGTACTTATTAACCTTAAGTGAATACATTACAGTAACAAGTGGTTTACATAGGTGCATTACTAGTCTGACCCTATCTAATAAGCATAGATGCGGAATAAGTGGCCGCTTCAGAGGTGGAAGGATTAAGGCTAACAAAAAAACTTGCACTTGCAACAGGTAGGGAACCAAAACTTGCATTTATAAACTATATATATACTGAGTGTCCAAAGTTGTACTGGTACAATATTAAGAGGTATAGGTTTATACTAAAATAGGGTATGTTTTGTATCTTATATGTACATATCTATAAACTATATATGAGTGATGTACATCATTCAGTAACACTACAATTTTTGTTCTTCCTTGCTTCTATTTTATTTGTTTGATTGAAAGGATCTTTTTGAATCATGCGTTAGGTGCAGCCAAAACGTCAAAGATTAAGGATGCGATTGAAAAACCCATAAAAGGAACCTCAACTTAGATAAATTGATCACAAAAGGTTCAGGGATCCTCACCACACTTACCAATCAATTCTGAGGGTAAGTTCATTCGATGTATATTATCGCGTAACCCATTTAAGATTTAGGTTGCCGCACACACGATATGGGAAACACATGGGCATTTAACATATGCAGTCCATGTAACAACTAATTTTGGAAGTAGCGGAGAGTTCATTGGGAGAAAAAAAACGTACCGAATATGGGAGACATCGTCTTAGACGGCGGAATTATTACTAGCCACCCGTACATTTAATTCACTTTCGTATTTTCTTAACATATTACTTCTTAGGTGTAGTGTGAATCCAATTGTTAACATATTACTTCTTAACATATTTACACCGATTGTTTTTTGGCCAACGGGACAAACTTTAGTTGTACATAGATGTGTCAATTTTTTTTTGGAAAGCCTGCTTTTTTTGGAATATCGGTCTACTGACTAATGTATGAAGCTCAATTTTTGGACCTACCTAAATGTTAGCTTAATTGAAAGTTATTGGTATATATACTAATGTCTACAGATACCGGAAATGGGGATTACAATACTGATGTGATTTTGAAAGTTGTAGTAAAGTGGTAATAAAGGTTGTCGTTCACTCAGACTTGTAAAGATTTGGTTTCAGAAAATACGAAAAACAAAGAAAATATATACACAAGTTTGTCACTAATATCGAGAGGTACTAGAACTCAGGATTCCACCATAAAATTCATTCATGCGATTCATATATTTATTCTAGACAATTATAGCTCAAATAATAATAAAATATTGACTCGTTTCTTTGCCAAGGTAGATTTTTAAAAGATTAATTGTAAATCACAAGCATGACGATCAAAAGTACTAAAACTAAGCATACGTCATCAAACGAAATCACAACTAATTAGTGAAAATCATAAAACAATTAAATCAAGTGCAAGAAGTCATATAAGAATTAAATATAATTACCACACGCATGAAATATAGCTTCCTCCGCCATCCCAGTGTTGGGGTTTAGCTCCTCATGTCGAAAACACACCCAAAATAATAATCCATTGCTCAAAAAGGTGTTTTATTGAAGAAATATATGAAAAAGAAGAAAACAGCGAAACTGCAACTATTATAAACGTTACAGATCAACTGTTACGAAGGTAACAGATAAAATAAGTCTGCTTCGTTAACGACTGACTTCTGTGTCGTTATACTACGATATTTATTTGAGACTGCCTCAGAGCAAAGACAATGTTCTTCGTGTTCTTGACTCTGCCAGCGGCAACAACAATTCACGGAACTTGATTTTCTCCTCTTCTATGCCTCTGTTGGTACCCCCAAAGTCTCGACCCCCTCTTCTGTGTATGCAGCAGCCTATATATACTTCACCGGACCAATTATCTCGAGAAATCTCTTTGGTTTATCCTTCACGGCAAGTTACGAGAATATTGCTCTCCTCTTCTTACGCGTCTCCCTGTTTAGTCCAAACTCTCATTTTTTTTGATAGATTCGAATCCAACAGAACGATATCCTCCCAAGTTTACACGTACCTTCCTTATAAAACTCGGAAAATTCCCGAGAATAACTTCACCTCCCTGTTTTCTTCTCCCGGCTTATCTAGCCCAACTGGTTGGATCTAATCAACCACGACGACCTGTTATGCTATAACAGTCCAATCCAACGAAAACAAGCCCTTGAGTCTCCTTAAGAATCACCCAAAATCTCAAACCTAATCTGCCAGGGAAGAAACAGATTTTCCCGCCAAAAAAAGTTTAAACGGGGAAGAAGGTGACCTCCCCTATCGTCTCACGGGTCTGTGTTTAGTAGCTGCCTGGAAATGGGGTGCCCCTTAGTAATTAGGTTACCCCTTATCCAAAATGGGAGTCCGAATAGTAGGTGTCCTCCGGGCGCAACTTTTCGAGCCGATTTTTCCAAAAATGTTTATTGGCCAAAAATACCTACACACACATAAAACACCATAATAAGTACAAAAATGAGCACTATCAATATAAAGAATCGAGACAAATTAGACACAAAAATGTGTCTATCAAATACCCCAAACCTATTATTTGCTAGTCCTCGAGCAAAAATAAAATAAAATCCTAACTCACCTGTCGCGGGGCATCGTCGATTGCATTTAGCGTATGCAATAAGCCTTTAAACCCCTAGGTGGCCCTAGTGGCCGAGTTATAGTCTCGGGAGGGTTTACCAGAGGTGTACCCACAAAACCTTTACTCCAGACCCTAGCTATCTACGCAGAATCTTGGAAGGCACTAAAAAGTCTCCTTGGTTGGCATACTTATTGACTACAGGAGGAAGTACCCTGATGCGAAATTCCAATTCTTTGTACACGAGTTTGCACTCAAGCATACTAAAATTCATATATAAGTCACAGAGCTCTACTCGGATAGTCGCACTATGGACATCAATACCCGAGTCAAGACTAATCACATGGATAGATCAAGAAGATGGATACGAGAGAAAACATAGATGGTTTTGATGTTTACTAAGTGAAAGGTGTTTCCCATATCTGCCTCAAGGCCTCCGCCAAAATGAACCTATCCTAATGGACCAGATACTAGTTCGACTAATATCAACACACCGGCATATACAAGGGAACCAAAGGGTCGATAAACCTAACTCTAGGTCAACACAACCGGCATATACAAGGGTTCCAGTGGTCGACTTTATTGAACTTATTCCGGTTGGTCAGATGGTCCTTTTCTTTTTCATTTTTTTTTTTTTTTTGCTATCTCAATCACTCTATTTCACCCTAGCATCGGTAACAACTTGATTCGTGGGCCCCACCTAAGCACTTAGAGAAACATAGTTTAAAAACAAAACAAAATAAAAACAGAAGTGAAAAGGACTCAACGAGATTGGTGAAACTATCATGTTATTTCTAACACCGAGCTCTGTGCTTTTATGAATAGACTCTTTAGATGTTGCCATCTAATCAGATTGGTTCCTCGACTCCTACAACCAAAATGCTTCCATCCACTTAGATTGGTTAGTGCCATCCTTAATAAGCATAAATTTCTAGGCTCGGAGTTTAATAATGCAACTACAACTAAAAGTTTCTCCCATACCCCCAAACTTAAATTTAACATTGTCCTCAATGTTCTAAAGATAAAATTAAAAGCATGAACAAGGAGAAATCATACCATTTGTAGTAAAAGAGTTAAGGAAAGATATTACCGTGTCGCATGAATATTGGGTTACCTCCCAAGAAGTGCTAAGTTTAAAGTCTTGACCAGGACTAACAAAGGATTAGTCACCTCATAGAATCATAAAGTAATAGCCGGAATTTCTGTGGGTCATCAAAACCAAATAGAGCTATCACAAGTAAAAGGAATCTGCAACATGCCAAGAAAATTAACAAATGAATCACACCCTTGTCTAGTTTCCTGTTTAAGACAACTACATCTAACTGTGGTTTAGGTTCAAGTTCTATAACTGGGTCCAAATAAAATATTTTCATGTGCTGGAATTCCTCAAAGCCAAGATCTGGTTCAGGTTTTAAAGTATGTAAAAACTCAAATAAGAACTTAGAAGCACATAATAATAACCTGAATAATTGCGGATCCTTAAAGTCAATCAATTTTGACTCACACAATTGACCACGATGGAACTGGCGGTCAATCTTAAGCAAATGTGTCGTTTCTATTCTCCTAAAATAATTAGGTTTGGTCTCAGAACTTAATAACTGACACATTTTAAACTCATACATTCCCACAATTGGTTGAAAAATATTTGGTGGGAAAACAAAGTCAATCTGGGTATCATAGCCTAGATAAACCACATCAACCAGAGGATGGGTTTCTAACAACTGAAGTTCTTCATGGGCATTATTAGGTTCTGGAGAACTAGTATGAAGGCAATCTTTAACAATGGTTGAGGCACATATATCAAGTCCCAAGTGAGGGATCTCTACAAGAGCTAAAGGTAAAGCACGGGAGAATGATAATCACCCCCAAACTTAGAGTTTTGGGTGTCTCTAGATAGACTATCTACAATTTCCCTAATTTCTAGATCATCGGAATCTTGAAAATGGTCAACTTTGCTTCTTCTAAGTTATAATCGAAGGTGCATCCTCACTCATCATATTTGAAAGCTCTACGAGTTCATCTTCTTTATCTAAGACTAATGTTTCTAAATCGTTAGACTCTAAAACAATGTTCTCGAATAAACTCGTTCCTCAAAACTATCATCGGCTTAGTAATCATAAGGAAATACTACATCGTCTAAAACGGTGGTATCTCTAGTCAAATCCTCGTCCTTTTGAATAGGTGAATAATTATTAAAATTATTTGGATTTGAACTAGAAATATTATCATTATTAAGCTCAATTGAGTAACAAATTCCTGATCACTATGCCTACTTATTTCAAATTCTTCATCAACACTATCCTCATCATAATCATCATAATAACATGAAAATGGTTGAACCTCATCTAAACAAGTAGTGTTACCAATGTTATCCTCGTCATGTTGATTATGCAAATAACTATCCTCATCTTCAAAGGTACTATTGGAAACACTATATTGGAAATTAAGATTATCTTGAGCAGCTTCTTTCCAGGGCCTCTAACAACATTTTTAGAGTCGACTCACATGACATCCTGATTTTATTTAGGAAAGAAGGTTCACACGTTGCATTGCTTTCGTCCATAACTAAGTCATTCATCTCATCTACGTGTCGACTTAAGTATCTTTTGTCTTGACTCGGCTAACTTACGTCATGGACTCTAGTAGAGAGGAATTTTGCTCGTATGACCCGTGGGTGTATGGATAGTAATTGGGCTCATCATGGTATGAGCCATAACCTTGAAAAGGCTGATATTCCCAATCACTATTCACACTATGGTCAAGGTAGTAACGTCCATTTTGAAACTCAAATCGGATATTCGTTGTATTGGCTATTGTAATACCGGTTCGACATTCTATTCGCAGGGTGTGAGTTGTCACACGAAATAAAAACCCACCGACAGGGGATTCGTGGGTGGATAGAGTCTTACCTCCGTACTGCACGGAACCGGTTGAAGTCGACTCGGGCCACCGACTCCGATGTCGGTGTCGAACCCGAGGGCCGAGACAAGTATCGAATCATCGTCCTTCCCGTAAACAATTTATATTTAACCTCAACCCTTCCTTAGGGTTTTAAAAATAATGTCCAAGTCCAAAAAGAATGTCCAAAAAGTGTCCAAAAATAAAAAGAAAAAAAAATTACAAAAATACAACCCTATTTACAGTTTCTAAAAATAAAACAAAATAATTATATACAAAATCTTCTTCGCTCCTTGGACTCCTCTTTTCTTTCCTTCTTTGGCGATGCTTTCCTTTTATAGCACTTTTTCTTTCCTTGTAGCTTCGCTCCAAATCTGAAAAGAATCGAAAAATACCAAAGGCGTAAAAAGTAACAAAAAATAATAAAAATAAACCTAAAACAAATCTAAATACAAGTCCGCGTCGGCGGCGCCAAAAATTGATGTGATTTTGAAAGTTGTAGTAAAGTGGTAATAAAGGTTGTCGTTCACTCAGACTTGTAAAGATTTGGTTTCAGAAAATACGAAAAACAAAGAAAATATATACACAAGTTTGTCACTAATATCGAGAGGTACTAGGACTCAGGATTCCACCATAAAATTCATTCATGCGATTCATATATTTATTCTAGACAATTATAGCTCAAATAATAATAAAATATTGACTATGTTTCTTTGCCAAGGTAGATTTTTAAAAGATTAATTGTAAATCACAAGCATGACGCATCAAAAGTACTAAAACTAAGCATACGTCATCAAACGAAATCACAACTAATTAGTGAAAATCATAAAACAATTAAATCAAGTGCAAGAAGTCATATAAGAATTAAATATAATTACCACACGCATGAAATATAGCTTCCTCCGCCATCCCAGTGTTGGGGTTTAGCTCCTCATGTCGAAAACACACCCAAAATAATAATCCATTGCTCAAAAAGGTGTTTTATTGAAGAAATATATGAAAAAGAAGAAAACAATAAACTGCAACTATTATAAACGTTACGAGATCAACCCCATACTGAAGGTAACAGATAAAATAAGTCTGCTTCGTTAACGACTGACTTCTTTGTCGTTATACTACGATATTTATTTGAGACTGTCTGTAGCAGCACAATGTTCTTCGTGTTCTTCAGCTCTGCAGCAGCAGCAACAATTCCTGGAACTTGATTTTCTCCTCTTCTATGCCTCTGTTGGTACCCCCAAAGTCTCGACCCCCTCTTCTGTGTATGCAGCAGCCTATATATACTTCACCGGACCAATTATCTCGAGAAATCTCTTTGGTTTATCCTTCACGGCAAGTTACGAGAATATTGCTCTCCTCTTCTTACGCGTCTCCTGTTTAGTCCAAACTCTCCTTTTTTGATAGATTCGAATCCAATGCAACGATATCCTCCCAAGTTTACACGTACCTTCCTTATAAAACTCGAAAAATTCCCGAGAATAACTTCACCTCCCACTGTTTTCTTCTCTACTTATCTAGCCCAACCGGTTGGATCTAATCAACCCACAAATGACCATTATGCTATAACAGTCCAATCCAACGAAACAAGCCCTTGAGTCTCCTTAAGAATCACCCAAAATCTCAAACCTAATGCCAGGAAGAAGCATTTTCCCCTAAAAAAAGTTTAAACGGGAAGAAGGTGACCTCCCCTATCGTCCTACGTGTCTGTGTTTAGTAGCGCTGAAATGGGGCGCCCCTTAGTAATTAGGTTACCCCTTATCCAAAATGGGAGTCCGAATAGTAGGTGTCCTCCGGGCGCAACTTTTCGAGCCGATTTTTCCAAAAATGTTTATTGGCCAAAAATACCTACACACACATAAAATACCATAATAAGTACAAAAATGAGCACTATCAATATAAAGAATCGAGACAAATTAGACACAAAAATGTGTCTATCAAATACTGGTGTAGGTTGTTATACGGCAGTAAGAGTTACTATATATGTTTTACTTTCGGTATGGTAATTGTTAAAATATGTAATCGCACTTTATGTAATTGCACTTCAATACAATGTCTTCCGGTGTAAATGCAAAAAGTTTATCGGTTCTTAAAGATATTTATGTATGTTTCATGAATGTTAAAGCCTGTCTGTTTCACAGATTTTTACGGATATGAAGCATTATACAACTAATTGTTGAGGTTTTCCTTCGACTTGTACAACACTTGAGAAATTTTTCTTATATTTTAAAAAAGTGTTCTCGTTGCACATGTCCAAACTATAATCTTTACTAAGAAAAATCTTTACTGTGAATTCTTCTGGTGTATTTTCAGTAGAGGTCTTTTCAATATTAGTGGTGAAAAACTGCGGAGATTATCATTGTGAACAAACACCGAAGTTGTGCCTAAACGTGGCGTAATCGGCTTTAACTTTTAAATTATTTTTTATTTTTTATTCCAACTTCAGAAATTAAGAACCTTATGTACATAGCCGCACGCGTAATGCAAACACAATTTTACCACCTTTTAAATGTATCTATTAAGTTGGACTATGTATAGACCCGAAGCGCAATCTTTAATAGCGGGAAAATGGTGCTTTTTAGCTCAGTACTCTTAGATTGCGAATAAAACTGAAAGAATATGTAAATCATATTTTTCCCCTTATTTAAGTCATTCAATGGCAGAATAAATCTCGGTCCTAGTAGTTTCAGCAAACCAAATGCAAATTTCTCTTAATGAACAAGTGAATAATATGATATTGTATTCTTAAGTGTTTCATGAAAATGTGCGGTCGGTTGCTGGTAAAGTTTGTAGTACTGGAAAATCGCCTTGCTACTTATGTGATTTTTACCGAAAGATTGCTCAGTTCTTTAGACGCTCGTATAAAATAAATTGGGTAAGTAACACAGAAAGTCGAATACAATTAATTTGGTACGAAACTAAGAATGCCATATTAAATAAATTGGGTACCAAACTAAGAATATCGTACAATTTTTTTTGGGTACACTTTGTAAAATGGTCGCATTAAATAATTGGTTATGATAAGGTTCAGGCAGGGGATAGGATGAGGTTCATGTTTGTCTCCTTAACGTTATCATCCAAGAGGCGTTTGTAAACAGTCAGTGTCCTTATTCCTTGGGGTAGTTAGTTTCAAGTCTTGGATCCTTTTTATCCTCAGGTACGCAATAACTATCCAGCGCCACCGCCAATGACTGCAGAAAAAATATTTAGGAAAATTAGGTATCAATCATCAACACCGAAAAACGGAAAACCAAACTTGCATCCGTGAATAGTCGTCTTACCTTATTCCTTGGGGTAGTATTAGCTTATACTGACAAATGTTCATAATCAGCATCTGATTTTTTCGTTCGTCTTACCTTATTTCTTGAGATAGTATTAGTTTATACTGAAAAATGTCCATAATCAGCATCTGATTTTTTCGTTCGACATCCGTAAAAACTGTCACATTCTGGTGCGAGTCCCTCATCGATTGGACTGAAAAATACATTGCCCATTGTAATTTATGCGATATTGTTAAAGAGGTACCCAAGTTATTTTAAACATCCATGTGAAAAATTACCCAACTTATTTTATGCAACTGAGATGAAAAAATACCAAGCTTATATCATGCGACCTTATAAGACTGATGATCAATAGATCAATAGATCTGATGATCAATAGATCTTTACAATTTTTGGCAGTAATAAAATGCACCCAATTAAACAGGAGGGTACGACCAAACGTTGGCAATCATATGCATAATTGGGGTGTACACCTTAACAATTCAAATGCAATATAGTACACTCAACTCGACAATGGTTTCATGGTTTGACCAACCATATAGTCACAATATCGATCATTCACATGGACACATACTCATTCCTGCAAAGCATGATATAACCCCTCGACCGGCAACAGCAGGATGAACACCATCCGCGCTTGCACTTAGACCCAAACACGTAAGGAGATGCGGCATCACTGGATTGATAAATAAGCCATAATGATTACAAAAACATTATGTACAAATCATAATAACAATTCATAGGAGATAAATTTTACATGAACAATACAAAGACACGGGTAGCAACTCTAAGTTTAAGTGATACAAGAGCGTGTGTATCTGACAGATGATGATCATCACCCAAGAAGTCATCATCTGTTTCAGATTTACTGCCCAAACAACAAATTATCGGAAATGGATCAAGCTCGGTGAGAAAATATCCACATATATGGATGACACTCAAAAAGGGCAACAAAAGGAAGTGAAAGGGATAAAGACTGACCTACAATCTCCCGCCACTTGCTCGAAACCAACTATAAACTCCGATACTTCGTCGCTAACCATCTCACCAACCACATAATGTTTGTGCCGAGGATAGGGAACATCTTCAAGTGCCCAGATCAAAATGTCTGCGGCTAACCTAAACATAATACTAATCGTCAGATACCCTCATACTTGACCATACAAAAAACATGGATTTTGAATCTTCTACACTATTACTATTGAATAAGGGTTGTTTACCTACACCAGTCTGGAAGAGTTGTTATGGACCTAAGTTTGTTTCAAAGAATTACCAACCAAACCTTGGAACACTTCCTTTCAAGAAATATAACCATACATAGAAAAGGATTGTTACCTGTCGGTCTGTTTGGTTGATTGAATGCAAACACCACTTTGCGGAACCATGGGGTCCTTCGGTTCTCATGGAGTGGTTCGACCATTTCCTTGCTGGGGGAATTCAACCAACGTACCTGGAGCATCAGAAGTTTCCGGTAGGGATAGTTTTTAGGACAACCAGAAAAGTTTCCGTTAGGGACGTATCAGACAACCTGAAAATAAACATATAAATCCTTATTATAAAAAAATATGAGAATATGTAGTATTTGAAAATTAAGAGTTACGAAAATACGAGAATATGTGGTATTTGATTATGGAAGATATGTAGGCTGAAATAAACAACAGATTAGGGCAGACAGCCTTGAGTTCCATTTGTCTCCAGTAACAAACGATTAGATCCTAATACTTTGTGGCAGTCAACTTAAAAGTGTTTCCTCTTGCAATCCTCTAAACCATTTTCTCCACTCAAAAGGTGAGGCAGGCTCACATGATCTACAAATGTGGATGCCATTTTTAAGTAGTACTGCTCAAATTCATAGAAATCAAAGCGAAGTGCTAAGTTATATTCATTAAAATCAATAAAATCATTGTTGAAAAAAATCATCAAAACATAGCAAAATCCATAAATTTCTCAAAACTGTAAAAACCGTGTCTACAATATTTCAAAGTGAAAAATATCAACCAAATCTCCAAAAATGATCAAGCACTATAGATTATGACAACCTCACATAAGCAAATAAAAAAAATTACTGGTCCACAATCAGTGTCTACCCAACATCAGATACTAAGTACTAACATATGCTTATTCTTAACATTTGGTGAGAGGCATATTATCATCAAAATAATACTTACGAAAATGTGCTACCAAAACTCTATAAATTTGATGCTTATCAATGCCACTGCAGTCCTACTTGTAAAGGATCTACCTGTAATGGTTTCAAATAGGCCTACTTAAGTACTGCATACAGAACTATGGCGATAGAGAATGCGATTACTATCATAACTTATATCTTACACAATCGTTCACAGTCACCTAATAGCCTAATTTTGAAACCTAATCCCATACCATTTTTTACCAACTGCCCTCTTAAACGAAAAATGTGGGTGCATTTTGTTTATGTTAACCCTTGACCTATCATTTAAGAAACAATCAAAATTTATACTTCAATTTAAGGTTTATATAGGGTCCGAGGATACCTTGAAACCATGGAGGAAAGAATGAGCAAGCTTAAAGTCTGGAGGTAAACTCTCTACATTTCTATGATTCTTCGAATTTATATCTGGACAACTACTATCTATCAGTATCTCATCTGTAAGTAACATAAATCAACAAAATTTAAAAACCACGTTAAACCCACGTACTATCAAGATAAACCCGGTCAAACAATTCGCCACCTCAACATCAGCCGAAGTTAACTTCACTAAATTGATTGAAACTAAATTATAAATACTAAATAGCAAAAAAAATATATGGATGATTATGACTGAGCATGAAGTTCGAAAGAAACAAAAAATAAAATTAGATGCAGACAAAGTCACATCAAGGTTAACTAATTAAATTACCATCTAAATGATAATTACTATTATATCTAAGTCATGCAAACTTAAGTTATACAAAAGTAGCGTGAAGAAACTTATGTTACTAGTAGATTTAAAGGATGCTTAGCTACTTCGGAAACAACAACTTCTATCCTCTGTGTGCCACAAATATGTATAGCTTGAACCAAAAATTAAAAGAAAAACTGAAGTTCACAAATTTACAGAGCATCTATAAGGTCCAATTTGAAAACGTTTTTTCTTATGGGAAAATCAACAAATAACTAAGGTTTATAAATTTTAAAAATAAATATATGGGTTCGCTGAAAGGAAATGTCGTTTTAAAATCTACTTCTCCAAAATTTTATCCGACTTTATAGAAATAAGAAAGGGATAGGAAGCAATTGTTACTGAAATTGGGTAGCAAAATTCAAAATCTGAGTCAAATATACATAAGATTTCAATAGGTGACTGGAATTCCCATATTTAATTGAATAGATTATAGTTAGCAATTGGACTAACCTGGGTTGAAATGTGATGTTACGGTATCATATGTGCCGTAGCATAAGAAATGGACAACAATTCCAATGGTTGCTGAAACTTTGGAAGTCAAAATTTAAAATTTAGGTCTAAGTTGAAAATCGGTGATTGAAACTTTCAAAATTAAAAAAGAATAAGATTAAGAATCGACTAACCTGGATTGAAATCTAATGTTACGTCTCAGATTTGCCTTAGCCTTTGTTCTTCTTTCTTGGTGGAGTTGTTTCAGAAATCCCTTTCATGGTGGAGGTGTTTCAGACGAAAAGAAAAAAGAGTTCGAGAGAGGGATAAAAGAATTCGGATATAAACTCGAGCTCTATAAACTACTATCCACTTCCTATCAGGGTAAACCTCAGAAACCCATATAAACCCTAATTATGGTTGGTAACCAACTTTGCTTCAGGGGTGAAATTGGATATTTTTTTCCAAAACTTAACTTTTAGAAACGGACAGACTCGCTTGTCTTTTTTATAAGTGTTGAATCGAAAGTTGGCTGGATCGGTAGGAAAATCAAACGTTTGGATTTAGCCGTAGGGCTGTCAATGGGTACCCATTACCCGGAACCGAAACCGGAACCGGGTATTATGGGTCCGGGTCCGGGTCCTAATATTAGACCCATTAGTGTTTTTCATACCCGACGGGTAGACCCGATTAAGAACCGGTTACTAACGGGTCCTAACCGGGTATACCCGGCGGGTACCCGCGGGTATCGGGTACCCGACATAACCTAATATATTACGTCTTCCAAGTTCAATTAAACCACTCAACAGGGTTATCTGTGATCTTGATCGCCTCATATAGGTCTCAACTTTGAGCCGCATCACACTGATCATTATACTTCTTTCCATCTTCCCCCGCGCAAAGAATTTAAATATTTCATACAGTATACAAAATCTATCAATGTCAGTGATCTAGTTTTTAAATCTTTCTCACTCTTTGATGCTATAGGATTAACTAGCGGTCCACTATCTCGATCAAACAAATAACTCTTAATTCTAAATGAGTAGAAGATGAACCATTAGTACAATCTTTCTTAGACGTTGAAGAATCTGAAGGAGCAAAACCAATTAGGGAATTGGAATACAGTGGGATAGTAGGTCTTGTTTTGTTTTTTTTCCCTTCCCGTTTAAGCTTTTCATATTTCTAGATTGGATATCGGATGATTCAATTTCATTCTTGTTTCCATGATCAATAAAGCTAGTTATATGATACTGCTATTATATTACTATCTTTAATAAAGGACATAGTTTCCATCTCTGATTCTTGTTTCTCTATTCAGAGATTTTACTTCGTTTTTCAAATTTAGTCCGTTTACAATGGTGACTATCAGACATTTCGGTATTTTTATTGTGTTATAAAATCGAGTTTGAATTACCCGTTAATTACCCGGAACCGGTGGGTATTTAGCTGTTTTAACGGGTCCGGTTCTGGGTCCAATAATTTTGGAACCGGACCCGGAACTGTTAGGAACCGGAACCGGTAAAAATAATAGGGTCCGGGTCCGGGTAGTATGGTACCCGGGAGGAACCGGACCCATTGACAGCCGTAGATTTAGGTGAGGAAAGCTCAAAAAATATGCATGCTAATGATAAACAAATTAGTCGTGTGTAAATTTTGAATATGTATTTGCGCTGATCTTTAGAGCACCGATCTGACGACTCTAGATAATCGCAACAAGTCTGTTATATATATAAAAATGGTACCTGCTATGATGTAACCATTTACACCATGCATGAGCATGATCAGAAAACTAAGTCGGTAACATTATTATCTTTATATGAATAAACGTACACAGCTGGCCAAAGAGCCATTCTAAGGAAAAAACAGACTTGCAAAAACAAGAAAGGATGTGGATAGGAAATTCATGTCTGGCGATGAAAAGAAAGAACCATCATTCGGGGCATACAAAGAAATTTTGGGGTACACAGATTTATTATGGCACCCAATGCAAGATTATAAGGGGTGTCCTAATGATGCTTAAGTTACTATAATACCCTGCATAGTTTAAATTACATTACTACCCTTTCACTTAATTAAATTCTAATCCTAAAACTTTCCCACTAATTAATTACTCCTCCCACTAATTAACACCCACCCACTAATTAACCGTTACTTAATTTAAAAAATAAAATAAAATTAAACTTAAACTTAAACTTAACTCCCCTTCTTCTTCTTCAAAACAGAAAAACCCAACCGAGCTCTCCCCCTTTGATTCACAAAATCTCATTTTTCGATTGAGTTCTCGATTAATACATATATGGCACCTCGTGTTAAGCGATGCCCTAGAAATACGGTGTCGAATCCTGGTGTTGCTTCTGTAGCATCTCAATTGGGGGTTTCTGGAAAAATTGTGAAGAGGATAGTGGATTGATTGGTGTTGGAGAGCGAGAAATAGACCCTGATTCCATTAAATTTCACATAGAAAGGTATTTCCCACAAACTCATTTCTTGTTTTTTCGTATTTCATTGATTTCATGACATTTAATGGATGATTCATCGAGGTTTTGGTGGTTCCAACGTAGTGTTCGGCTGATATTCATTAGCCGAACTTATTTTGTTTCTACAGACGAAGAACAGTTTAGCGGAAAACATGTTATGTTTTAAGTATCGAATTAGCCGGACCTTCATGTTTGGCTTAATTTTTTTTGCGTTATAATCAGCCGAACTTGGATACTATTACTTAATAATACACTGTTCGGCACATTGTTCGGCCCGTTTTGATAAATATCGAATGTGTCGAACTTTACTATGTGTATGGCTAATAGCTTTTTATAAACCTGTCCATTTATAGGTGACTTATCACATTGTTTATTAGAGTCATATTTATTTATTTTGGAAAATTAATTAAGGTTTATCATTTGTTTTAGCACCCATCCTGGAAAATTCAAAGACAAGCTTAAAAGGAGAACAATGGAAGTGACTCCTTCTAATTCAAAAAAATCTCAAGTCAGTTTGGAAGTGCTCTTTAGTATCTTCATGAATGACATCAACAGGCGATGGTTGATCCTCCATAGTTTCCATTTTATGAACAATCTACAAGAAAATCACATACGTTGAGGGTTAGGTTCGGCTCAGTCGTATTACTACTTGAAAGTCGAGCTTCATGTTCGGCTTATTCGTGTTAGCCTTCAAAAGCCGAACTACAAAACATACTTAGGTTCGGCTTTGTGGGGACTAATATTATAAGCCGAACCATTAGACTTATTAGGTTCGGCTGGAACACGAGTGAGCCAAACATTACACTGTAACTCAGAAATATTTTTGAAGTAGGTTCGGCTTCTATAAGCACATCCTTTTAAATCCGAACCCTGGAATTTATTTGGCGCGAAAATAATTCAATTTGTGTTCGGCTTGTAAATAATTCAATCGTATAAACCGAACTGTTCTTATTTACCAAGTTTCGGTATACATATTATCTGCCGAACCTAACTCTGTTGCGCCGAACTACTTACAAAAATCTAAACTTTTGGTGAATTCAAGCTATAAAACGGACATTAAACAACGTATACAACCATACCTGTGTATTATTAACATTGGGTTCCTTATCCATGTACTCATCTTCGGGATTTGGCTCCAAAAAATCATCATCTTGAGCTTGAGAAAAAAGTTGAGTTTGAGATTGAGTTTGGATAAAATCATTTTCATAATCCAACAAATAAGCCATCTCCGGATCTCCATCTAATTGATATGTATTTTCTTAGCTTTACGTGATGAAGATTCACCTTCCTCACTCGAATTTGGATCACACATCTATCAACAATCACAAAAATCTCAAAGAAAAAAAAAAAGGTTTTTTTTTTTCTACTCCTCTTTTTCTTCTTCTAAAATACCTCACTCACTCTCTTTAAAAAAGAAAATTATTAACCTAAATTAAATTCTAATCCTAACAACAATCATTAAAATTAACACTAATTAAACACTAATCATTCAGGGGTATTTTAGGATTTATGAAAAAGATTGGATAAGGGCTACCCTAGAAACACTATTTCTCATACCGTTTTTGTCTTATCCAAGAGGCCCCAAAATTGCTCAAATTAAGAGCAATTCCTATGGGATGAACAAACTCCAAGTTTGTTCATTTTTCTCCCACTATGGAATGAACAAACATGAAAAATGGATGTTCAAATCAAAAAATCTGATGGTTTGAACATTGAGGCGGAACATCCAGCGCGCATCTGTGGTAAAGACGGGCGTCATTTATATAAACGCTGGCGTCAGAGATAATAACGCCTGCGTTATTGTTCCTAGCGCGCGTCAGAAAAAATAGCGGCAGTGTCCATTCTGATAACGCCAGCGTCAGTCACCATGAAGCCAACAACTCAATCTGAACGGATCCGGAACTCTTTGATCCAACGGCTACATTTCCTCAAATCTATAAATACTCCTCATTTCAACTCTAAATTCACAAATTCTACACATTCTTCCCTCTCAAATCATCTACAAAAATGCCTCCCAGAGTTCGTTCTGTTAGATTCACTAAAGAATAGGATTTAGCTATTTGCAGAGCCTACGTTTTTCAAACAGAAGATGTTGCCGCTGATATTGCTACCGGTAGGAATGTATCACAATCGACGTTCTGGACGAAATTTTTTGAAATGTTCACTGCTGAAACGATGAACATTAATATATGTGATTGTCATGGATTGGCACATCGTTTAGTGTAATTAGTTGTAATGTATCGAAGTTCATCGCTCAACTAATGGAGAATCACAAAAATAAGCTCAACGGTGAAGCCGGACATGAAGTGGAACCCAGAACTCTAGCGATGTGGCCATCATCTCACCGCGGTCATCAGTTTGAATTACATGCTTGTTTCAACATTCTTAGGGGGCTCATCAAATACGATCCCTACACCGTCCTAGGAATTCCACCACCCGCCGAGAACTGACGCCTCCTATGTAGTAGTTGTTTTAATCTTATGTATTTCTTTTACTCTCATGTATGGTGTGGTTGTTCAATGCAGTATGTTTTTATTTATGAAATTGATGGTGCAATGTTTTTATTTATGAAATTACTTGATATTGATGGTTTTAGATAATCGTAATAACACAAAATTAAATAACATAATACCATAGTGAATCGATTTGTCATATAACTTCCATCAGCCCACTCCACCAAAAAACACCTAGGACATTCCCAGAAATGCCTTCCATATGTGTCTTCTTCAGAAGACATCCGCAAATGCATAAAAGTCTTGCAACCGGACTTTGAGTATGCACTGATTCTTTGTGGACAATGTTTGTATTCGTGATCTCCATATCCACAATGCTTGCAGTGTAATAGCTCCTTCAATTTGGCTTTAAGTTTGAAGTTTTTGCAGAGTGTTGCAATCTTTTCTTCTTCTTCTTCTTTTTTAATCTTCATAGCATCATCCAGCATATGTGGTTCCTCTGGACAGTTGGGATCTTGACATTGCAAATACCTGAGTTTTTCCGGTTGTGATTCAATCACCATTTTGATGCGTGAACAACCTTTCCGCGGACACTTTGAATACATCCAGGGGCATTGCATAAGACTGTGGTTATTCATGAAACATAACGGACAAACCTCTTTTGCTTCGACACAAAATATTTGCTTCGCTTTGCCTTTCGACATGGTGGATTTTGAGAAAGAAATCCCGTTGGTTTGGTTGAGAGGCACCCTAGTGTGTCGTATTTATAACAAGAAAATAGGCGTTAGTAATTCAAACGGGGCGTTGGTAATTCAAACGGGCGGTTTTAGTAAAGTCGCGCGGTTTTACTCCAAACGCCAAATTCTATGGAAATTCAAATGGGCGCTCAAAGGAATGTCGCGGGCGTTGTTACTTCAAACGCCAACAGCTTTCCAACGGCTACATTTTGTTTCTCTGACCTATAAATTTCTTTCCTCCCATATCCAAAATCACATCTCCTTCTTCTCCTTAAGCTCTTAATCTCCTTAATCTCCTTCTTCTTCTTTTTCACATCTCCTTCTTCTCCTTAAGCTCTTAATCTCCTTAATCTCCTTCTTCTTCTTTTTCACATCTCCTTAATCTCTCCCACTCTGAAGAAATGTCTGTTAGAAATCGTGGTCCCAAATTTACTGAAGAAGAGGATATAACTATATGCAAAGCATATTTTTTTCATAGGGTAATAACTGGTATGGGCTTTCATCAAGACACTTATTTTTGGGAGAATGTTTTCTCAATAGTCGTCTCACTGACGGGAAACCAAGGAAACCGAGATGCTCGTCGATTGCGTGCTCGGTTTAAATCTATTAGGCTTATAAATTCAATGGTTTGTTGCATTGGTAATGGAAATTGATCGAGAAAATTTCATCGATGTAATCAAGATGAAGTCATCCAAACAAACTCTTGATAATTGGGATGAAGCTCGTGGCAAACCTTTTCGTTCACGAAGCGTGTTTTAGAATTCTAAAAGATGGTCCATCTCAAGCACATCGTTCTCGCACTCAATGCCGCTCCGGTCTTTACAATGGAAGAAGATGTTACTCTTGTTCGATGTTGGATACATAGTTTGAGGAGACCAATGAACAATGACCATTTCTGGGAAAGAATATTGGGACATTTTGTAGCATCGCGGAACGCAAGCATAAGAAACACTAAGAGCCTAGAACTAAGAATTGCATCCATCACTAATGAAATCAAACATTATACAGAAGTTTTGTGGATGGTTCACCGTAGCTATTCTGGATTATCCAACGAAGAACTGGTGAGTATCTTCCCTTTTTCCTCACTGATGAACTGCATTATAAATATCTAAAATTGTTGTTTTTTATGTTTTACAGAAAACCATCGCTCTGACCAAGTTCACTGAAGAAAGCGGAAGAGAGTTTAAGCATTTTGAATGCTATGAACTCTACAAAGAGAATGTCGCTGGATTTGATGTAGTTTGATGTTTTTGTTGTGGTTTATTAAAATGTACTCCCTCCGTCCCACTAATAAGTGACCTAGTTACTTTTAGATTTTGTCCCACCATTAAGTGACCTATATCACTAAACAAGGAGATATTCTTAAAATTATCCTTTTAATTGATTATAAGAAATATAAGAAATATGCATAATTTGATAGTCATGTTTATATTCGTTACGTAGGTGTTTTAAAATGCTTTTCAATGGTACAAAGTTTGCGAACATCCATGGTGTAGTTTGAGAGATAAATCATTTCAAAATTTCACTATTTATTATCCTTAAGGATATAAAATTGTAAAAAGTGCTTAAAAATACTTTTCCCCTTGCTTTCCTTAAAAATTGTGCATACTTGAACTAGGTCACTTAATAGTGGGACGGAGGGAGTAGTTTGATGTTATTTGCAAGTTTAAATTGTAATAAATTTCACTTAATCTGAAGTGGAAATCTATTTTAAAATATAAACATTTTCATTCATTCATATTACTGCCAATTCTTTTACAAGATATAAACTTTAGACAATAATAAAAACTTCAATAAAAATCAAGTACAAGTTTTGGCCTCTTGTTTATCTTCATTTGACGTATTTTCCATTCGACGCGCTCTTTGACAGTTTCACCTTTGTTTTGGAATTTTTTGTTGTTAACTTTCAAAACTGGAGCTCTTCTTTGCCTTTTAACGTGGAGCAAATTCTAAAACTTGCACTTCCCTTTTACAATTTTCAATCCTTTCAAAACTCCCACATATCTTAGAAACAACAGCTTCAAGTTTGGCATCGCAAAAAAGTGTGATCACCTTTTCAACCATTTTAGAAGAGAAAATTCAAGTGAATTTTGGTGTGAGTGAATTGTCCGAAGATGGTGGTAATTTATAGAGGGAAAAAGTAAAATTCGAAATTTTAAAAACCACCCGTTGGCGTCAGAAGCAAAAACACTGGCGACATACATTGTGACGCGGCGTTGGTTCTTCTAACGCCAAAGTTATTCATTCAAGCGCCTGCGTTGAGCGCCAACGTTTTCAGCCATGTCGCGCGCCTATTAGTCTAATGCTCACTGATTTCCCATAGTGAAAAACCTAGTTTGACCATCCACCTGGCTGAACAGATTTTTGTGTTTGGTCATTGCCATAGGAAATGCTCGAAGGGTTCGAAAGAAAAGGACTTGTAAAAGTCTTTGTTTTTTCAGTTCAAGTAATGACGTGATGTCCTAGTACATGCATGCAGTTGTACTTACCTTAGTTGGTGAGGAGATTCGGGGAATAAATAATTCACTTCAATAAAAACATTTGGTGGACCCTTAAAGAGAAGAAAACACTGATCCATCGATAATTCACTTCAAGTAAACAGTTTTTATAGACCCATAAAAGAGAGGAAACACTTGGTCGGCCTTGCTACAGCTGGGCCAATAGACAGGTCTAATTTTGGGACAAGACCTACCACAATTTGAATGGTGAAGAGGAGATAAGGACTCTAGCGTTGGGATTGATAACGGAATAAAAAAAAGGAAATAATCAAAGGTATGAATTCGTCATCCCATATTTATCCTGGTTTGATTGGGGGCGGACCTTTTAATTGGGGGCCAAGCACTAGATGACAAAAAAGGTCACCCAATCCTAATTTGGGTCACCCCTTATAATTTTTTTTTTAAATGGCTAAAATGCCCCTAAGTGATTAGTATTAAGAATTAATTAACTTGATTAGTGTGGTAATTGTGTTTAGATAAAAATCGATTTTAGGATAAAAATTTGTGGAGATTTTATTTTTGGGTTTTATGTGTTGAGAAGAAGAGGAGAAGTTTTTGAGTGGAAAAATTAGGGTTTTTGAAATGAGTGATTCAAGTGGAGGGAATGAGGTGGTGAAGCTTCAAATAACAACCATGATTGTGTTGATGGTTATATTGTCTCAACTAATCATATGGATTGGATGTTTGATGAGGAGATGTTAATGGAGGAAGCCATGAATAATGGTGGAAATGAAGATCCTACTCCTCAAAATGAAGGAACCGATACTCCAAATGAAGAACCCGCACCTCAAAACAATCGGTAAACCTCGTATACTCTTGAAATTGTCTCGAATGGTGCTCCAAGGGTCGATTCATGCTCACCGTATAAGTCGTCAATGGTGTGAGAGTCGTTATAGTCGGGGTTGGATTAATTAACGACTCTTAAAGGTCGTCGATGAATTGAATTACCGATGACGTACTCAAACCTCGCAACTTTTCCAAAGGTTATGAAAAATCGTTAGGGCGTGTGATAAACACTCCACGACTCTTTATGCTAGGTCAATAAGGGTCGTTAATTTTGTTTGTTTAGAGACAAACGACTCTAAACCTGAACTCTCGAGTAAATAAAAAACTTAGAGTCGTCATATATGTATTCCTAGAAGGTGACGACCCTATCCCACCATTTCAACTTTTATGTAGAGTCGTTCGGTGTGTTATTTAAAATACTAACGACCCTTGAGCCGGATTATCATAACTTTTGATTTCATAGAATCATTTCATTGAATCATAAAAGGCATACATCTTTCATAGCGATACATTGAAGGAAATGAAATACAATAGATAACAACGGTGCACTTATACACCTAATCATAAATGGCGTAATTATACATGGTGCCTTCCAAGATAAAGTAGCAATCGTCGAACTCAAACTTTTTCCCACGAAGCTCCTCGTAATAGCCATACGCCTTCCTCAATCGAAAACGCAAACATACTCGATTAGTATTGTTGAAAGCTTTGGATAAGTTTTACCTCTTGTTTAAATACTTACTCTCATAGACCACATATTGGGCATGGCTTCCCTTACGGCCTTGATTTCTCTTTTAAAAACTTCACACTCAAGAATATCTCCTCGACTGCCTCTTGACGAGTTTCAAAGACCTTGAGTTGCAATTTCCGTCTAACGCCACAAAAACGATGAATACGCGGTTCCACCAAGCATCCGATGTTTGATCAATGTCTTTTCCTAGATCTTCAAAGTGGTTTGTGACCGTTTTCCAAGCTCTCACAATAGCGCAATTCTCTTCCAAGTGTAAGTACTAGTCATGGTGTTTCCTTTTCTTTTTCCTCTTGGATAATAAATGTATGAGAATGAATGTGAAGGTTTAGAATTATGGTTTGGGTGAAGAATGTGTGAGGTATGGGTCTCTATTTATAGAGATTAAGGACCCAACAAATCACTTTTTGAATTTTTAACCGTTGCCCGACTCAACCACATTTGGTGAATTCAAAATTCACATTAACTTCTTGAAGGATCGTCATTATATATATTTACCAAGTGACGACTCTTGATGATCAAAAGAGTCGCCCATGTGTTTTGTTTATTGATGACGACTCTCTTTTTAGCCAAAGAGTCTCTCGTGTTATGTGACCTTTTAGAGTCGTTAATATGTTGTTCTCCAAAAATGACGACTCATGCCAAAAATTTCTAACAATCTTTAGAGTCGTTACGTGTGTTTTTACAAAGCATGACGACCCTTTATGAAATATAGTTATTGAACCAATATTTGAAGTCACTCATTTTATTGAATCCGAAAAAACATACATGTAGTTGAAATAAAATAGAAGTAAAACACATAAAATTGTTCAATACATCGCCCTAGGGATTCTCTACGTGTTTAATTATATAGGGCGAATTGCCATTCAACTTCCTCCAAGAGAGTGTAGCAGTCCTCGTGTAGAAACTCATGACCGTACCTTAATTCGTATTGGCTCCGACCCAAAGTATACTTGGGAAAACAATTTTTTAAATAAGTTAGCGTTGTTGAATAATCATAACCAAATAATTAAATTTTGATGAGAGGCCTATTGATTCACAAACTTACTCTACTCATTCGGTCTTCGTTGGGCATAGCGTCCTTACGAGCTTTCAATTCGTTTCTTAGCAGTACGCATTCATTGTATAAATATGCGTACCTTTCCCTTATTTGTGGGAGCGTCCTCCTGTAACGATTTCCGCTTAGTGCTTTGAATACCTTAAACACCCGTTTCCACCAAGCATTGGTGTTTTGATCATCCCCAAAGTAAGGCCCTCTTGTTGGGTCTTCGTTACTGGCCACCCATTGCGCTTCCTCAACGGATTGCTTTGTGAGAGTGGTGTGTGCTCTGACAATAGCAACATCTTCTAGATTATTGAACGGAGTTGGAGCCATTTTTTAGTGTTTGAAAGTGATGGGTGACTGATTTAGGAAGATTGAAAGTGATGGGTGAATAAGTTTGGAAGAGATAGGTCTCTATTTATAGCAAAAATGTACCCAACGGCTAGTTTTTTAAAAAAAAAAACGGTTACTTCTGCAATAACTGCTCCTACTAGTCAAAGTTACGTTGATTTTCAAATTCTCTCCACTTAGTTCGTTTAGAGTCGTCAAGGGATATATATAAACAAGAATGACCCAAGGTGAAAATCAGGCGGCATGGTTTATATTTGGGAATGTAGAGTCGTCAGTGTATAAAGAGGGTCGTCATTTGTCGAGGAATGTGTCGTCGTTTCCGCAAAAATAATGTTGACGCATCATTATTAGTGTCGCCAACCTGTAAATAGAGATGACGACTGTTAGGGTCGTCATTTGTACATCTCAGAAATTAACGACTGCTGAATGATATGTTTTTCTTTTCTATGTAGTTGGTTGTACGGGCGAGCTCTCAACCTGAACCCGTCTCTATTATCGGTCCTATACCTCCCAACACTATATGACCGATTTGGTACGTTTTTAATGTTTGAATCGATGTATATCTTTATGAAATTTGTTTAATTAGTGTTGCATCGTGAACGTGACATTGGTTTTGATGTAGACGTGGGAGACAAAGGCTGATGTCAAGGAATGGATTATTTCCAAGGCAAAAGAGAAGATGTGCGTAGTTGTTCAAAGCAAACACGTTGATTATAAGCAAATGGAGATGGTATGCGAGAGAGCGGGGGATAAGGAAGAAAGTCACAAAGGGAAGAACTACAAGTATGAGAAGAAGACGACGAGGGTCTACAAAACGAATTCAAGAAGATACAATGCCCCTTCAGATTGTTTTCAAAAGGCATCCTGAAACTAATCTATGGAGGTTGTATAGTATTCCGGATGGTCGTCACAACCATCCTCCACCTAGCACTCTTTTAGGGCACCCAAAGATATGCCGATTGAAACCACATCAAATGGAAAAGGTACGACAGATGAAGCGATGTAGGCCCATTCGGATCCTAAATGCAATAAGAGCGAAAGATAAGACAAACTTGTCTATTATTTCCACCATCTACGCTGCCAAAGCAACGATCGGGAGAACCGAATGGGATGGTAGATTAATTATGCAACAATCGAGTGGTTGGCGAGAAAAACTTAACTACGCCATGCAAACAAGGGTGGGTCCGGCGACAAAGTGACACATATTTTTTCTTGCCCATCCTAGGATTGTGGATTTGGCTCAAATGTTTTTACCAGGTCTTGTTCATAGATTGCACCTATAAGACCAACAAGTATAACATGCCGTTGTTGAACGTGGTTAGTCATACTTCGATAAGCAATCATTCACCGTGGCATGGTGCTTTATGGAAAAGGAAGAACTAGAGGACTATGTTTGGGCTTTGGAACAAGTTCGGTTGATTTACCGAGGCGAAGGCACACCGCGGGTTATAATTACGGATAGGGATTTTGCGGTCATGAGTGCCGTTCACAAGTTTTTCCACATGCTCAACATTTTCTTTGTACGTGGCACATCCAAATGAATATTTTTTCTAATTGCAAGAATCGATTCAAAAGATCAAGCCCTGCAAAGGGTAATCAACGTTCCAAGGAGGAAGACGAGCGTCTAAGTAAACTTTCAAAAAAGAGAAAGCCAAGAGAAAATGAAAGAAAAGGAAAAATATGTCAAGATGGTGATCTATGGGAGGATTTACGCAAAGATTGGGACCATTTGGCTCATTCAAGACCGAAGTAAAGTACTATGCAAATCTTCAAAAAGTTTTTGATGATTGGAGTACGGATCATAAGAAGGTTGTCGATTATTGCCTAGATACATGGTTGAATCCTTGGAAGGAAAAGTTTGTTTATGCATGGACCAATAAGTTCAAGCACTACAAAAATGAGTCCACGAGTATTGAAACAGTCCCATGGACGTTTGAAAAAAATTCTTCAAGAGAACACCGGGTGGGGTAGTTACGGACAGAAGCTATTCACGAGCACGCCGAGGATGACCTAAGCAAGATAGTGACTCGGATGGAGTATAGTAAGGACCGTTTTTGAAGCAATACATGGAAGACAAAGAATTGCTACGTGGGGTTTCGCACCAAGTATCATGGTGGGCAATAAAGCATATGATGACTCGAACTTAACAAATTTCGAGCGAAATCTTCCGATGGAAAAGTCATTAAATGTAATTGTACAACCGAGACGTGGCTTGGCCTCCCGTGTAAACATAAGCTCGGTGGGTACAAGGGGCTCATTCCCATTGAAGATATCGATCCTTTTGGAAGCAACTTGGGTTCATCCCAAATCCCACAGAGCCATGATGAACAATTTGGAGACCTTGAGATTGGCAAGTATATCAATGAGAAATATCGAAAACAGAATTGTGCGGGAAGACAGATCACTGGTTTCTAATTTGTGTCCATTGCCTGTAAGAGCTTGGGAGTAGAAGAAGAGCCAAACAAACAAAAACCAACGGGTAGACCCACAACTAAAAAGTCTTTTAGAGAAACCGTGAAAGCGGCAAAGAGTTGCAAAAGCGACCGTCACGTCATCGCATGTCCAAGCGGAATATACGGAGTATGAGAACTCTTTCGTACCCAAGGCAAGGGGGCCGCCAAAGGAAGACATGGATGTTGTAGACCATGTGGTCGGTACCAAGCAAAGCCAAACGAGCGGAATGGTGACGATACGAGGAATAAAAGGTAATCCGCGCACCCTATAGAGATTCCCAAGGAAGACCACATCGTGTTGCTTACACTTTGTATAAAGAGTATATTGACCAACTTCCTCACGTCATCTTGGATCACCTTCTATCCACCGATGACGTGACGGCGATGGAAATTGTGGTTACCATGTTGCAACGGAACAATTAGGGCATTTCGACGAGGCCGACGAACTTAAGCTCACCCAAATCGAATATGCAAGAAAAAAAAATGGCGAGAAAAACTAGTTCGGACAAACAACTATATTTGAAAATGCTCATGGAAGGAGACCAAAAAGAGAGGGAATTGAAGTTTAGGGAGTTGGTTTCAAACGTGAAATGGAGGAAGGGGTCCAAGAAGGCCAAGTTATAAGTTTTGGATGCAAATGCCTTTTGGTGGCCAACTTTTGGCGGACACATTCACTTGTGTAGTAATTGTATTCACAAAGGCTTCCCGGAGCCTCTTGTATGTACGTACCCTCCAAAACTAGGTGCGAGACGGAGATAAAGAAAAGAAGAATTGTAATGGCACATGTCAATGATAACCATTACATAGGCTTGAAGATTTCCGAAGAATGTCCTCTACCACTGGTGTATGGTGATTGGGGAGAGTACACCAAGGAGTGGACAAACCAAGATGAGTATGGAATGAACATTTGGAATGCTATGGACCCAACCCTGGTTTACTTAGACTTGGGAAATGAATCGTGAGAGAAGATGTTTATTCTAAACAATGCATTGCATTTTGAAGCATACTTTTCATAATGGTTGTATCTTCTACCCGGATATTTGTATTTCAAGAATGCTTAATCAATACAATGCGTTTTATCCTTTTATCCTAGTTGGATTATGTTAATTTGAATTATGTTACGAGTCGCCGAATATATACACACACCTTAACGACCCTAATCGTAAAAGTTGCTAGTCTCTGGATGTTTTTACGCTTAAAGGTCGTTATACATATAAACATCCAAGTTAACGACTCATACCTTAGAATGTTTTGCAACAATACAGTCGTCATCCATATATACATAAACATTAACGACTCTAATGTTAAAAATTTGACAGTCTCCTGGATGTTTTCCAACTAAGAGTCGTCATCTCAGTTTACATAAACATTAACGACACTAACCATAAAAATTTGATTGTCTCCTGAATGTTTATATACTAAGAGTCGTGAAGCATATATACATACAAAGCAACGACTCTAGTTATACGCCTTAGAGTCGTCATCATTATAGTGTATAATGATGACGACTCTATAAGAAAACCCCCAACGGCTTTTTTTGTATACACTTTTTCCCAAAAAAAAATAGCCGTTGGTAATTATTGTATATATAAAGGAACACTTCCAGGAGCAAATTCAATTGAAAACCACCTCAATAATGGCAAATCCTTCATCAACCCCCAATTCAATTGATAACATACTTAGAAGATGCAAGCGACCAACCAAATCAATATTGGCAATGGAAGAAGAGATACGCAAAAAAAACATGCGACCTACTAAAAACATGCGCCATATCCTACGAAGGAAGAAGAAGAGTTGCGCGAGGCCAAACGACGAGACCAAGAACAATCCCAACTCCGTGAAAGATTCAAGCAAGTCGAGGAAGAGACCGAATGGGTTAAAAATTATTACATTGTCAAGGATCTCCACGAAGAACATGAACGTGATAGTATATTTTGGAGCCAAGTTGGTTCGGGTCCTTTCGTTAATAACAACAACAAACTACGATATCCTTACTTGCCGTCCCACATTAGTCATAGGACGATTCTTGTTATGAAATGGTGCACCAAGTACAACGAGTTTCTCGCGAGGCACAAAGGGGATAGGTGTGATGCTCAGGCCGCATATACCAAATGGAGAGGAGAGCCTTTTTATCACATTGAAGCCGCCATGCTAGTTGAATCTCGCACTTAAACATCCACAACAAGTAATGTGTTCAAAGGAATATCCACCTTCTAATTAATATTTAATATGCTACAATTCCAAGTTTCCTTTCAATCGAGATTCAATTTATTTTAATGAACAAATGTTATCTCGGTTTGTTAATGCGAAGACGACTATACCTAAGTCGTCATATGACTTATTTTGCAACAACCGCTCTTGAGTCGTCAACACCTTTGATAACTTAGTTAACGACTCACGTTGTGATTTTCAAAAAATACGACCGTTGGGATTTTCTTCTATATAATACCACCCCATCCTCTAGAGAAAATAGCCCAAAACCATTCGTTTTTGCACCAAACTACTAAATCTTTCAATTGCAATGGCTGAATGGGAACCGTATGAAGATTTGTGTCTCGTTAAATCGCTTGCTAGTACCTTTCGTGAACGTCCAAATGAAATCTATTCAATGTTTTGGAAGAGAGTTAAGGAGTTCTTCTACGGGCGTCTCGCGAATCCTAATAACCGAAAATGGAGAGACTTGGCATTTCGATTCAACTACATTAAAAGTGCAATGAGAGAGTATGTAAAAGTTAGAAATATGGTGTACGACCATCATCCACGAGCTCCTCTTAAGGAAAAAGTGAGTAATTCGTTAATATTTATACTTTCCTCATCCTTCAACGTTACTAACATATAACATTTCTCGCTTAATTTCACCGAACGTTTCAATGGGTTATGGACAATACGTAATGGGGATACTAAGTTCATTCACCACAAAGAATATACAACGTTCCAGGTTCATTGACGAACATTTGATGTGTCAAATTCAAGAATACCCATATTAACTTTCTCCCTGTTGTAACGATCGTCAATATATCCCATATAAAAGCAACGACTCAGTATACCGTAAGATGTATTTTCCTGATTTAATACACATGTAACAATCGTTAATCGCCATTTGATACCGCTTAACGACTCTAGGCGGGAAAATATGGTTCATCTCCTGGATGTTTTCTTACCTAGAGTCGTCATTAGTTTCCATATACTAAATAACGACTCTAGGCGGGGAAAATATGGTTCATCTCCTGGATGTTTTCTCGACCTAGAGTCGTCATTAGTTTCCATATACTAAATAACGACTCTAGGCATAGGAAAAAAACATCACTTCATTTCCCTCCGAGTCGTTAGACTTTTAATTGAAACACATAACGACTATGTGTATCACAAATAGAGTCGTTACAATCGCCACGACCATAGATAACGACCCTAACTCTATCACAAAGATATAATCTTGTCTGCATTAGAGTACTACATTATTCTAACAAACATACTAGTAAACATCCTTCTTAAAACAAAATAGTTTCAACAAACCAAACAAACCAAACACATAAGTAGTTTCAACAAACACATAAGTTCAAGTTATAAAGTAACATCTCAAGGAGACGGAGACGATAACATCTCCTTGAGTAAAGACCACCATCTCGACCTCGACCTCCTCCTTACTTCGACCGGAAACTTTCCGGCTTTTCTTAGAGGAGGACCCCGAGTTTCACTGCCCCCGGGAACCACCATCTTCTCCGGTACCTTGTTCATCATGATGTTGGCTACTTTGCCCTGTTCACCACCTTGTTGTGCTCGGCTACGTGTTTTCCGGGTCCTCTTACCTTCCTTGGTCAGCTCGGCAAACATCTTCTTTGCATTGGGATTTTCAATGCGCGTGCAACAATCAGCAGACGGACGTTGCTTCGCAGGATCAATCACTTCCCCTTTGTCGGCCCGAGCAACAAAAAGCCTTGACAAAAAGCTTCATTCGTTCCTCTATATATATACATTAAAAAAACAATTCTAATGAACTCGACGTATATTTGTATGTAAATGAATAACACAATTACACAAATAAATACTCACCACTAGTTTAAGAATGGTAGTATCATCTCTACCGTCACTTGAGAAGAAGATGTGGATACTCTGTTGGTCCTCCTACCCGTAACCCGATCGATCCGTATTACCCTACCATGGGAGAAGCCTTCGTACCATTGATAGTAATCCGTTGTTGCCTCGTAACCTTTATCCACATGCACCCAAAATGTGATGTCTACGAGGCTAGAATGTCTATTATTCCAATGCTTGACATCGGTTGCGGGTTCAGAAACCACTTTTATTTCAGCCTTGCCGGCCTCACATTTGTTCAAATTGTGCTTGAACGGAGGTACATCGTCTTCATCGGGTGAATCTTGAACAAACCCAAGTTGACGCATGATTCTCAAAGGATTGTACATTGAAAAACCGTTGGGGTGAAACAAAGGGCCATGGTAATACACGACATCTTCCATCACGCCAACTCTAGCATCCTTGTAAGGACTAAAGATTACCTCTTCCGCCGTGATGTTGTCAAGTTTTTACGCATTTCTATCAAGGCATCAGTTGTTCCCTATCCCGAGAACCGAGTACACCCAACGGGTTCTGTTGGACTACACAGGCTCCAATTTGAGTTGATTTTCACATCTTCATTGTCTTTGAACAAAGAGGGAAAATGATCATAAATCCACACCTATTTTAAACAATCAAATAAACATAAAAATATATCGAAAGAAAAAAAACATACTAAAAGAAGACAACTTTCATCAATCCAAATACACGGATTAGAGCCAAATTCCCATTAATTTGAGTTGTTCAAGAGATCCCCTGGGAAAGTGACCATTCGGATGTGCAACTATGGCAGTCCCCCAAGAGTACTTGTTCACATCTTCTAAGGGGTCCAAAAGTCAAGAAGGTTGGCGCTCACCTCTGTTACCTTTGATGTCGGGAAATACAACCGATGCAAGGACGTACAACAAATAAAAGCCGCCGCCGCATAACGACATTCCATATCGAGAGAGACCTCCTTTTTTTTTCCTTCTCTCGGTACCAAAGCAAAACATCTCGCCTAATGTCCACAAGTTTGAACTCTTTCTTGGTGCTTAGCTCCCACACAAAAGCCCATCGGTCTTCTCTTTATCCCGGCAAACAAGTTCTTGGTCCATGTATAAATTTCATCCCAACTAGGCCTTCTCTTGAAATTCTCACCGGTTGATTTACCTTCACCCGCACCCTAATATCTCTTTCGCATCATCGAGAGTCAATGCCATCTCGCCAAAAGGAAGTTGGAATGTGTCGACTTCGAAACAATACCTTTCCACAGAAACTAGATCTGCGACCTTGTCATACGCAATCACAGTTCACAACGGCATTGTACAAACCGAGTTTTCAACATATTCTTTAACTCTTGCACATTCACCTTCTAGCGGCCACAACTCCATTTTCTTAAAATAAGATTGGTGCCTGAAGAGACGTGCGGCATTCTTATGATCCTGCAAAAAATAAACAAATAAGTATTAAAAAACATATTAGAAAAGTAATATCAACAAACTAATCATATAGCAAGCAAAGTTGGGATTCTTACGATAGTCTCATAGATGGTATGAGCCCACGATCCAAAGATATCCAAATAGAACTTTGCCCCCATCTCTAGGTTCTCCTCTTGGTTTACCATTTCAAGAGGCTCCAACATCAAACGATTAGCGGGAACGTGTCTCGCGGCTGGGTGCAATATCGGTTCCATCCTTCTTAACCCTCTTTAACGGCTTCGTCTTTGCATCCTGTTCTTGACTTTCTACATCTTGTTTACCATCATCCTCTTCATCATCCTTACCACCACCATCATCCCCTTCATCCTCTTCCTCATCATGACCCCCATTATTACCTCCATCCCCTTCCCCGCTCATCATCATCACCATTACCATCATCGAGAATCATCACCACTAACATTACCTTCATCATCATTGTCACTCTCTACATCCTCTTCACCTCGTGCGGGAGGATCTTCTTGTATCTCCTCTTGTTGGATTTCTTCTTCTTCACCACTACCGCTAGCGGAAATAACATGTGAGTCGATTCGATGAATCCGACAACTCATCACCTTTGTCTCTTGGTTCGGTGATAGAAAATGATACCTCACTCGGCTTCTTACCGCGTAATGGACCAGCAAGTAAGAATTTATCATGGCGTGGAGGTTTGGAAGGTGGAGTTATCGTCATTGGAACCTTGCCTTTGGTTCTGCATTTGGTTTCGAAACAAAAAAAACAAAAAATAACCCAACATGACATCAACTTTATGGTTATCAGATCAAGAGTCGTCAATACGATAATCTAAAACACAACCGACCCTCGAAGCATTATTGTGACGACTCAAAGTAATATGATGACGACCCTGTCAAATAACAAAGGGTCGTCAAAAAGACAATAACGATCCTACGATTTGTGTTGACGACTCTAGGGCACATACCTAAGTGACGACTCAAGGGGAAATGAGATGAAGACCCTATCAATTTTTGGAACATAGGGCTGTTCGAGTTCCATCTAGAGTCGTTAGTGAATAAATAAGGGTCGGCAAACAAGAGTCGTCATCTGCAACATAAACGATTAACGACTCTATTCTAGGGCAAAATTCACCGAAGTAGCAGAAAAAGGGTCGTCACCTTCAACCTAATAGGCTAACGATTTTTCATAAAATAAACATGCAAATGAAAAGTCGTTAGGGGTATCCACTACGATACTAACGACCCTTTAACTGAAACCGCAAAATTTCAGTTACCAGACTCAAATTCGCAATCAAAACACAACAAAAAAAACGCATAGAAGGTGGGTTTAACTTCACATACCTTCTAATTGGACCCATATCTTCTTTGGGTTTCGATTTTTGGGGTTTTGGGGTTCTTCCCACGATTACCTTTCCTTTGACGGCGTCGAGGAGATTGGGGATTTGACGTTCTTTGCGAGCGGTCCGCTTTTGTACGCGCCATGTTTGAAGAAGAAGGTAATCGTCGATTATCTTCTAACATCGACGATGAATCGGTCGAAGAAAAAAATCGTTTGGGGTCGTTAATGGTGGTTGTGGAGAGGAAGAGGAGAGGAAGAGGAGAAGAAGAAGAGAAGAAAAAAAAAAGAAACTGAATTTTTTTTGTTTAGTTTAGGGTATATGAATTGGGGGCCTAATTATGATTTCAAATTAGTGTTAATCGGTGTTAACGATTTTTAAGATTTGTGTTTAGTAAAGGGCAAAACAGTCTTTTCAATATCGGATTAATACGCCCCTCAAAAATTTGGGGTGGAAATAAAATATCATGGCCCCCAATTAAAATGTCTGGCCCCCAATCAATCGAGGATATTTATCCTTGCGTTTTTAGGGGCGAAAAAAAATAAAATATGTTGAAAATATTTATATGTCCCTTCATAATAGGTAGTTTAGTTTTTTTTTTTTTATCTACCGATTGCAAAATCTCATTTTTTGGGCAACTCTATATCCCGGTAGTTATATGAACTATTTTGACTACCGATTATAGGCTCAACCAAATTAGAAAAATAGAGGATTTTTGCAAAATCTCATTTTGGGGCAACTCTATATTCGGCAGTTATGTGAACTATCTTGACTACCGATTATATTAGGATTTCGGTAAAGAGGTTCACTGTATAATTGGAAGTCAGGATACCTTCATTTACTACCTATTATAGGCTCAACCAAAATTCAAAAAATAGAGAATTTTTGCAAAATCTCATTTTGGGGCTACTCTATATTCGGGAGTTAAATAACCTAAATTCCCTACCGGCATTTTTGCCAAAGGTATACTTTAATCGAGAATTAAAATAACTTTATTTACTACCGATTATACGATAATCAAAATTCAAAAGATAGAGAATTTTTGCAAAATCTCATTTTGGGGTTACTCTATGTTCGGGAGTTAAATAACTGAATTCATAATGTAATTTTTATTATCTCAGCTTTAACATTTTCCTATTCTATTTAGACTAGCTAATTTTAATAATGAGACTGTCAATAGGGGTTGACTTTTTTTTTTTGGCCACGAATTTCACTAGTCTCAATGGCAAAGTGGGTGACTTATTTGTCCGGAAAGAAATACTGATTCCGAGTAGTTTCGTATGGAAAATCACATCAAAACCACAGTCTCTAGCATTCCCAATGAATCGTGTTTAATTATACATTTCGAGCAACAAAAAAAAAGTTCAATTATGCTCCATTGTCTAGTTTATTTTTGTGAAATTTGGAAGAATTCCTTTTCAGGCAAGTACAGTTCGAATCCACGATTATATATCCTGACTAAATTGGGGTATACCCAGTTAATTGGGATATACCTAATGAGAAAAAATCTGGGTCATTTTGAAGTAAAACAAGCCACCCCTTAACCTTATATTTTCTAAATGGCTAATATGCTCTTCTTTAATTAACATTAAAAATTCTGAATAGGTTTAATTTATTGAGTTTAGATTAAAATTTTCAAATCATGAATTCAGTAGATTAGACCTTTAATCCGTCTTATGAGTTCGATTTTGATCAAAAAATTTGGTTTAGAAAATGTGAAAGGTCGGCAAGATCTACGTTTGAATAGGGTGCCGCTATATCTCGCCGGCATGGTCTACGTTTGAATAAGACGCCGACCAAGTTTAGCCGGCATGGTCCTTGGATGCAGAAAAAGCCGACCATTTTTTAGGTCGGAAGGGTCTTTGAATGAATAATATGCCGACTATCTTGGGCCAGCAATCTAATGATCGGCATGTAAATATTTCCTACCATGCCTTCTATAATATAGTCGGCATGCAAATAATTTTTAACACTTCCGGCTGACCTATGGTCGGCATGGTAATGATTCCTAACCTTGCCGGCATGTAATGTTACTCAACATAAAACATAATATGGGAAGATGTAATTCACTTTATTCATGCAATTTTGGTTACTACATTGATTGAAACATAAAATCTAACTCCTTGTCGACGGGAAAACGAATGCACTTAGCATGTGCATCAAGCCTTTGGACCCCTAGGCGACCCTAATGGACGAGTTACAGTCTCGTGAGGGTTTACATAGAGGTCTACCCACAAAACCTATAAAAAAACTTCTAAAACCATCAATCTTCCTCCTCCGAAGACGATACAGCATCCAAGTAGTCCGGGTTATCGTCCGGGATTCTTTCTGCCAAGAAGTGATAGCTTGCATCGAACGCGAATGCTTCCCCCTTTTCCTCCAAGTAGCGCGCTTTCACGACTTCATGCTACAAAAACACAAAAAACAAACTTACATTTGTTAGTGGTGTTTCATTGAAAGATAAAACAACATAGGTTACGTAAACAAAACCACAAAATTACTTAGAAATTGTGCAATGGACAAGGTGAAGGGGCGAGTGTTAAAAATCCGAGGTTGGAGAGCCAAAAAAGCAAGTATCGCTTTTTCGATGACTAGGTGCCTAGCGTGGATTTGTTGAACACTTCTTGCATTAGGATTCCCAAACTATTGGATAAATTTGTTGTGTACCCTGGCCTAAAAGATTGTGGAATCCTCCCTTTCGGAGGATTGACGTCTAAGTCGATTTTCCTCATACCACGCTTTGGTGATTGACAAATCTTCCGCGGAGTCAAATGATGTCATTGTTGTTTTTAGGGCTATTGGGTGAGTTAGATGGAGTGTATGATGGTATGAGCTTTGGAGAGTATATGCAAATAGTTGTGTGTTGTTTTGTAGAGAGAAGTGTGTTGTTTTGTAGAGAGAAGTAATGTATTTATAGGATTGTGCCCAAATTTGGCCGTTATAGTGCCTAAGTACTAGTCAATCAATGCAACTGTACTTGCAAAAATTTGAATTTTGAATTCTCCGGCCAGGTTTTTGTTTCCATAGTATGCCGACTGATTAAGCCTGGTAGGGTCGAAATTGTGTTACCATGCCGACCTTATGATGATTTTAGGCATCAGGAGTTCATTTTCTTCTGTGTAACATCCGGCAAGGTATTTGGTCATTATCATGTCGGCTATGATATAGTCGGCAAGGTCATATTTTACAACCATGCAGGACTTATGATGATTTTAGGCATCGGGAGTTCATTTTCTTCTGTGTAACAGCCGGCAAGGTATTTGGTCATTATCATGCCGGCTATGATATAGTCGACAAGGTCATATTTTACAACCATGACGGCCTTATGATGATTTTAGGCATCAGGAGAAGGTATTTTCTGCAACACATAGCCGGCAGGGTCCATAAAATAATACCCTTCCGGCTATATAACAACCGGCTAGGTATTGGTCTGATTACCTTGCAGACCCTGGTATGCAAATAATTTATGCTGTCAGGGCCGACAGTCTGACAGTTCAAAACCTTGCCGGCTCTTGTGCAGTCGGCAATGTAACTTTAAAAAAACATGTCGGCATAAGTATTAAAACTTTACATAGCTAAACAAACCATTCATTCAACAACTAGAAATCCAACACTTTTTGTCCAAAATACGAAAACATGTCCCATAAACCTTAAAAGGAACATTTGTCCAACCGTTAACCTTAACATTTTTCTACTACAACATAAAGAAATAAACTAGGAAAGCATTCATTCACCACCACGACCACGACCTCGTTTAGCATTATCACGACCACCAGCACTACCACTACCATCACCACGGGAACGAGCCCTGTTTTTGTCAAAGATTCATCTTGGCTTGTGCTTCCCTACTGGCTTTTTCTTCCCTCTTTACTTCAGCATCAGCTTGCTTGAACATTTTATAGGCATCCCCATTGTCAAGATTACTAGCATAGTGAATGTGCTTGGTTTGCTCTTCAATCGACAAAGGCTCTCCTCTTTCTCTCACGCAACATAAGACCTTCACAAAGGTCTTCAAATGCTCCTTTTATTTTCAGTTAAACAACAAACAAATAATAGAATGATTCGATAATATAATCTTAAAACAAGAAGAGCAACCCTAAAATACTTACAAAGAACTTAGGAATTGTTGTTGGGTCTTTCGATGCCATCTTCCTCTTACGAGCCAATTATTGAACATTCATTTCCTTAATCACAGTAGGACGAGCCCAACCCAAGTACCACGACATGTATCTCTCATGAGTTTCATGACCTTCGGTCACCTCGTCCAAAAGACTCGTATCGACTTTACGGCCACGTCTTCCATTCCAATGTTCTAGAGCTGGCGGTGGAGCGTAAGCGACGTTAATATTTTTTTGGAATGTTCTGCAGTCTCCCTTAACACTTTAAAGAACGGCTTATCTTCATCGAAATGGGGTTCTTCTTGGACGTAACCCAATTGTCGCATTACCCGATGTGGATCGTACATTGAAAATTCATGGGAGAACAACAAGGGTCCATAGTATAATGCAACATCATCTCTCCTTTGGATTAAACCTTGATTTCTATCATCTCGATAAGGATCAAATATTACCTCATCCGCAGTCAATTTGTCCAAGGCGATTCGCACGTTGATAAGCTGCTGCGGAATATCCTTTTACTGATCACCCTTAAAACTGTATCTTTGTCCTCTTGGCTTATCAATCGCAAGGTTGTCATTCACTTTGACGTAGGAGTTGGTTGTCACCAAAGTAGGGAAGTCTCATATATCCAAACCTATGCAAACACAAAGTTTAGTAAGAATCAAACATTACAAGAATTTTGCAAATATAAATGATTTGCACAATAAAATTACCTGGAAGAGACATATGTTTCCGTTAACTTGCGCCGTTCGTGCCCTTGAAGCATTTGTCAACTCATTGTTCAAGAAGGCGACCACCGCAGTACCCCAAGAATACTCATGCATCTTATGTAAGGGATCCAATAGTTGCATATACATGGCGTCGACCAAGCTTCCAGAACTGTCGGGGAAGGTACATTTGCCCAGGACGTAGAGCAGATAAGCTGACGCGGTAGCATTGATTCGCACCAAGTCCACACTTCCTTCCTTATCATAGATTTACGTGGTCCCACATAATGTATCCCTCAACTTCTGTAGATTAAACTTCTTGGTTAGATGACCCTCCTTCATCACAAACATAGACTCCGTCTCAACCTGATTCCAACCGAACAAAGTTTTGGTCAATTCAAAGATATTCTCTCAAGAAATGCCATTATCGAAGCCCTCACTGATTGCTTTTCCGTCAACCTCGAGGCCTAGAATTTGATGAGCATCATCGGGGGTTATCGCCATCTCACCGAATGGGAATAAAATTGTATCGGTATCTCCGTAGAACCTCTCATAGAATGAAGATACGGTATCTATATCATACTCAATATTTGAACTCTCCACCGCATGCCACAACCCGGAGTTCTTGACAATCGCTTGCACCTCGTTGCATTCCTTGTCAAGGGTCTTAGTTCTTAGTCACTGAACATGAAGCTTGGCGCCTCAAGAGACGGGTGGCATGCTTGTGATCCTAAATACAAAAAAAAACAAAATGAAAAGAAATACAAACACTTGACGCAAATTTAAGATAGAGAAGTTTGCTACAAACATCTAGAGAAGATACCTTACCAAGTCTTTCAAGACTAGTCCTTTACGCATTAACAAGGTAACAAAATGCTCGACTAGAAGATATCAACATATGATATGGAGCTGCATACGGAACCTTAGTATCATAGAAGAAAAAATCTTTATAAGTGTCCCAAACTGAAAGTTGCTAATACCCGTAGCATTAGTTATTGCAAATGTCTCCTTTGTTAAATTTTTGTTTTCATTGTAGATATATATATATATGGAGGGTAAGCACCCTTATCTTCAAAACCAATTGAAATCTCGGTTTCAATTTTTCCATCCCTAACTTCTAATCAACTATCTTCAAAACCAAAAGCAGTTCGTTGTTGAAATCCCAACTGATCTATGTTGTTATTTTTTAATTGGTAAGTAAATTAATTATTTTCTTTATGAGTTTTAAGTTTCCCACAGTGATTGATTCTTTGAGTTTGATATATTAATTCAATTTTTCACTAATTAGTAATTGGTCTTCAGGCAAAGTATCAACTCTTGATCTCTTGAAGTCCTATTCAATTAGTGGGTGAATTATTCCAAGCGGTAAGTTTTGCTATCAACTCTTGATCTCTTCAGATTTATTCAAAATTGATGTTAGTTAAACTTATATTCTTGAGCTCTATCTGTTTCTAAAAATGCTTGAGAGGAAAATGGTGTTCAATTTGTAATTTTTTCTTGGGTTTATGATACTAAGATTCAATAAGTTGCATTAGTTACTTATAAAATAAAATTAAAAAGAACTACAATTGCAACGAAATTGAAAAATCAAAGACAATGCGGTGGTAATAACGTATCTAACCTAAGTCTCCACCGAAACACGTCTCTCGCATTGCGATATGATCTACATCGTCCCTAATTTATCAGAAATGAAATAAAAAAGAAATAGCTGACCTTTTAAGCCTTTGCCATACTAATGATCTTATCGTTTGGTTTCTACGGGTTTAAACTAATTTGAAAATAGTTCATCGAAATATATGTTCGAGACTAGAGAACAAGATGAGGTTTGGTATTGACCAGGATGAGGTTTGAGATTTGCGGAATATATCTGTTTTAGTTTGGGAAAAAGTTTGGAAGAAATTTGTATAGCAAAAGTTATGGTTTCGTGTAAGTTCAGGGTTTATCATTACCAGTATCTTTAACCTTAGCCTTAACTTTTAAAATGTTATAGAGTAAAACGGATTTTTTTTTTTTTTTTTTTTTTTTTGCAATTGAAGAAAGTGAGTGTAAGTTAAGGGTTTATCTTTATGAACTGAGTTATAACCAGGATTTCGAAACCGTACCAGAACATGACATAACCTCTACTGGAACCTTGGTTAGTATTTGCTCCATAATTAGATCATGGTGAAGGTGCTTCCTTTTTCTTTATACTCTTTTCGTCTTCATCTTTGTTGGTGTTGTTGTAGTAATAGTATTACTGGACTCTTTGGTTTTACTTTTCCCAACACAATCAACTCATGCTTGGTTTTTGTAATTGAAATAGTGCGGGTCAAACTTGAACCTTCAAAGATTATATTATAACCAAAAGTAATTATATGCAGAACAAACCATTAGGTGGCTTGTTCAAATCCTCTCATAGTAATTATATTATAACCAAAAGTTAATTTGTTTGTGATTTGAGCAAGAAAGATTCATTACATTTTTACAATGTTTTTTACTTCTATTTTTTTGTATCAGAATAAGATAAGTTTTCATTTTAATATCACATCCATTGCAAAAGAAAAGAGTCTAGCTAGGTGATAGGTGTAGAATACACCGTATTTACTATCTAGAGTTTATGCTTTCTTTGCTATTTTTCTTGTAAATTATGTATATTACGCTTGTTTTGAGTCTTATAGGTACTTTGGAGTCGCATGGAGGAAAAGAGGAAGAAATCACCCAATTTGAGCAAAATGGCAAAATTGTCGTTTCATGGGCGAACACTATCTGGAGCCCAGTCAAGGTTAAGGGGCATCTTTCTTTTGGAGAAACACTAAAGACAGGCCCAGTGAAGTTAAGGGGTTGTCATTGGTACCTTATCATTTATCGAGGGTGTAATTATCCCTGGGTGTAACCATCCAACCTAAGCCACACAATCCTAAATCAAGAAGGCTATCTTCTCTTAATCATTTACTCAAAATTGAGAAGAAAACAAAAGCAAGGTGTCCTCTACTATTGTGAAGATCAAGATCGAGAATTGTTGTCTATTTTCATTACAGCCACCGAAATTCACGACAGCATTTAACAAGGGGAGAAGTTTACTGTTGATGTGAATCGAGAAGATGAAGACGATGCGGCGGCTCCATTGGCGTTCGAGGAGGAGATTCAATGAATTAGGAAGGTTGAACAATTTAGGGGTTTCTCTGGTGAATGATTTATGTTGCTCAAGTGATGGCAGAGATCGAGGAGAAGAAGTTACTTCCGTTGAGATTGATGAAGAATTTGGTTGAAATCAAAGAAACAAAAATTGAGTTGGGGTTTCTGTGATGTTGAGGTTCTGATTGAGATTTGAGTTCATGGAAGAAATGGGTTTCTACAGTAATAGGGTTTTGAGCAGATCGTTGAGTTGAGTTCAATCTGAGAAGAAACTTTGAATGGTTGGCAGTTGCAAGTGTTACAGAGATTGAACTGATGCTGAAATTGGGTTATTATTGTAGTTCAAATGGAGTGTTGGGACTGTGAATGATTTACAGGCTACAGAAAATCTGAGAAGATGGGTTTGGAATTAAAGCTGCTGGTGTTTAGATGAACAACATAGAGAGACCAAGATTTGAAACATGAATTACAGGTTGAGTATTGAAATGGTTGGAATGGCTTATTTGAAATGTTGGTACTGTGGTTATACAAGGGTCTTGCAGAGTATGAGGTGATTGGCACGGAGTAATGTGCAGCTGCAATTGATGAATTCAGGCACTAAAGTGAATGGCATGAGCTGGTATTGATGAGAATGACCGGAGTCTGAGATGGAATTAAAGGCATTGATGGAGATGAGTTGAAGCTGCATCTGGTGATGTAATAAGCAACAGTGAAAGAGAATGGTATTGGCGCTGCTGAATTAGATCTCGGGCAAGATTGTCAGAGTGAAGAAGATGATGGTTGTCATGGATTTGAGTAGGATTTGAACCAAGAGATAATAAGAATGTTGTTGATTGAGATGAACTTGCATATGGCTCGTTGCTGGAATTACAGGGAAGCAGTACTGATGAGTTGATGCAGGAATGAAGAATTGCTCTTTGTTGTTGACTGGTGGCTTGCTGTGATTGTAAGAAGTGGTTGAAGCAGGGTTGGTGCTGGGCAGAAATGGCTAGGTTAGAAGCTGGAGGAGCAAGGTTGCCATGCCACATGATGTATGAGTCACATGACAGAGAAGGGGCCAAGTTATGATGGTGATTGTCATGGGAGTTTTATTGCTAATTCTCGGTGACTAAGGGATGCTGATAAGCTTACAGAGCAGTGTGCTTTATTTAGTGCATTTTGGTTTGGTTGCAGTGAATGGATTAATCGCAGCTGAGTAGAATGCAAGCTGAAGCTGAGAATTATTGCAGCTGCAATTTGGTATGAGATATATGCACTGATATGTTGCAGTTGTGAGATTGATTGCGGTCTTTGGTGCCATAGAGACTAACTCAGGAAGAGATTGTGAGTGATGAAGAGAATGAGTTTGTGGTTGCCATTGTGGCTTGAGCTGTGTAGATGATACATATGAGACAGAGATAGAGCAGAATTGGAGACATAGATGGGTTCCTATGGTGGTGGCATTGAGATGCTAATGATAAGAGAATGAAAGCAGAGAAGGGATGACGAGGTTGGCATTGCGGGTGGAATGGAGGATGTAGCGGTGCCATTTTGGCCGTGACTCGGCTAGTGAAGTACAAGGATTGTGCATCACCGAGATCGACTTTGTCGCAATGGTTCATGCTAAGCCCCGGTCGGAGCTAGTTAGAACGACTCGTCGATTAGTCATCGACTCAGTGACTCGGCCGACTCACCCGATGACCCAGTTGACTTCAGTGACTTGACTGAGTTGATCAGACCGAGTTGACTCGTTGACCGGTGACCGGGCGGACTTTGCCGGTCACCTGGGCTTTTTTCCGACCACCTCTCCGGCCGATTTCCGTCCATAATACCAGTTTTCCGGCGATGACTTTTTGGGCATATTTTCTACATGGGTTTCTCTCTCTTATGGGCTTGGTGGATTTTCATCTAATGGACTTTGAAGGCTAGACCTAATTTCGGAACAAGAGGAGCTATAAAAGAGAAATCCTACAACTTTTGGAAAACACGTTTTATTCTTGGGAACTTTGGAGAGCCGCTTGTGTTTGCGCTTCTAGGGTTTGCTTTTGTTCATCTTCTTCTTTATTCAACTTATATTTTTGTGATGAACTCCATAGCTATGAGTAGCTAAATTCTATATTATTGGTTAAGGATGTAGTCCTATTTCTAAAACTTGTGTTTGCTTTATGTATTAGTTTTCTCTCTTAATTATCGCTCATATCTCTACTGTTTTTAATAATCACATGATTGATGTATTGTGATAGGATTATGATGTTCGATTAGTTAAGTAGCCAATTAATTGAACTTGCATCCTAGTCCATAGCTATTTTAAGGTTTTTCATCGAGCGATAACCCTGAATACGAGTAGCATTAAATGTTTACGGTTTGTAGTGATACACTCTTGTAATCATATGTAGAGTTTGACCATTGTCTGAATTGTTATGCGCAACGCATGACAGTTGCATTGATTAGCCTATTTCTGAAACTTAATGCTCCTAGGAATTGAACTTAATTAGCGCAAGGCGTTAGGTTATTGTTTAGGTATAATTCACATACGCAGCTCTAATGTGTGTGTTGATGAACTTAGGAAATTAATAGATTATCTTGCTCTCTTGATTCTCTAGGCTTTTGATAATATAAGAGATTAAATCGTAATTCTAATCATATAGCAAGCACATGTCTAAGATTGAAGAGGAATTCCTTGACCAATATCTTTCTCTATTGGTTACTTTCTACAATTTACTTTGCTTTTAATTTGCTTTTATTGCTTACATAAAATTCATAAATCCCCCCAATTGGTTATTTTAAGAAATTGAATACGTAATAACTACAATCGACTCTCTGTGGAAACGAACTCTTTCTTATCATATACTTTAGGAAAGTGAAATTATTTTTGATGCATAATGACAAATGATCAAATTTTGGCGCCGTTGCTAGGAGGCATACGGCTAGTTATTAAATTTTTAGTTTCTTATTTCTGTTTTTGCTTTTATCTTTGCTTCTTGTTTTCTTGTCATGTTTCTCACTTGTTTGCGAGAATTGTTTTCAGGTACCTAATCCCTGGCTTCTAAAGATTGGAATTATCCACGGTGCGGAATAGCTACTCGAAGAGGCACAATACTCCAATCAAGTAAAGATACAACGGAAGAACAAGAGTTGGAAACGGAAGAAGAGACTTTCCAACAAGGAGAAGCAGTTTTAGAACAAGAGGTTCCGGGTGAACAAGGACTACCTTTTGAAGAAAAATAAGAAGCAATGGGTGATGCAAATCGTTCACTCAAGGAGTTAGCTTCTCATAGGCTTGATACACAACGGGTGTATTCAAACAAACTCTACTTTTGAGATAAAACCGGGTTGCTTAGAGAATTACCAAAGTTCCATGGCATGGTGAATGAAGACCCAAACAAACATCTTATGGACTTCCACACCATTGTCATGGCCATGCTTCCGCGGATGTTGCGGCGGATGGTGCAATGTTGAAAGTTTTCCGTTTCTCTTTGATGGATAGTGCTAAGGATTGGTTGTACTATTTACCTCCGGAAGTGTCACAACATGGAATGGGCTGAAGAAACTCTTTTTTACGAGAGATATTTTCCTGCATCAAAGGCTACTCAAATTCTGCAAGGAAATTTGTGGGATAAAGTAAAATGTGGGAGAATCCATATATGAATGTTGGGAACGCTACAAGAGATTGGTGGCAAGCTGTCCTCACCACCAATTCAGTGACGCTATGATCATCCAATACTTCTATGAAGGACTCAAATCAAGTGATAGGAATCTCCTCGACGCTGCGGGTGGTGGTGCATTAATGAACAAGACGGTGGCACAAGCTAGAGAGTTGATTGAAAACATGGCAGCGAACTCACAACAATTCTTGAGTCGTGGGTCGGATGTGATTCTAAGAAGGGTGAATGAGGTGAGCGAGGTTGAGGAACTTCATCAACAAATGGGTAACATGAACGCAATGCTTCAACAAGTTGCGGCCCGCGGTGATACCAAGTTCCTCTCAAGCTTATGAAGACGAGCAAGCTAATGCGATCTTTCCAAATCAACAAAGACGGTATGATCCCTACTCCAACACTTACAATCCGGGATGGAGAGATCACCCCAATTTTAGCTATGCCAATAAGCAAGGAGCGATTCAACAACCTAATTTCAACAACCCGAGTGGATTTCAACCTCAACAACAACAATTCCAGCCGAGACAACAATTTCAACAACAACAACAACCTCAAAATATGGGGTCCAATATGGAAGAGTTGCTTTGAAATCTTTTATGCAAAGAACGGAGAGTACGGTTAAGGATTTGCAAACTCAAGTTGGTTCTATGGCTATTGAGTTGAATCAATTGAAGGCACAAAATGGTGGGAAACTCCTTCTCAACCTATCAACCCAAAAGAGGGTGTCAATGCAATTACGTTGAGAAGTGGTACACACTTTGTGCAACCCGAAGTCACCGATTCGGGCGCGGTGGAAGCACCAAAGGAACCTGTTTTGGAGGAGAAAATGAGGATTCTCCCCAAACTTCCGAGGTACCTATTTCTAACTCTAAAACTCCTGGTTTCTACGTATGTTCCTCCTTTACCTTTCCCTCGCAGACGCAAATTCCAAGAAGGCGGAACTAGAAAAGAGATTTTAGACATTCTCAAGAAGATCCATGTGAACATACCACTCATAGATGCAATCAAGCAAGTTCCAAAGTATGCAAAGGTGTTGAAGGACTTGTGTACCAATAAACAAAGGCTCAAAGATAATGAAGTGCTTAGTATGGGGGAGAATGCTTCGGCAATCTTACAACACAAACTCCCACTTAAGTGCAAGGATCCCGGTAGTTTTGACATTCCCGTCACAATTGGTAACACCACATTTAATAAAGCTATGTTGGACTTAGGTGCATCCGTTAATTTTATGCCTGCGTCTATGTATAATTCACTTGATCTTGGTCCTCTTCAAAAGTCTGGAATTGTGTTGTAATTAGCCGATCGTTCTAATGTCTACCCAATGGGTATTGTTGAGGATGTTCTTGTGCAGGTTAATCAACTTGTATTTCCAAATTGACTTTGCGTGTTAGAGATGGATGAAGGTTCACCGGACTCGTCTCTTCCATTGCTACTTGGGCGTCCCTTCATGAAAACGGCGAAAACCATTATTGATGTTGACAAGGGAACGCTAACTATGGAGTTTGATGGATAAATAATACGTTTCAACATTTTCGAGACGATGAGATATCCTAGTGATGTCCACTCTTTTTTCTCCATTGATGTGATGGACACATTGGCGCAACAAATGTTTGAGTTGAATGGTGGTGATACTTTGGAAACCGTGCTCACTATACCTATTGACGATGGTTATGAGTATGGTGATGAGATTAAAGAAACCATTGGTTCTCTTGACTCATTACCGGAAAAATCAGCAATCAAGAATATTTCATATGCTTCTTTACCTTGCAATAATGAAAAACTTGTGCCATCTATTGTTAAATCTCCAAGTTTAGAATTGAAACCTCTTCCAAGTCACTTAAAGTACTTGTACTTGGGTGACAATGAAGACTTACCCGTGATTGTTTCTAACGAGCTTAATGAATTACTGGAGCAAAAACTTCTAAGGGTGCTAAGGAAGTACAAGACGGCCATAGGATGGACAATCGCCGATATCAAGGGTATAAGCCCTGCCGTTTGTATGCACAAGATCCATGTGGAGGATGATACAAAGCCTACAAGGGAAGCACAACGTCGTTTGAATCCTCCCATGATGGAAGTTGTAAAAAAGGAGATACTCAAGCTTTTGGATGTGGGTGTTATCTACCCCATATCCGATAGCAAGTGGGTAAGCCCGGTACAAGTAGTACCAAAGAAATCAGGTGTGACAGTGGTGGAGAATGATAAGAACGAACTTGTCCCAACTCGTGTGCAAACCGGTTGGAGGGTTTGTATTGATTATAGAAAATTGAATGCCACTACTCGAAAAGATCACTTTCCATTGCCTTTTCTTGATCAAATGCTTGAACGTTTAGCTGGACACTCTTACTATTATTTCCTTGATGGCTATTCAGGTTATAATCAGATTGTGATTGCACCGGAGGACCAAGAGAAAACCACTTTCACTTGTCCTTTCGATACTTTTGCTTATAGAAGGATGCCTTTTGGCTTGTGCAATGCTCCAGCTACCTTTCAAAGGTGTATGGTAAGTATCTTTTCTAATATGTTGAAAACATAATCGAAGTGTTCATGGACGATTTTAGTGTCTTTGGTGATTCATTTGACCTTTGCTTGAACAATTTGTCTTTAATCCTTGAACGATGTGTTGAAACAAATCTTGTCTCAATTGGGAGAAGTGCCATTTCATGGTAACTCATGGCATAGTTTTAGGCCATATAATATCTTCTAAAGGCTTGGAAGTCGATAAATCTAAGATAGACCTTATTCGTGCTCACCCCCTCCCACTACGGTGAGGGAGATACGTTCTTTTCTTGGTCATGCGAGGTTTCTATCGTAGATTCATCAAGGATTTTTCCAAGATAGCATCACCACTTTGTAACTTATTGCAAAAAGATGTGGTTTTTAACTTTGATGAGAAATGTATGGCGGCATTCAATCGTTTGAAAGAACTTTTGATTTCAGCCCCTATCATTAAACCACCGGATTGGAGTAAGCCCTTTGAGCTTATGTGTGATGCTAGTGATTTTTTGGTTGGTGCGGTGCTTGGGCAGCATGTGGGGAAGATACCTCATGCCATTTATTATGCTTCTAGAACGTTAAATGAGGCCCAAAAAAACTACACAACCACTGAAAAAGAGTTATTAGCCATTGTTTTTGCTTTAGAAAAGTTTCGCTCTTATCTAATTGGTACAAAAGTCATTGTCTTTTTAAGATCATGCAGCACTTAGATACTTGCTTACAAAGAAAGAGGCGAAACCGAGGCTCATACGATGGATTTTACTCTTGCAAGAGTTTGATATTGAAATCAAAGACAAGAAAGGAATTGAGAACACCGTTGCGGATCACTTGAGCCCTCTTGCTGTGGAAAAGGAGACTATCCCGTTGCGTGAAAGTTTCCGGATGAGCAACTATTCTCAATTGCCTTTGGAGAACCATGGTACGCTGATATTGTTAATTACTTAGTGTCTAAACAAATCCCAAAGAACTTGTCTCGTCTTTGAGAGGGACAAACTTAAGAAGTTAGGAAACCAATACATATGGGATGATCCATACTTATGGAAACATTGTAGTGACCAAGTAATACGTAGGTGTGTTCCCAAATTGAATTTAATTCTATCTTGTCTTTTTGCCACTCATATGCTTGTGGAGGACACTTTGGGAGTAAGAGAACCGCTCTCAAGGTACTAGAATGTGGTTTCTTTTGGCCGAATTTGTTTAAGGATGCACATATATTTTGTACAACTTGTGATAGGTGCCAAAGAACCGGCAATCTAGGTGCTCGAAATCAAATGCCACAAACTATTATTCAATTTGTGGAGGTTTTTGATGTATGGGGAATTGATTTTATGGGCCCTTTTGTCAATTCTAGTGGGAATTATTATATTTTGTTTGCTGTGGATTATGTCTCGAAATGGGTGGAAGCTAAGGCCACCCCAACTAATGATTCTAAAGTTGTTTCAGATTTTGTGCAAGCTAATATATTTGCAAGGTTTGGCATTCCAAGGGCTATAATTAGCGATGGAGGTTCACACTTCAAAACAGGTTCTTGCAAAGCTTGTTAAAGAAGTACAATGTGTTGCATAGATTGCAACACCCTACCATCCGCAAACAAATGGACAAGCCGAAGTTTCCAACCGAGAGGTGAAATCCATTCTTGAAAAGACGGTGAATCCGCATATAAAACACCTATTGGGATGTCTCCTTTTAGGCTTGTTTATGGTAAACCTTGTCACTTACCCATGGAAATTGAGCATAAGGCGTTTTGGGATATTAAGCAATGCAATATGGAGTTGGATGGTGCTGGAAGGCAAAGAAAGTTACAACTTCAAGAGCTAGAGGAGATTCGCAATGATGCATTTGAAAGCTCACGGATTTACAAGGAAAAGACGAAGGCATTTCATGATAATATGATTACAAAGAAACAATTTTACATTGGGCAGAAAGTGCTTTTTTTTTAATTCTCGCTTGCAATTATTTCCGGGCAAATTAAGGTCATGTTGGATTGGACCTTTTATTGTGACTAATGTGTTTTCTCATGGTGCAGTGGAAATTCGTAGTTTAGCTACAGGTAATGAACTTAAAGTGAATGGGCACCGGTTGAAACCATATTATGAGAACTTCTCTTCGGATGTCGTGGAAGGAGTTAATCTTGTGGAAGTGCTCCCTCTGGAGGAGTCATAGAAAGCAAGGAGATAGTCGGGCTGACGACTTTAAACCAAGCGCTAAATGGGAGGCAACCCATCGGTTTTGTATCTCTTATCTTTATTTCTTGTCATGTTTTTACTTTTTCTTTTTTTTTGTCACTTTTCCGTTAGGATTTCCACCTTGACTTTCTTTGGAAGATTCAATTACATTGAGGACAATGTAAAGTTTAAGTGTGGGGGAGTGGTTTGCTTTGTAAATTTTTCAAATTTTTCAACTTTTGTTTACATTAGTGAATAAGAAAACTCCAACTTATAGTTAGTTTAGAGTCACGTAGTATACATGTCGCTAAGATTACATCGAGAATCTCACAAGAGTGACTGAACTTAGAGATGACAGAGAACATGATCGGGTTTCTTACTTGTATAAGAGTTAAAGTTGGATTTAACCATGCCGGTGGCAAATAAGGTGCAGACTGAATTCGGTATTAGAGTAGTGATCCCTTATAGTGGAGACTACCCATGTTACATAATGTGAGGCACCGACCTTCAATTCTTTGTACATGTCTAAATATGTGCTTTTAGAGTGTGTGTCACCGTACGTAAATTCCGGGCAGAATGGTGAGCTGCCCAACCTCCCACCATAGAAGCACTATTTTGATCTCTTGAGTGCTATTTTTATCAATCATGATGGTGACATCGAATTGCTAACTTACATACCACTTGTAATCTTGTTCGCAGCTAGCATCATCCACCTTATCTCTCTCTTACACCAACAGGTCCATAGAAACACCATCATCATCAACAAGAGGAGCATCACAAATTTGAAGGAAAGTTGAACACGTTCGAGGTTTACAAGCAACGGTGATGCAAATGAGCGATTTCGATTCAAGTAGAGCAACAAGACAAGGAGCTGAATTTTTATAAGTTGAAGACTATTGTACAAGAGTGAAAATTATCAAGGATGAGAGTTCGAGAAGTTTATGATATCAAGACATACAAGTTGTGAAGAATCAAGCGGTAAAGTACTTATACCATGGCCTTTGTATTTTATTTTATTTGTATTTTCTTATTTCTCAAAAAAAAAAAAAAAAAAAAAAAAATCATTGTATTATATTTTGGGTTTGTATAGTACGTTTTTAGTTTTGTATTCTTTCAATAAAGCCAATGGGAAGAAGGAATATCCATAATGAAGAATATCCATAATGAAGTTTCAAGCGACAAGGAATAAGAGGAAAGAATTATATTGTCAAGATTCTACGAAGTTCAAGAGTTATCATCAAGAGTTGAAGACCGAAGACGAAGATGAAGACACCGATAGAAGACCGAAGACGTTTCTATGGATGCTGTGAGAGTGGTGCTAGCTGCACGCCGAACGGATAACGAGGTAAGTAAGCATATTCCCAACTTCGTTAAGTGGTTGATTTCCTTTCGAAGATATCGTCAGAAAAAATGGGTTTTCAAAATTATAAAAGATGTGGGTTTTCAAAACAATTCGGAGGGTTTGCCTTCCTACCATTCAACGTGTCGCAGGGTTCTCTCTTCATTCCAACCTGGACACATGCGTGACCCATAAAAAGTTGTTTATTATTGAGAGCAATTTCATAAAACCCCTTCTTGTGAGGCAGAGTCGAGACTTTTGATCATTTCGAACCCGAATTTTTATTGAGAAGGGATGGTTATTTCTCTCTCAACTTTTAAGAATGAGATTGTGTTCATTTATGTGTCTAACTTCTTATGACTAGTGTGCATAATCTCTATGTCTTCTTAGCGCGTTGGATGCTATTATTACGGAGAACTAGTAAGTTGGAAAAATAGGTTTTGTGGGTATATCTCTAGTAAACCCTCACGAGACTATAACTCGTCCACTAGAGACACCTAGTGGTTTAAAGGCTTGTTATTTATGCTAAAAATGACCGTAGCCTCGACGACACGGAGTTGTATGTATTTTTCGTATTTTGTTTTGTTTGATTTGCTCGAGGACTAGCAAAGTCTAAGTGTGGGGGAATTTGATAGGTGTAGAATACACCGTATATACTATCTAGAGTTTATGCTTTCTTTGCTATTTTTGTTGTAAATTATGTATTTTATGCTTTTTTTGAGTCTTATAGGTACTTTGGAGTCGCATGGAGGAAAAGAAGAAGAAATCACCCAATTTGAGCAAAATGGCAAAATTGTCGTTTCATGGGCGAACACTATCCGGAGCCTGTCAAGGTTAAGGGGCATCTTTCTTTTGGAGAAACACTAAAGACAGGCCCAGCTGAAGTTAAGGGGTTGTCATTCAGGTACCCCTTATCATTTATCAGAGGGTGTAATTATCCCTGGGGTGTAACCATCCAACCTAAGCCACACAATCCTAAATCAAGAAGGCTATCTTCTCTTAATCATTTACTCAAAATTGAGAAGAAAACAAAAGCAACAGTTCCATACTATTGTGAAGATCAAGATCGAGAATTGTTGTCTATTTTCATTACAGTTTTCTTGAAATTCACGACGTATTTAACAAGGGAAGAAGTTTCTGGCGATGTGAATCGAGAAGATGAAGACGATGCGGCGGCTCCATTGGCGTTCGGGGAGGAGATTCAATGAATTAGGAAGGTTGAACAATTTAGGGTTTCTCTCGGTGAATGATTTATGTTGCTCAAGTGATGGCGAGAGATCGAGAGAAGAAGTTCTCGCCGTTGAGATTGATGAAGAATTTGGTTGAAATCAAAGAAACAGCAAATTGAGTTGGGGTTTACGTGATGTTGAGGTTCTCGATTGAGATTTGAGTTCATGGAAGAAATGGGTTTCTACGAAATAGGGTTTTGAGCAGATCGTTGAGTTGAGTTCAATCGAGAAGAAACTTTGAATGGTTGGCGATTCTGTAAGTGTTACGAGATTGAACCGATGTCGAAATTGGGTTATTATTGTAGTTCAAATGGAGTGTTGGAACCGTGAATGATTTACAAAGCTTAAAAAATTTGAGAAGATGGGTTTGGAATTAAGCTGCTGGTGTTTAGATGAACAACACAGAGAGACCAAGATTTGAAACATGAATTACAGGTTGAGTATTGAAATGGTTGGAATGGCTTATTTGAAATGTTGGTGCTGTGGTTGTACAAGGGTCTTGGCACGGAGTAATATGCAGCTGCAATTGATTAATTCAGGCACTAAAGTGAATGGCATGAGCTGGTATTGATGAGAATGACCGGAGTCTGAGATGGAATTAAAGGCATTGATGGAGATGAGTTGAAGCTACAAATTTGAAAATTGTAATAAGCAACGAAGTGAAAGAGAATGGTATTGGCGATCTTTGAATTAGATCTCGAGCAATATTGTCGGGAGTGGAGAAGATGATGATTGTCATGGGTTTGAGTAGGATTTGAACCAAGAGATAATAAGAATGTTGTTGATTGAGATGAACTTGCATATGGCTCGTTGCTGGAATTACAGGGGAGCAGTACTGATGAGTTGATGAAGGAATGGAGAATTGCTCTTTGCTGTTGACTGGTGGCTTGATGTGATTGTAAGAAGTGGTTGAAGCAGGGTTGGTGCTGGGCAGAAATGTCTAGGTTAGAAGCTGGAGGAGCAAGGTTGCCATGCCATAGGATGTATGAGTCACATGACAGAGAAGGGGCCAAGTTATGATGGTGATTGTCATGGGAGTTTTATTGCTAATTCTCAGTGACTAAGGGATGCTGATAAGCTTACAGAGCAGTGTGCTTTATTTAGTGCATTTTGGTTTGGTTGCAGTGAATGGATTAATCGCAGCTGAGTAGAATGCAAGCTGAAGCTGAGAATTATTGCAGCTGCAATTTGGTATGAGATATATGCACTGATATGTTGTAGTTGTGAGATTGATTGCAGGTGCTGGTGCCATAGAGACTAACTCAGGAAGAGATTGTGAGTGATGAAGAGAATGAGTTTGTGGTTGCCATTGTGGATTGAGCTGTGTAGATGATACATATGAGACAGAGATAGAGCAGAATTGGAGACATAGATGGGTTCCTATGGTGGTGGCATTGAGATGCTAATGATAAGAGAATGAAAGCAGAGAAGGGATGACAGAATTGGCATTGCAGGTGGAATGGAGGATGTAGCGGCTGCCATTTTGGCCGTGACTCAGCTAGTGAAGCACAAGGATTGTGCATCACCAGATCTGACCTGTGCAATGGTTCATGCTAAGCCCAGTCAGGCTAGTTAGAACCTAACTCGTCTGATTAGTCATCTGACTCAGTGACTCGGCTGACTCACCTGATGACCTGAGTTTGACTCGGTGACTTGACCGAGTTGACTCGACCGAAGTTGACTCGTTGACCGGTGACCAAGGCGACTTTTCCACACCAGGCTATTTTCCGGCCACCTCTCCGGCCGATTTCCGGTCATAATACCAGCTTTCCGGTGATGACTTTTTGGGCATTTTTCTACATGGGTTTCTCTCTCTTATGGGCTTGGTGGATTTTCATCTAATGGATTTTGAAGGCTAGACCTAATTTTGGAACAAGAGGAGCTATAAAAGAGAAATCCTACAACTTTTGGAAAACACGTTTTATTCTTGGGAACTTTGGAGAGCCGCTTGTGTTTATGCTTCTAGGGTTTGCTTTTGTTCATCTTCTTCTTTATTCAACTTATATTTTTGTGATGAACTACATAGCTATGAGTAGCTAAATTCTATATTATTGGTTAAGGATGTAGTCCTATTTCTAAAACTTGTATTTGCTTTATGTATTAGTTTTCTCTCTTAATTATCGCTCATATCTCTACTGTTTTTAATAATCACATGATTGATGTATTGTGATAGGATTATGATGTTTGATTAGTTAAGTGGCCAATTAATTGAACTTGCATCCTAGTCCATAGCTATTTTAGGGTTTTTCATCGAGCGATAACCCCTAATACGAGTAGCATGATATGTTTACGGTTTGTAGTGATACACTCTCGTAATCATATGTAGAGTTTGACCATTGTCCGAATTGTTATGCGCAACGCATGACAGTTGCATTGATTAGCCTATTTCTGAAACTTAATGCTCCTAGGAATTGAATTTAATTAGCTCAAGGCATTAGGTTATTCTTTAGGTAGAATTCACATACGCAGCTCTAATGTGTGTGTTGATGAACTTAGGAAATTAATAGATTATCTTGCTCTCTTGATTCTCTAGGCTTTTGATAATATAAGAGATTAAATCGTAATTTTAATCATATAGCAAGCACATGTCTAAGATTGAAGATGAATTCCTTGACCAATATCTTTCTCTATTGATTACTTTCTACAATTTACTTTGCTTTTAATTTGCTTTTATTGCTTACATAAAATTCGAAAATCCCCCAATTGGTTACTTTAAGAAATTGAATACGTAATAACTACAATCGCCTCTCTGTGGAAACGAACTCTTTCTTATCATATACTTTAGGAAAGTGAAATTATTTTTGACGCATACGACAGCGATCACTAGGTTGTTGATGTAGTTTTACAAGTGGTAAGTATAGGGTTTGATTCTCGGACTTGGGAAGTTGTTGATTTTAGGACTTACTTAAACAAAATACTAAAACTAGCAAAAATATGTAAAAGAAGGTAACAAAAGTAAGAGTTACTGGGACTCAGGATTTCACTGTTTCTCATATTCATGTGGTTCGGAAATTAATCCTAGGATATTTATGGCTCAAATAATAAAATTTATTGACTCTTAATATTTGCCAAGATAGATTTTTGAAAGCAATGTGCAGAAATCTAAAGCATGGGACATCAAATCATTTAAGCTAAGCATGACCCATCAATTGAAATAACAATCATTCAATAAAAATTATAAAACAATTAATAAACAGTGCAAAAAGTAAATAAAGAATTAACTCAAGTTACCACATATATGAAATCCAAACTTCCTCCTTTGTCCCAGTGATGGGGTTTAGCTCATCATAGCGTAAACACGCTCAAAAGAATTTTTCATATCTCTAAAAGGTGTTTTTATTGAAGAAATTGTTTAAGAAAGAGATCTGCAACGCTGTAATAGTGTTACAGATGTCACCGTTACAATACGGGTGTTGCAGATTTGAACTTTAGTGTTACAATAGAAACTGTCGCAGACACTGTATCTAAACGACTGCTCTAAGACGTCTGTTCTTCGTGTTCTTGAGAACGATACTTCTGAAGTGTCAGTTCTTCGTCTTCTTCACCTGCTGCTGCAACTTTCTCTGCAGCGTGATTTCTTCGCGCCAGAGCTTCCAATCGACCCCAAAACTCTCCGTCTACCTTGCTCGACCTCCCAGAAGCCTATATATACACAACATGTCGATAAAATCTCCCCAGAAATCTTCGATTATTCTCTTATTCTTTACGGCCAAGTTACGAGATTATTTCCTGTTTTATTGTTTACCCGTAGTCTGATTCCATTTTTAACCCAAACTCTCCTTTTATGTTGACAGAATCGAATCGTATCTCCTTCCAACTCCCTTTCTTTCACCGGAATTTCCATATTAAGCTTCCAAACCTTCCCGAGATACTCTTACACCTCTGTTTTACATGAAGCTTCTTTTTTAACGATTTCAAAGAACTTACCAACCCTGTTTTATCAAACCAAGTCCATTCAAACCATATCCAGCAAGAAAATCCAACAAAACTCCACCAAAGTCTCGCCTGAAATACCCGTGAATGTCTTCTCCATGTTTCGCTTCAAACGGCTTATGTAGCCCAACTGGATTGAAGAAATTGCCCATAGCATCTCTGTTAAGTCCAAACAGGCCCATTGAACCCAAATCTGGCGATTGAATCTCGTCCAAAACCTCCTAATCTGCCCTGTGAAGAACTCATTTTCCCGATTGAGACTAATATAGACACATAAAATGCGTCTATCGGTTGTAATTGTTTGCTCGATATGTGATTGTAGTGACATATATAAATGTGGGTTTTGATTTGAGAACAGAGTACATATGGTGCTTCTAGCTCCAGATCCCGTAGAATGATGATCATGAGTATGCGCCTTTATTCGTTGAGCTCTTGGTTTCATTCCTTTTTCAGTATAACAATATAGTACTTTAAAGATTAGTAGGATTTTGCCATGAAACCTAGGAAAAATAAAACCTTAGAAAAATTCGAGATGCGTGAGTTATGATGTTATGAATGACAATTCGGGAGTTAGGTTGACATGACAAAACTAGCTATTTGAGGAGCTAAAGGTTTCTGTATTTATGTTTCTACTTTTATAATCTTCTCTTCACAGTACATGTCAGAAGTTGTTGTGTTGTGTCATCCCTAGGCCTCACTTATAGATGCATCATTTATTCAACATGTTTACTGGCTGGATAGTCAGAACTAGAAGATATAAAGATAAAAGAGAATTCTATTATTGAATGGTATATTTTACATTGAGAACCCATAGGTTATATATAGCGATACCGTAACTTGGTATGCAAGAATAATGCTTGTAAATCAATTCATACTAAATATATCAAATACTAAATATAACCATAAATACTAAAACTTTCCATATAATTTATTATTACTTAATCCTATACTCTAACACCTCCCTCAATCTCATGGGGATTGAAAATCACATGAGATTGGCCATGAAAGTTGTTGATGAAGTGCGGTGCCAATAAACGTCCAAGAAGCATAAGAAGAAAGCGCGTCGCCATAAGAAAAATTTACCGATTAGGAGAACCGCCAAAAACAAATAAATTCACGTGCGTCGATGGATTCAAAATAGGGATTTGAGAAGAATAGCGCACAAGAGAGAAAAGAGATGATTAGGAGAATAAAATAGAAAAGTTGATTGACGAAGAATAGTGCGTTGACGAAGAACGACAGAGAGAAAAGAGATGATTAAGAGAATAAAATAGAAAAGTTGACGAAGAATAGTGCATTGACGAAGAATAGCGCGACAGTAGAGAGAAAAGAGATGATTAGGAGAATAAAATAGAAAAGTTGACGAAGAATAGTGCGACAAGAGAGAAAAGGGATAATTGATTAGGAGAATCACCGGATCTTTGGATCCACAATCATGAAAAGAATCAAAGGAGCACATCGTAATTTAGTAGATAAGTAATGAAACTTCCTAAAGGGAGAGGTGGTGTTGCCGACATCTTCAACAAAATCGATAACTTCGATTCATGAGGTTGGATTTAGAGTTTGGCAAATATGGATGATAAACCTAAAAATAAAAATCTGGTATGAAAAACTAATAATGTTGCAATGGAAGAAAGATCCGGACGGTAGCATGGAAGGCTACCTGCCAGCGGTTAGAAAAGAAACGAGGTGGGCAACAGGTCCGGATCGAACCTACTGATACCAAGTCAGAACTAGAAGATATAAAGATAAAAGAGAATTCTATTATTGAATGGTATATTTTACATTGAGAACCCATAGGTTATATATAGCGATACCGTAACTTGGTATGCAAGAATAATGCTTGTAAATCAATTCATACTAAATATATCAAATACTAAATATAACCATAAATACTAAAACTTTCCGTATAATTTATTATTACGAATCCTATACTCTAACATGGATTGTTGCGTCTCACTCGAAATCTCTACATGTGTGTTCCCTTTAACATACTTCCACCAACTAATTTTCAGGGCCAGCAAGTAGATCCAAGTCAATGTGGTGCTGCTTATTATGGTTAGGGACAAGGGTATGATGCGGCTCGTAATTACGGAACGAACGGAAGGTCAGGCGCATCGCGCATGCTTGCTATACTAGTACGAAAGAAAAAAACACACACGCATCGAAGATTTCAGAATCGATTCTGGGGGGTCAGACGGCTGAGTCAGATCTAAACAGACAACTTTGAAATCCAGCAGTCTAAACTACGGTATATATAAATGCGTCCCACAAGATGGGGCGGGAATCAGCTCATACAAATTAAAAAAAAAATGGACGAAGAAATTTGGGGGAAAATTGAGAAATCAAATCTTTCAATTCAATCATTATCTTCAATCAGGTCACTAATCATAAACCCTTCCACATCTAAACAAATCATCTCTGCTATAATCAAAACCCTAACTCAGTATCTACAACAAGAACAAGACCAAACCCTAGAAAATCAAAATCAAATTCAAAACCATTACCTGAAACTCCTCTGTGATATAGCTACTCATCATCCTGACTTCACACGTATCGTATTCGACACGGTCCGGTCTTTCGCTTTCAGTAGTTTTGTTAATTCGCAATTTAGAGTTGAATCTTTATCAGTTCTTCTCACTATTGTTCAGCATGATGAAAATTTAGTATCTGCTATAGGTGAATTCGATGAGAGTGTTATAATTGAACTGTTTTTTGATTCTTCCGTGTCTGTTAGGTACTGGGTTTTTAAGAATTTGTTTAGATTTGGGATTCGAAATGAAATTTTAGTTCTAGTTTTGTTAGGGTTTATTAATGATCCTTATCCTTACGTGAGAAGAGTTGCTTTAGATGGTTTAGTAAGGTTGAGTAAATCAGTGGTAGAAATTAAGAATGGTGGATTGATTGCGGAAGGATATGATCGGGCGGTCGATTTATTTGTTGATAGAAATGATTGTGTTAGGGCGGCAGCAATTCGTGTGGTAAGTGGTCGGAAACGATTCTATTTTGTTCTTAATTCGATGTTTGTGTGCATTGCTGAAATGATTTTATTGTGAAATTTAGGTATGTGAATGGGGGCAATGGTTACCGGATTCTAATATGGAAAATGGTGAGCAGGCTTGGTTGGATTCGGTGTTTGTTCAGGTAATGCTTGAATTTAGATTGTTAATGTGATTGAGAAATAGATTTGGACACCAATTGGAACCACAAAAGGTACTTCAGGGGATCCCAATGGTGAAATGTCGGCTCTGTTTGTCCTCATACGTGCACATGCGTAGTATTCCTTGCGAGTCTCTTGTATGTTACTAGTTGGATCCAAATCAGAAGGATTGGAATGTGCATATATTTGTTTGTGATAGTTAGAAAATCGTGTAATTACATTAGTGTGAGTGCTTGAATTTTGAGGAAAACTTGAGATGTTTCATAGGGTACTTGAATCACTGCGTTGGAACCAAATTTTGTCCTGTGAATTATGATTAGTCCTGTTTAGGTTTTTGTAATGTATGTTCTTCTGCAGCTGTGTTCCATGGTGAGAGATATGAGTATGGAGGTATGGAATGAAGCTTTTGTCTCCCTCGGGAAAATGAAGATGGTGTCTGAAGATATACTACTGCAGACCTTATCAAAGAAAGTCCTTGGTAACCTAAAAGAAAGAAAATTTCCTGGGAAGAGCAATACGAAAATTTTGGATCTACCAGCTTCAAATGCAGCTGGTGCTTTTGTTCATGGGCTCGAGGATGAATTCTATGAGGTGATTCTATTAGTATTTGCAGTTTGTTTAATTTGAGCGGAAACCATGATAATCCCATGGCAATACAATATGCTTTGTAGACTCCAGCTTGAACTCGAACTTTCTCACACACTGCACTGTTCTTGTTGCTCTTGTTGAAGGTGAGGAGCTCAGCCTGTAATTCCTTGGGGATGCTTATAGCTTTCTCTGTCAGATTTGCTAATGATGCCTTGGATTTGTTAATGGACATGTTGAATGACCATTCTATGGTTGTTCGGTTGCAAACATTGGAGACAATGTATCATATGGTGACATGTGATCGTCTGAAGGTGCAAGAGGCACACATGCATATAGTATTCCCGCTGTCCTTTATCCCTTTTTATGAAACCAATGAGTATCCATTAAACATGATACGTATATGTGCATTTTTGGATCACATTGTTGATCATTTGCAAGACATTCAGCAAAGAGAAGTTGTTGGTTTTCAATTAGTTAGACCTACCAATTATCTCGTATCTTATACTTGGCATACCTTTGCAGTTTCTTGGTACCCTGGTGGATGCAAATACCTTGATTAGACGTGCAGCACGTAAAGTCCTCCGTTTACTGAAACTGCCATATATGAAGACTTTTAAATCATCAATTAGCGGCCTTCTTACCAACTTGGAGACTTATCCTGAGGTAGAAACCATGTACATCAATTACAACTTCTTCTTTTTTCCTGGTTGCACATCATGAGCTCGGGCAAATTTTATGGAGTATAACTTTTCTTTCTGTTCTCCTCCCAGGACGAAGCTGATATCTTTTCTGCTTTGTCTTATATGGGTAGAAACCATGGAAGTTTTGCCGTCAGCTTTGTTACAGAAGTGTCTCAAGAGGTTTTTGTCTTTCCTTGTCTCACCATTTAGAATAGTATCAAATGTAAAAGATCACTGTTCCCTTATTTTTGTTTCTCTTCTGCCCTGCTTACAGATAGAACCATCCCGTGAAGGAGATCTCAGATTTGATAATCCAAGACTAGCTGCAACACTGGTTTTATCCATTTCAGCACCTCTATCACATGAACATCTTGCATGCTCCATTCCAACAAAAGTATTCTCATATGCAATTCCTTTTCTTGGAAGAATTTCGGTTTCCTTAAAAGATTGTGCGACTCAAGATGCCCTTTTGGCCTATTTGTATAAGTTCAGTAAAGTTACACATGTTCCTGGCACTGAATCATCTGTAGAGGATTATGTTTCTGGAGGAAAGCTTCCGCTTCATAATATCGATGAGATATTCAATCAAGTATTACCCCTGCAACAAATTTGTGATGGAGCCTCTGAAAATCAATTTCAAAATGATCTGCGAGATCTAAGGAAAACAACTTTCTCTCTATCTCATCAAAGGAAAGTGATTTTCACGGACGAGGAGGCAGAGAAAAACGTAAATCTTATTCTCAGAACAGTAGCTGCTACCTGGCAACTGATAAAATCAGGGTTCACAGATGAAGTACGAAAGACTTTGAGGTTCTATTCTTAAACTAATTTCTCACGCAGCTTACCTATTTCTATACCTATTCGGTAAATAATATGATCCTCGCTTTTCTTTTTTTTATAACGTATAGGAGCTGCAGTAAAGAGCTGGAAACACTAGCTGTGAACTCGAACAGATTAACTGGTTTGTTGGCCTTCGCATCTCAGTATGTTCAGGTAGTCCAACATATAGCAGAAATATGGATTCATTTTCTTCCATTAAGTAAGCTCCACTACCGGAAAACGGGAATGTTGGATCATTTATATGAAAAGCTAGATTGTGATCTTAGAAAGCTAAGGTACGAGTTTTCGGGGTTGAGTAAAAAAGAAGAACTGCCTGTCTTAGAGTTGATACTTCTTGCTTGTGTTCTGAGGTTGTCCGAAATGAAGATCTGTTGTAATGTTAATACATTGAAGAGGATGCAATCTACCATCTCCGACATAGAGCTTCTCTGTGAGGACTTGCACATCGAACTTTCTGAATGTGCTGGAGAACTGAGAAAGTCATTGAGTGAACGGGGATATCTAGATGACGGTGCTTTGAGTCAGCAATTTTCATTCAAAAGATTAGTTGATTTATTTTTACTTAAAGAAATGGTGTTTGATGGAATGTTAAAACACATCAAGGCAGAACTGAGTGTACCAGGTAACGACTCAGAAAACCCTATTCCCTTCGTTTCTGGATTGCCTACTGGTGTTACATTCCAAATGACATTATTTAATGTATCGGACAAAGACAGATCGTGGCTAAAGATGTTTGTACAGGAGGCGGATCTATTTCAGTATGTGTTTCTGGATTTGAACCAAATTGGAGGACATGACGAGTTCAACAAAGTCACATTAAATGTACCGTTCTACAGCACTCCAAAAGCAGCTTCTTTCGTATTAAGAGCATGTGTTGTTAAGGAATGTCCATCTCAAGATGTGGATCAAATGGCAAGAGGTTCTGGAGGGCCAAAAGGGGAGCTCACCGTCATCAGCAATATAACCAAAATTTATTTGGGTGCAGCCAAGAGTACAACCTGAAGGTTGGAAGAAGATTGTTGAACATCCATCTCCCTCCAATAGGTATAACCAGGTTTTTTTATTTTTATTTTCCTGCATTCTTATTATACATTATCCTAGCTCAGTTTTTTCCATCTGATATCAGGAACATTTCCAAGTCTTCTGTTTATGAAATGTCTAATATGTTCTTCCCTACTTCTTGATTTCACGAAGTTGATGAAAGAAACCAGAGAAATTGGGAGAAAGATCAGAGTATATATGTTAATTATTAGTCAACACTTTTTAGTTCTATTTGGACAGGTTTTGATAAGATTCTACATGTTGCAGAAATCGCATGTGGATTGAGGAGTGATTGGATTATCTGAATTTGGTGTTTAGAAGTGGAGGAAACAATGGGGTTTAAGCCATTACTTTGGTATTGTAAGCCTGTGGAGAATGGGGTGTGGGCGAAAGTTGTGACAAATGCATTTGGTGTTTATACACCTTGTGGAATTGATACTTAAGTGATTTCGTTTACGCATTTAGTTCTTTTCAGTCTCTGCGTTTATCGAATATGGAAAACGATAAAGGATGTTACAGTCAAGAGGTTGGTGCTGAGATCGAATTACTTCAATTACTTTTTGGGGGTTTTAGCTGCTTATTGTGTTGGGGAGCCATTGTATCGGTTGGTTACAGGCATGCCAGTTTTGAATGTTGATGGACAATCTGCACTTGCTCCATATGAGGTGTGCTTTTTTACTTCCTCACTTTGTTTTTAGTCGAGTCTTGTACTTTTTAAAAGAAGTTATAATTTTGTGCTTTGGTATGAGGATGTAATCTCTCTTACAGATGTTGTATTTAGAAAATCTGCAGAATTTACTGATGTGGATGTATATAGTGGTAATGTTTATGCTAGATTGGCCTCTGTAATTATCTCTAGTAGGGGGGGTGGGGGTGGGGTGGGGGTGGAACTGATGGACAGATATTGTTCAACTTCTAAGAAACCCATCAAGAACTCTATTATGTCCCAAACCTAATCGCTTTCATTCTACATTGAGAAAACACTACCATCACCTTTTGTTTAAAATTCCAGTATTGAAACAAGATTATATAGTAATTAAGCAAATGAATTACTTCAAGTCCCAGAATGCTGGAGGATTATAAGAAATACCATTATTTGTTCTGATTACCTGATAATTAGTAGAAGATACATTGTACTTGATCCTGCTATACTGTTTGAATATGTTTCATGACTGATGCGATTTTACCTTTTGTTTCGTAATCCTACATCAGATGTTTTCTCTTGCCATTGAGGCTCTTGCGTGGTGCTCAATGCTGGTTATGCTTGTTTTAGAAACTAAAATCTACATCGCGAATTCCGTTGGTATGTTCGATTTGGAGTCATTTATGTGCTTGTTGGGGATATTGTTATGCTTAATCTTGTCCTCTCTGTGAAAGAATACCAAAATCCGTAAGTCGTCCATTCAGGTTTTGCTCATAAATTTTTTGAAAGTGGTATGTAATATTTAGTCCAAATTGTTTTGCTATCTCTGACATTTATCTGAAACACACTTACGGTCAATATACTTATCATGATTCTCATCTTTCCCATGTCTTTTCTTTACCTTTATTTCTTATTTTTGTTGTGTTGTTTTAGATTTTCATGAGTTCTTTCATTCTATTTGAGAGGAACTCCACTAATTGAAACCTGAGACGAGGTTTATGTAACAATGAGCAACTAGAGCAGAATTTGCTATATTCACGGAAACATCTATCAACTAAAATAAGAAAGATGCATGTTCATCACCTGGCAGCATCGTATCACATGTAATATTTAAACAACCAATTAGAAATGTTTATCATGGCTTATGATAATTGGTCGTCCAAGGTTTCACAGATCAGAATATCCTTTTCTTGTAACCATGTCACTACCATTCTGGACATTGACATAAACCAGAAAAGTACACTGGAGTCCGATTATTATGTTCACTTTGCTGGGTTGTAAACGTGGAAGGTCTATGGATTCTCAAGCTTGTATTTTCTCTATGCAGATCTATATTGTATGTCTACACCAGTCGAATTGTTTGCCAGGTTTGTTTTCTAGCTTTTGTGATACCTCTCAGCTTGTCCAGTTTTTAGTGTAGAGACTAGAGAGCACTAGTATAAAGTTCTGAAGATGCGAAAGCCAACATTGTGGAGAACATCTTAAAAAAATTTAGCCTCCTTCTTTACTATAGGTCGGCTCATATAAACAATCTTTATGTGGATGTGACTTAACATCATAATGTCCTTTTTTTTTGCTCATGGTATATCATACTTCTTTTTGGTTTCCATGGAATTTGCCTACAGTTGGCCATAGTGTTTAGTTTTTGGAAGTTGGCTGAGAATTGATACCCATTGATATCTAGGGAAACCACCGGTCATTAGCCGTCCTTTTTTTTTTTTTTTTTTTTTTACCCCTTTTTTTCTCAAGTATCCTTCAGAAACACGTGAACTACATTTTCATTCTAGGAATACCATTTTTCTACAGATCTTATTTGGAGTTCTATACCTTCCTAATGTGGATCCATATCCGGGATACACTCCGATAAGGGAAGAGTTTGTCGATAACACAGAGTATGAATCACTTCCTGATGGAGAGCAGATTTGTCCAGAGAGGCATGTGAATATTATTTCCAGTAAGTTATGGGTGCAGTGTATATTTTTTCTTCATTTTTGGATACACTCGAAAGTGAATCACACATGATTAACGGCGTAATCCTCTTAATGAGTTCTTGTGAAGTCAGATTCAAGGTATATTATATTGTGTTTCAAGTAAATAAACCAGATTGACACTCGACATTCGTGTCCTAATCTTCGATGTGTTTGGTGGCTCCGGTGACACCCGAATGCTAACGCGTTTGGTGGCTCCGGTGACATCCAAATGCTGCTGCAAACCAAATTAATTGGGGGCTTGGCCATCCGAATGCTAATGCGTTTGGTGGCTCCGGTGACATCAAAATTCTGCTGCAAAACATCCGAATGCTAACGCGTTTGGTGGCCTAGCTCCGGTGACATCCGAATGCTACCGCGTTTGGTGACTCCGGTGACAATATGCTGCTAATCCAATGACAACTGTCTTTGATATCAACTTGTCGGAAGAAAGTAAGTTAAAAAGTTCTGTATTTAAACTCATTAGATTTGGATTAGATTTAGAATTGGTGGTGGAGATTTGGATTTGTGATTTATCAGTGATTGATTTTGTGTAGGTTTGATGATAAAGAGGTATACCAAGGATGCTGGATTAAATGTAGAAAGAATCATCAACGAGCCACCCGCAGCATCTATTTCATATGGTTTGGACAAAAGACTGGAGAGAAGGACATCCTTGTTTTTGATCTTGGTGGTGGTACATTCGATATCAGTATCTTGACTATTGATAATGGAGTTTTTGAGGTTCTAGCCACCAACGGAGATACTCAGTTGGGAGGTAAAATTCTAGCATAATTTTCAATATATATGTGTAGTTTTTGTTGATTTTTTAGATGTTTGATGATCATGGAGATATGAGCATAGAATTAGAATTTCTCATATAGAGCTCCTAGTATGGAACAAGACTATTCTTTGTAACTCGCTGTTTTTATTTTTGTGCTTGCTCAAGTTACAGCTGATACATTCAGTGCCTATTTTTAGGCTACATTTGCCGACCTGACTCTTCCTAGTTTTCTCTAGAGTTCTCTTTTCTCAGTCAGTCATTACAGCCGACTTTGACTAACACTACAGCTCTAGAGTACTCTCGATACATCACATTTACCCATTTCTTTTTTGTATACAGAACTCTCTGGATTAGCTTACTCCAGTCAACTCTAGACTATTCCAAACTCCATTCATACTTAACAAAGACTTACAAATTAATTTCCAACAGTTTTGCTTAGCTGCTAGTAATTCATTAGCTGATTTAGAAAAAAAAAAATCAGCATCTTACTGCATATATGTCGTTGATTTATAATTTTCCTTATGATTAGCCTGGACTAGTCATTAGATTGGAGAGGAAATCAACCAGACCCCACCAATCACATGATGTCTCACTGTACAATGTTCACATTTAGTAACTTCCATGATTAATATTGTAGTTAGCTAACACTAATCAATACCTGACAAGCAACCTGTAGACATTTAATATTGCTTTTTTTTACCTATTTCTGCCATTCCGGCCAGTGTCAGTGTGTTCTCTGTTGCTTTACAGCCAATACTTGCACAATCATACCAGAAAATTGATCTGTTTAGATGTGTCTGGATGAAATAACACCTCAAAAGCCCGAATTTCCAGATGATGCTTTAGTTGCATTGCTCAGGGATGTCTATAGAGTATATGCCTGCCAGTTACATTATGCATTTTAAGTATTTAGATTTAAAATCTTATTTTGATTATGTTCTTAAAATTCTATGGACAGGTGAGGACTTTGACCACAGAGTTATAGATTACTTCATTAAATTGATCAAGAAGAAGCATGGAAAGGAAGTACCAGGATTCCCAAGGTTCAAGAGCTCCTTAAGGAATACGTGTTGCAGATTACTCGAGTTAGATTCTAGACTCTCAATATTTGCTCAAGCTTCCTCAGTCCTAAGCAAGCAAATCGTGAACACCAGTTTTTGTTCTTGTGAAAACAAAGTTTTTCTTTCAGACTTTAAATTGGTGATCTCTTCCTCCTGCAGCAAAAGACAATTCAGATATTAGGAATAAACTACAGTAGTAATTTCAGATTGAAACTATAACCTATGAAGTGCTTGGTATGCCGCCAGAATTTACTTCGGTGCGACTGAGCTAGTGAAATTTTCTCACTAATTTCAGTGAGACCCAAACTATATTCAGTAAAGCAGGGTGTGAACAGTTCTGATGACTGCAAATATCTACATTACCAATTTTAGAATGTACTGACTGAAAATTACTCTGTTAAAGAAGTATTGTTGCCGTGATAGTCACGAGCAGACTAAGCATACCAAGCACAATTTCTAGTAGCACATGTGACTATCATATATATGAACTGCTAAAAAAAAACTATCACATAATTCACCTTATAGGTTGGACTTTCGAGCAAAAGAAGGTGAATACAATTACTTCTTCTCCACAGCATCTATCTTTTCAAGTGTGATGCAGTGGGCACCAGGCTTGCACATTTCATTTGGGTCATATGATTCCATAGCAACTTTGCTCGACTGAAGTGATTTTGAAGACCAACTCCAAGATAATGCACTAAAAACCTTTGCTGAATTGAAGCTTTTCCCTATAAAATGACTAGCACTTAGAAAAGGAATTCGTTGTCTTCTCCAACAGGAGCAATTAACCAAGCAGATGATCAAACAAACCATACAAATTTAAATCGAACACATGCCAAAGATAAAGTAATCCATTTCAGAGGGTCACAACCCATTTGCCACATTCTACTGGTCAGATGAAAAGAAATTGACCAATAATGTAGCTACCATATCACTCATCTGATTCTAAGCTTAGAATAAGCTTTTATAAAATGACAATTCATACTTAGAGTTACAATTCAATAAGAGCTTCTCCGAGGCCAAATACCCCACAAGTGCACTACCATAAACAGCCTTCTGATCAGTAGAACACAATAGACACTCAATATGAAGCAAAATAAAGCTCCTAATAACTAGTTGCAAAACAATGAAGATTTGGCTATAAAAGTTATTCACAACAATAAAACTCATTAGTAATAAATATAACAAAGAATTTAGAACAACAGTAGTAAGTTAGAGATAAGAAATTACTCTGGCTGTCTTTGAAATCCTGATGAATAGAATCACCACTATTAACTTCCAAACGAACAGCTACATCTCTTCCATAATCATAAGCTTTCAAAAAATAATTATCAATCTTTCCAAGATAAAAGTTGCCAATGCTAGAACCTTGTTGCTCCCACTTGCATCTGGTTTATACCATGACCTGGACTATCCTTTCAGGTCATATAGCCTTGAAAGATTGCGATTGAACTAAAAGTTCGTCATAACCAGAACATCCATTTTCTGTTCCTTCCCACCTTTAAGATATTTTGATGTAACTATCCAAGAAACAAGGGAAAAAATTCAATAAATAAGAGAACTGATGAAGACATTAAGTATTGGCCGAATTTGTATAACAAAAAAAAGAAATAGCAAACGAGTTTCAAAGACATCAAAAAATGTCGGTCTGGAAAGACATGGTTATTTCAATGCAGGCGAAAGATAAAGTTTAACATTTTCTATTAGCTCAAAAGTTTTGTAATTTCAACCAAGTTTTGGATAGTTAACAGTCAAGACCAAAGAATAGGATGATTTGAAAATTATCACCATAATGTAGCATGTGAGAATTTCTTAGCTTCAAATACTGAATTCAACAAAAGCAATTCAATAAAAATTAAGTTCATGGTTAAGGATGTTGTATTTGAGCTATAAAAAAACAGTGAAGATACCTGGTAGATCCCACAATCTTCGCCAGGCAAGTTGGGCTTCTTGTGTTGATTCAGATAACACGGGATGATGATCTGGGAGCTAGTCAGAATAATATTTGGAGGGGACCATTGATCTTAGGACCTTAAGGAAGTACGTCTACGTAGCTTTTGTGAACCGCTTCTTGTATTGCTTTGGTGAGGCTACAGTGGGAGACTCATTTTATTCCATTCTTCACATCAATTGACTGCCACAAAGAGACAAACATATTATAGTCAGAGTTCATATCATCATCATTATTTCATTAACTAACTGGCTGTTAGTTGATAGGCTTACTGCGAGAAAGGAAGTATCATTCCTGACAGCTCTCTCAGGAAATCTCTTTGCTTTGCTTCCAAGAAAAATCAGAGAAGTTGGCATTGCTTCAATCAGGTTCTGATCCAGAAGAACCTTGTATTTCCCACTTGCATCTGGATTATACCTTGACCTGGACGATCCTTTCAGGTCACAAAGCCTTATAACATTGCGTTTGAACAAAAGGTTCTTCATAACCAGAATGTCCATTTTCTGTTCCTTCCTCCTTTTAAGATGCTTTGTACAAACCTTCCAAGAAACAAGAAATGAAGTTCAGCAACTCCATGAATAAATAAGAACTGATGAAGATACTATCTTTTGGCAGAATATGTACAACAAAAAATAAATAGCAATCGAGTTTCAATGACAGTTGGCTACATTGAACCATCAAACTTACATAAGTAGTTTGGACACTCAATTGACCAAAGAATAGGATCCGTACAGGATGGTTGAGATCACTCAATTGATTAATTTGACCTAAGAGTGTCCAAATGTTTGAGATGATGTACAATAATTCTAAAGCATGATTTGAAAATTATCACCATAACGTAGCACACAAAAATTTCTCAGCTTCAAATACTGAAGTCAACGACAATCAAAATTAGGTTCATAGTTAAAAATGTTGAATTTGAGCAATTCGATGTTAGTATAAAAAACAGCAAATATACCTGACAGACCACCAGAATCTTCGCCAGGCAAGACGGGCCTCTTGTCCCGATTGCGCAGAACCATTTACTTCCAGTATCCTACTCCTTGGCATGTTTCACCAGTCCATGCTGCATCGAGGTTCACTACAACCGGAAACAGACCCTCCAGGATTGCTTCTGTAAGTGTGGAGTCAAAACTGGGAGAATTCTTTCTACCACCTTGCTTGGAAGTTGAGTTTGTTGATACAAGCTTCTTTGTAGCACTTACAGACTCCTCCTTCATGGAGGCTGCTGCCATCTGATGTTGCTGCACATATCAATCGCATGTCCCACACATATCAAAGAAGAGTAACTGTACTCGCAATCGATCGATTTCAAGTATATCCATAGTTATATGCCCTTTCCACCCCCCACCCCATTTAGAACTTTTTGGAGAAATTCCTGTGTCATTGTCAAAACAGAATGTTCAGTGAATGAAACAAAAAGATAGGAAAGAGAAGATTCACAGTCTTAATTCTATATCAATCAGGCCAGGAAAATTCAGTGTGTTCAGAATGTTTTAGTCATTTCTGCCATGAGCAATACATCAATTCTAGTTTAGCCAGAAATCAAATTCCAACATGACCTGAATAATTAGAAAAACTATACTACCTCAAATTAGCAATACATTCTTCTGAAGCAACTCTTTGGGATCTCCAATGTTATTGCAATCTGCGGGAGAGCATTAAGTACTTCAGTAAATAGAAGTTCTGCCCTGTCGGCTATCGACCACCTGTCACAGACAGCAATCAATGCTGGTGATATGATCACCAGCAAGCATTAATTTCCCGCATAGATGCTGGTGAATACCTACTTCAGTAATGACAATTTTAAGTATACGTATGAAACCTCAATTCTTCATTGAGTTAACATACTTATTTACCACTTGAGAGGTAAAAGCACTAGCAAGCCACACCTCTTTAATTTCAGTTTGGATTATGACAAGCTTGGTTTGAAATGCAACCATATCAAAGAAGATAAAAATAAAAATTGTATGTAAACCTTTGTTATATGTACGTTGCTATTGATTTTCATCACAATAAATATTTGTACTCTCTCCACCATTACTGGAATTCTCTTCAACTGAAGTTTTATCTGCATAAAATCATTCAATCAGACAACATTAGAATCTTCACATCTTTAACTACAACAAGGATTTAAAAGCTATAGAACTGCATTATGATATGTGATCTACAAGTTACTGAACTTCTTTTTGATTCCACTTTCGTAGCCTTCGCTTCATATAAGTTACATGACTGCCTTTATCCTGTCTCCGCAGCATTTAGTTCACAGAACTGAGCCAGCGTTCTGTTTAGACAACATTCAGAGACCTGCAGTATAAAAAAGGTACATCGGAGCTCAATTCAGTAGGAAATTTCTGCAAAATATAGTTAACATAGAATTGAAGTTGAGAATATTTAGCCTTTCAGATGAAACTTGGTCAAAGTGTCCCGGTTCACAGCAGCTCCCACTGGCAGCAATTCAGTTCGCAGCAGCCTCACAGCAGTTCGGATCACAGCGTTCGGCTCGCAGCAGCCTCACAGCATTCGGATTACAGCGTTCGGTTGGCAGCAGCCTCACAGCATTCGGATCACAGCGTTCGGCTAGCAGCAGCCTCACAGCATTCGGATCACAGCGTTCGGTTCGCAGCAGCCTCACAGCGGTTCGGATCACAGCATTCGGTTCGCAGCAGCCTCACAACAGTTCGGATCACAGCGTTCGGTTCGCAGCAGCCTCACAGCAATTCGGATCACAGCATTAGGCTGGTCATCGATGGTTGTGAGGCTATCGCTGGTCATCGATGGCTGGTCATCGATGGTTGTGAGGCTATAGATGTTCGTCGATAGCTGGTCATCGATGGTTGTGAGGCTATAGATGTTTGTCGATAGCTGGTCATCGATGGTTGTGAGGCTATGGATGTTGGTCGATGGCTGGTCATCGATGGTTGTGAGGCTATGGATGTTGGTCGATGGCTGGTCATCGATGGTTGTGAGGCTATGGATGTTTGTCGATGGCGGGTCATCGATGGTTGTGAGGCTGTGGATGTTGATGGCTGGTTATTGATGGTTGTAAGGTTATAGCTGTTCTTCAATGGCTGGTCATCGACGGCTGATCTCAGTTGTTTGCAAGACTGTAAGAAAAAGGCTCCAGAAATCAGCCAACAAGAGATTTACTAGTAGCAATAATAGTATAAATTGGTACATAAATCAGCTCATAAATTCACTTTTATTGCACAAAGAAATTGCTAAAATATGATTACCCTAATTAACAGCAAATAATACTGAGTAACCTAGTCCTCCGAAGATGAACAAGGGTTGAGCTGATGATAATTCTAGTTAAAAGAAGAGCAGCAAAAGATAGCTAAACAAGAAAAAGCAAACAACTGTAACCTTAATAAGTCTTCTAGTGCAATCTCCTTCATCATCAAAAACTTGAGATCTCATAATGAGTGAGACGTGTTTGTTTGAGCGACTCAGTGAATTCCATATATATGCAGAAGAGAAGAAACACTGAAATGAGAAGAGATTTTGGTTCGAGTTGAGTTGAGTTGAAACCCTAGAATATTTGGGGATTTTTCTTGGAATCAAAATTATAGAGTGAAGAGAGAGAGAGAGAGAGAGAGAGAGATTACGGAATCTAGGGAAAGAGGATGGGTAGATAAGATCTAAGGAGTTGGCTTTGGGCGGGAGATTGTGGAAACCAAGGAAATTTTTGAATTTTGAATTTTCACACAGAGAGACAAATGAATTTTACCAAGTCATATTACTGGAACACCCCTGGGATGCTCATTTTGACTGTTTTTGACTTGTGCTGCTGGTCCACTTTACAGAACTTCATGTACTGGTCTAGGTGAACTCCACAAAACCACCATTACCAAGGCAGTTGTTATCTCAACACACCTGCAGAATTTCATTCTTGTAGGACAGACATGAGCAACCAAATAACCAAGATGAGGTGAACACAGGCAAAATGGTTTGCAACCAAAACTCAAAAACACTTCCTAGCACTACTGTTTGCTCAAAGACTTGGTTCAAGAATGAACAACAAAAAGAAAAGGCAAACTCAAAAGAGATTGTTCTAGCTAAAGTTATTGAGAAATCAATTCAAAAGAGGTCCAAGACACAAACAACATAGCATTCCGTTCACAGCTGCATATGCAAACTGTAATCTGCTCTTAAATCTTGATTGGACATGTATGAAGTTCATTGCAAATCGACAAATAATGGAAATCCCAAGCTCATTACAATCTGCTCTTATACTACAATCTTGCAAACTAATTGAAACTTTCGCAAATATTAGCGGCCCTCGTTGACAACCGATTACAAACAATTAGGGGAAGTTTGACTTCCTTCTTTAATTCTCATCAAACGAAAATCATCCCCATCGATCGGCTTATGCTGTGTCAGACCCACATGAACAAATTGCAGAAACGAGACAAGGGGAAGAGGATTCAATGGATTCGCTCCTCCAAAAATGAAGCTTCTGATCACAAGAACCTGGATGAATCATTCCCAGTACCGGCAACAAGTTTGTCAACAAACTCCAAACATCCACCACAAATATATTCCTCCTGATACAGTACTCAAGATAAGCATATTATTATGGTCTGGTCTGAATTAGATTTTCCTAGCCGCGGATAAAGAGCTCATAAGGTGTGAAGAATTTGTGGACTGTGTTCCGCATATGCAGTATTCAGCTGTCCAGTTTCTACTAGTGAAAATTGTACTTAAAGATATCAGAGCTCCAGTATGTGCACATATTCCAGGGGAGCTCAGACTACCTAGTGTAGGAGGCTTGCAGACTAATTAAGAAAGTTACATAGCTAGTGCAGTAGTGTGTCCATCTTTAAAATCCGGATTCGTCTAAGAAAGTCTATGCAAGTTAATCAAATGCGAAGAACATAGACGCTAGTTGAATCAAATGGGAAGAATATGACTTAAATTCACCCAAGTATATAAGCATTAAAGTCACAAAAAACATCTAAATAAGCGAACATTCAGTCTGAAGAGTAATAAAAGAGACGTTCAGGTGCGGCATAAAGAGAAATCGGAGATTAATGCTCTATGGGCGGGCCTGAAATTACCATACCAAATGAGATTAACAGAAATTCGACCTGAAAAGAAGTGGGCAGTTGTGATAATCTAATGGAGGTTTGTCTTAGACTAACTCATTAAGCTTTCTACATTTGGCTGAAGAGTTATGAAAGAGACAAACAAACAAAGGAAACAAAAAAGGGAAGTAGAAGCAGAAGCCATTGACTAATGATTTGCTTCACACTATACTCCCGTGTTGCATTTAATGATTAGCAGCAGCGATAGGTTTAAAAAGGATGACGTGGTTGATGAGAATAGAGTGGATGAGCACTGTGTTTAAACAGGATGCAGTCAGGCAGTAATTTTACCCCAAAAGAACTGTCACACAAAACTATCGTAAATAAAACAAAATTTAAATATGACCAATGCTCATACTTAAAATTACAGTGTCGCTAAAGATATCTTGTATAATTTCCTGCAGAAAAACATATATTCAAAGTGATCACTTCCTATGATTCATATCCAAATGAAATGTATATGTCAATAAAATCATAAATACGGGTATCCAGGAATAGCGAGACTATAACTGGCCGTTGCCATCACTCATATACTTGTTTTATATGAGTTTCATTTGCAAACGTCATTATCTTGCGAAGGATAAGGTTTGTTGTCGTGTACATTACTTAATAAAATACAAAACAAACAAAAAACTCCTCAAATACAAAATAAACAACTCATACCTGTCTCGCAAGCTATTTTATCGATTTTCCCTGTAGAAGTTGCTTCTCCAACTGGACTTTATCCAATGCTGCTAGCTCGTCTTCTAATTTTGCAACTTCATCTTCTAAAATTATCAAACAATGAGGGAAGTTACTGAAATATTACTCTCAAGCACAATATTCATTTGACTTAATGTTGCCAAGCGCGATACCAAATTGAAAGAAGAACTGAAATAATTCTGTCAATATTTTGATGTTAGGCTATATATCAGAGAACATAGCTCACCAGCCTGTAAACATTTTGTGCATTCCAAAATAGAGAAAATATAAAAGCAATAATTTGAAAAAATATTTAAATATCAGTGTTCCAAAATAGAGGAGTTGCTTGCACCGGATGAATCGTAACTATGCTACAACTTGTTTTAGAATTTCATACAGAAGAGCAAACCAATATACTGAATCACTGATTATAGCCCCAATATGTCAACACTAACGTTTCTCATAAGATCTCATGTGCAGACTAACTTCCGCAACGTGTGACCAATCGTAGACTACTAATAAACAGTCAACCCAATACAGATTGATTCTTCTCCAGCAAAGTGCAAATTCTCACATAACAGGAAAGCGTAAAACATGATTTAAGTAACGAGCTTAGATGAGTACAGAAAGGGTACAAGTGAGAAGGGCATTTGTCACCTGAGATGCAGCAGCGCCGACCAATGAAGAAGCAAGACCACTGTATCAGTGCATTTCCATCCTTCAGTCTTAACACCCGAACACATTTATTCAGGAACTGACAGACAATCCCATCTCTTTGTGGAGGCAAAAGTTCAGGAGCTTGATTTAGGATCCCCTTATTATCATATTGTTGAATATTAGTGGATCTTGATGTCAGTTTAAGTAGCCTAGCAAGAAGCTGCATAAAAGAAAGATTTCTGGAATAAGTAAGAAAAAAAGGCTGAATAGTAAAATATTTAAAGGTAACACATGGAGATAAGGCAGACCTGAAAGAGTGCAGATTTTCAACCTCCAATCTGTATGAAAACGAAGCCAAAACTGCAATAATGAGCAAGACAATGTGAACCATGGACCGATAACCTATCTTTTTTTAACAGGAATCCACAGACTCATTCACATTTACAACTAGAGATCCACTGAAACATGGACTGATGTTACAAAACCAACTATGTGAAACCTGTGACCGATAAGAACAAGAATCGAGCATCACTATTGCAAATTAATGCTACAAAATCCAAAACTGAAAGAGACCAGTGAATAGATTACCCCAGCGCTCTTGAAAGAAAGTTTTAATGACGACAACAAGAACTACTTGTATATATATATAGAGAGAGATAAAAGGGAAGAAGTTAAAGTCTTTCGGAGAGAACAACATTTCAGAACTATCACATATGAGCATTTGTCATGATTATACAAAATTACAAAATGAAAATAACATCTTCAGAATCAAAAGCACCAACCCATCCATAGTTTCTAAGTTTCTTTGTATCTTCGGTTCTCTTTGTTGTTTTTTGATGGACTAGTGAAAATAGTTCTTCACTTAGTGTCATTCTCATACCTCCCCCATTCCTAATCCACCTCTCCTGCAACTTTCATGCTTCTCCATTTGAGTCGTAAGCCTTCACCAGTCCGACATGCTTTAAAAACATCTTTTCCGAGCTTCACTATCTCTGACCATATACGCCTTTTTCTCTTGTTCTTGGTGAATCCTCGCAGTTTCGCCATTAGTTCCTACATCACATAAAGAAGATGTTAAGAAATGAGATGACAATGATATAACCCAGTTCTGCATTAGTGAAATTTCAGACAACCATCAATAAAATGTTTGTGAAATCAAATGCTTCTGTGTACGAGGATTAACCTTGAGTTTTTCTTTCTCTCGTCGAATGTTTACAGTTGAGCTGCAATTAAAGAAAGAAAAATTAGATAAACCAGTCCCTCGAACCAAACAACAACTTTGATCCTTTTGACTTACAAGTCTACATCAGGTCCTTGTTCAAATTCTACCATCTGATCTTTTTCTTCAAGATTTTCTGCCATATGACCCTTCTGCTCAAGCTTTCTTCTCTTCAATTTGTTCTTCCAATTCTTTCTAGCATGTTTATTTCTTTGTATTTTCGCATTCACGCATAGCTCCTTTTTCTTCTTGGTCTCCTGATGTTCCATACTGCAACAACCCACAAATCCATTTTCAAAACACCATAATACTAAACAATGCTGAAAAACCCCGGAACCTAATTGCTGAATATAATCGAAAACCCAGATTAGGAAAACTGATCAAATAAAGAACCATATTTTATAAAAATGGAAGTTTGAAATTACCCATCAGGGGAAACTGTTGTACGATTTCCACTCCATTAATGGAAAGATGAGATAGGAACCCATACCCTTTTTATAAAATTCATAAGCTAAATAGACATTCATTCACTGTGCACAAAAACCCCCACCCCATTTTCATCCTCCCTAAAACAGCAACTAACAACAGGGATTTAGATCTACACATTACCCGAAACATGCCTAAAACAGAGACATTCAAAGTTTTTATGGAAACAAACCTTCAAGATGGTCTTTGCAGCTTTAGAAGTAGAAAATTCCTGCTGTAATGTAAATAGTAGTAAGATTTAAAACAAAAATTTGGGGCAAAATCAAGTAAAGAGTATGAGCAGAAGAAATTCAAACCTGAGTCTGAGATGGAAGTGATCAAACCAGCCCTGAGCTCCGATGATTTATATTTTCTTTTTCTCAGGATAATCCCAATTTTTTTGGCTAAGTTTCTCAGGATAATCACAAACGCACCTGATTTGGGTATGAGAAAAGAAATCACATTGGGTTCTGCTTTCAGCTCTTAATGGCGCCAATTCTATTTTTTTTTTTATTCAATTTTTTGTTTTACTTTTTACCTACTCATTTTTATCCACTCGAATTGTGTGGATCATATTCACTCAAGACCACTGTTTCCTTTTACTAGACCATGGTAATTTTTGTTATCAAAATTACCAGTTCAAGTGGTCGTGGATTTGATTGGACAACTAAATCTGTTGGGCACGTGGTTCACATCAAGTTTGATAGACTCTTTATTATTTCCAAAAAGATTGCATTGTTTAGAGAAAGATTGATGAAATCTTCTTTTATCTGCAAGATAATCAACCTGGCTTGATTGGGGTATACCCAGATTAATTGGGGTATACCCAATAAGATAAAATAGGGTCATTTTGAAGTAAAAGAAGCCACCCCTTAGCAATATATTTTTCTAAATGGCTAATATACCCTTGTTTAATTAACACCAAAAAAATCTGATTAGCTTAATTAATTGAGTTTAGATTGATTAATTGAGTGGATTAAAACTTATGAATTGAAATTTTGTTTTTGGTTGAACTTATTTGGGAAGATTTTTTATGAAAAACAAATTGTTTTGAGAAAATCTTTTGCAACGGAAATGAAAGCACACAACCCAAACACTTCTAAAAAGGGGATTGCAAAGCTGTTGTATGAAATCATACTCAAAATTAGATCAAAAATCAACACTTTCAGTTTTGAAAGTATGAAAAGTCGGCGAGGTCGACGATGAAGATTTTGCCGGCCATGATCTTCATCGTCGACCTTGCCGACTTTTATTTTTTGACATACGAGATGACATAAAAAATTTATTGGTCGGCAAGGTATTCAAAAAATACCCTTCCTACTGTTGAAAAATTTACTACCGCCGCCATGGTCATTTATGAAAAGCTCAAGAAGATATGCATGTTACGACCTTGCCTTAGCCAAAAAACACAGAAATCATAATTTTCGATTTCTAACCTAATATAACAATCAAATCACACAACACAATGATGGGTTTGAGTTTAAACATCATTTATAGTCTTTTTTCACGGCAGAGTCAACGATTTTTTTGGAAAATCAAAGTTCAAGATTTTCGTTTGATGTAAGAAATGGAAGAAGATGAAGGGGAAGAGCAGAGAGATTAGAGAAGAGAGATTATGGAAGATTAGGAGTTTTTTAATTTTTAATTTTAGGGTTTAATTTTAAGTTAATTAGTTCAAGGGTATTGAAGTAAAATCAACCTATTTTGTCTTATTGGGTATACCCCAATTAATCTGGGTATACCCCAATCAAGCCAGGATAATCAACAAGGAAAAGCTGACACAAAAATAAAGATCACAAACGGTCAAGTAAAAACTTTTTTTTTATCAAGTTTAGATTTAGAACTCTCAAATGGGCGCTAGTACTAATCCATTTGGAGTTTTGGAGACAATTGTACATAATACGGCTGTGATAAAAATAAAATGCTGTAATAAAATAAACAGAAAATGGGCTATATAGCCAAAATGGCAAGTTTTCTGGGCTATATGGACTGGTAAGCTTTCCGTCTGGGTCAAATGTCCAAAAGAATCTTTTTAATGTGGAGAGACCTTACTGCCCTTCATAGACAACATTTCTTCTCGTCTTCTTCGTCGAAAAAAACCAGATCTGAAAAAAGTATAAGCTTTTATTGCTTTCTTCTCTGGTCTCGATCTTCTCTTTCTCCACCACCACCATCATCAACTATAACCACATCTACCACCACCACCACCAGTACTACAACCACCACCATCTGCATCTACAGCAAACTACAACCAACAACACCGCCTTCCTTCACCACCGTAACCATCGACGATACTACAACCACCAACATCAGCATCTACAGCAACTACAAACAACACCACCACCTTCCTCCACCACTGCAAACATCAACATCATCGTCAACATTGATATCACCACCACCACAAAACACCGGCAACCCTAATTACATGGAGAGTTCTCAAATTCATTCAAACCAAAATTAGGGTTTTCTCTTCTATCAATTTCACTGGTAAGTTTCTCGATCCTAATTCGTTTTCATGATTTTATTACCAGAACTCATCAATTTCACACGAATTGATGTTAACTACCTTAATTTTCTGAAATGAATCATTTTTATGAGTGAAATTTCATTCTGTTTTTTCTTCTTGTGTAAATCTAGCTTAAAACATGATTGAAAATGGTTTGGATTAAACTGGTTTCATCTTGGTTTAAGTTTTGTAAAATTCAGTTTAAAAATTCATTGAATTTTGTTTGTATGTAACTAGTTTCATCTAGGTTAAGCTTATGTAAAATCTAGTCTGAAATTTATTGAATTTGGTATGGATGAAATTGGTTTCATCCTGTTTTGGATGGAGTTGAAATTGTTTTCATCAAAATTTAAACAAGGATGAAACTTTTTTTTTGTTGTTGTATTTGGTGGGAAGGATGAAAATCAATTTCATCTAGTTTACACATTGATATACCTCAATTTTCATCAGAATACTCAGGATGAAACCAATTTCATCTAGTTGTGGACTGTAGTATTTTTTTTTTTTATCAAAATATGCAGGATGAAAACTAGTTTCATATAGTTTATTCATTGATATACCATTTTCGTCAGAATTCTCAACTAGAAACCAATTTCATTTAGTTGTAAACTTTCATATAGCTATATTTTCGCCAAATGTGCAGGATGAAAATCAGTTTCATCTAGTTTACACATTGATATAGATCGATTTTCATCAGAATACTCAGGATGAAACCAATTTCATCTAGTTGTGGACTGTAAAATATATTTTTTTTGTCAAAATATGCAGGATGAAAACTAGTTTCATATAGTTTAATCATTGATATACCATTTTCGTCAGAATACTCAACTAGAAACCAATTTCATCTAGTTGTAAACTTTCATATAGTTATATTTTCGCCAAATGTGCAGGATGAAACCAGTTTCATATACCTTACATATTGATATACCTCAATTTTCATCAGAATACTCAGGATGGAACCAATTTCATCTAGTTGTAAACTGTAATATATTTGTTTTTTTGTCAAAATATGCAGGATGAAACTAGTTTCATCTAGTTATAGACTATGATATAATTGTATTTTCATCGGAATATGCCGATGAAATCCGCTTCATCTCGCTTTTTGAAGCGTGGTATACCGGATTTTCATTACTAGATTACTAACTCATACCCACATGCCATATTATAACGAAATGTCAACACCATTTCAAGAATGGCCCTATGTCCTTTCAATATTTCAATCTCGATTCATGCCAAAAAAAAAACTCCAATTTAGGAGCAGTTTTACACACCGGATTGGTGCTCAAGAGGGGCAATGAGGGCACCAAAATGTTTTATAATTGAGGGCAATCAAATGAGGGCACCCCCTATGTACATGTTCTTTTCTTCCTTAATGGTGATTGTATTTCCTTTTCCTCTAGGTCCTTCCAGTTGGAAAGGGATTGCTTGGGTTTCGAGTTGTCTCTAAAGGATTCGCGAGATCATAGACATGGATCTCATTGTTAGTTGGAGTTAGAGAAGAACAAGTTGAAGGAGTCGTGGATGGAGTTATGAAATGAAGGTACAGCTGAAGGATTTGACCGAGCTTGGTTGCAGTTGAACCAAGAAGCTGAAATGGGTGTTTCTGAAATGCAAAAGATTATTAAATGTATGATTTAGGTGATTACATGGAAGTGTTTACATGGTTGGCTCTCAGAGAGTTGCAGCTGAGATTACAAGTAGTTGTTCAGTGAGATAATGGTGCAAAAAGTATGTTTCACCCAAGAGTTGCAGAGCTGCAGAACATGGTGTTATGTTGGCAAGTGAGTTTGAGATGGAACGGCTATGGGTTGTATGAAGCACAATGGCTTGTGGAAGATCTGGTGTTTCTTGCAAATGTATGAACTGGTATTGATGAATGCTCGGATGTATGTATGGAAATGTGCAGGGAAGCAGCTCAGATAAAAGTTTCAAGTGTTTTAGTTTGAAAACAATGAATTTGAGCTGTTGGAGTCGAGTTTACCTTGGAAGCTAATTGAAAAAGTTGCAAGTCTTCCTCTTCTTCAGGTGTTGGTGGAGGTGGTGGCGATCGTGATGACAGTGGTGGCACCGAGGCAGGCAATGATGGTAGTATTATGAAAGGTAGCAATATCGTTAAGGAACATAGTCCATCTCTACACATATCCTTTGGTACAGGTACTTACTTTTCATGCACTTTTAAACTTCTCAGCCTTTTTTTTTTTTTTAGTGGCGTATTTATCTGTCATCCAAATTTTTTGTTTTTGACACATCCTTATAGACCAACTAGTCATACTTCCTTTGATGATTGCCTTGACACATTAGGGTTCTCATTGAAGCGCCAGCCTTGCACAATTGCATCATGAACGGTTAGGTCAAGACTCATACCCGAGACTCCGAGAGTCGCTAATTGAGTGTACTGCTGTCGCTAATTAACTCGTGTAAGCAAGAAAGTGAATGTGATTGTTTGCAGCAGCTTGGTGTTGTGAAGATGTGCTAGGCTGAGTTTCAAGATATAAATGAAAGAGGTTTTGTGTTGTAGAAATGATGGTTTAATGTGAATTGAATTTGCAGGAAGATGTAGAAGTATAAAGGCTACAGCAAGGAGAGAATGGCACACAACATATTCGAGTAAAGGCCTCGAATGAGTCTCTTCGCCACTTCAAGCCCAAATGAGTCCTGCTTTGCCTGAGGTTGTGATCGATTCATGAGAAGACAGAGACGAGAGAAGTGGTCTGTTGGGGTCAAGTTCTTGAGCCGATTTTCACCAGAAAAAGTGTTGCTTTGCAACTGCTCGTGTCGATAGCAGCAAAGTGTTGTTTACAAGAGACCAAGTTCAGTTTGAAAGACAAGCTAGAAGACTAGATTTTGGTCAATTTTTTTATGTAAACAGTCAGGTAAAGGAATTGGAGCTTTTCCATGGTTCAATGGTCGCGTTTGGCTGTTAAAAAGCACGCACAAGTGGAGTTTTAGTTGTTGTTAGACTAAGAAGGGGTATTTTAGGTGATTGATATTTTTTTGTTTTTATTTTCCTGGGTCAAATATCCTTTTTGGCTAAATGGACAATATTTTTCTGTTTAATGTCCATATAAACAGTATCTAAACCTAGCAGTCCGTTTCACCCAGGAAATGTTTGTTTTGGTCTTTTTGACCAATTTTGTGTAAAAAAAAAAAAACTTCGGCTTTCTCCTTTTATGGCAAGTCTAACTTTTCACCTTTCGTTTCAAGCAAAACCTGCACAACAAAAGCAAAAATACCCAACGTGAAATCAAAGAAAATAAAAATAAAAATCTAAAACCTAAACCTAAAGACAAGTCCGCGTCGGCGGCGCCAAAAATTGATGTAGTTTTTACAGTGGTAAGAAAAGTGGTTCGTTAAAGACTTGTAGAGATTTGATTTTAGACTTAAGTTTCAAAAACTAAAAATAAAGAAAACTAAATTGAAGTTGTTATCAAGATTTTAGAGAAAACTGAGACTATGGATTCCACAATTTTCCAATTTTTCATGTGATTCAATATTAATACTTATCATGCAATTCTAGACAATATTGCTCCAAAAGAAATTGTGATTCTAAAATATTGCATAATGGTAGATTTTCAAAATTCCAGTTGTTAATCTCAAGCATGGAACTTCAAGAGCCCTAAGCTAAGCATGCACTATCAAGTGAAAACACAACAAGTCAATAAAAATCATTATTTCAATTTTGATTCAATGCAAATAATCATAAAAAGAATTGCAGAAATTAACAAAATAATTGTTACCACATGATTGTTGGAAAAAATAACTTCCTCCTTCGCCTCAGCTAAGGGGTTTAGCTCCTCATATAATTCACGTGCTCAAAATAGTTGTTCATAGCTCAAAAGGGTGAAAAACAAGAGAAAACTAATAAAGCAGACAGCTAATGTGATTTTTCAAGTTGATGTAGAAGTGGTAAATAGAGTATCGTTCAACTCGGGCTTGTAAAGGTTGGATTTCAGACTTAATAATAAAAATATATACAAGATATTGTCACAATTATCGAGAGACTGAGACTCAGGATTCCACCAATTCTTATATTCACGTGGTTCAACTATTAATTCTAGACAATTATAGCTTATAAGATAACAAATATTGACTCTTTCTTTGCCAAATATAGATTTTATAAAGTATTAGATGTAAATCATAAGCATGATGCATCAAAAGTTCTTAGACTAAGCATACACCATCAGTCAAAATCACAAATAATCAAGAAAAATCATAAATCAATTTAGAATAGTGCAAAAGTCATATAAGAATTAAATAGAATTACCACATGCGTAAAGAATGGTTTCCTCCGTCGCCTCAGTATTGGGGTTTAGCTCCTCATATTATTCACGTGCTCAAAATAGTTGTTCATAGCTCAAATAGGTGAAAAACAAGAGAAAAATAATAAATCAGACAGTTTGCAACGCTGTAATGGTGTTACAAACAGCTCTTACAACGGGTATTGAATGTTACAGAGAAAAGACGACAAGCTTATGGTATATGTGATCTATTATTGTTGAACATCGATACTTTTTTTATGTTGTTTGAATACGACTGTCTCTCACGATCAAGTATCGCCCTCATTCAATGTTCTTCAAATTTCTCATTTTTCTTCACCAAAGAAAGATTCTCTCGCAACTTCTCCCCGCAGCTCCAACGCCCCTCTTCTCAACCCCAAAGTCTCGACTCCCTCCTCTGTGACTCTCCCATCTTATTTATACACCACAGGACCGATTAGAACTCCAAAAATCTCCCAAAATATCTTTCGGTTTCTTTCTTTTGTTTTCTTTTTTCCCCCGTTCAATCCTCAAGCTACGGAATTGTTCCTTTTATCTTTCTTTACTTACGCATCTTGTGATTTCTTTCTAAACCTAGATGAACCAAATCTAGAGAGTTTCACTCCTTCAAATCCCCACGTAACTTCCAAGTATATAAAAATCCCGAGAACTTCTTACCGCCATTCTATTGAGAAATATATGGAAACCTTCTTTGTTTTCGCAAATAAACCAATTATCGCCTTGTTGTACCAATACAGCCCAAACCAAAGTGGTCCTATGGAAATATATGAGAGAATATCGTCCAAAACCAAAACAGGAAACTCGCAGGTGAGTAGTTATTCCTTCCCGCCAAATTCGTTGTCTGAATGATGAAGATGGGATGCCCCCTAACCAGAGTAGGGGTGTAAATAGAAGTTGGGCTACCCCTTAGCAAATGAGGTGCCCCTTATCCAAATATTGGGTCCATTTAGCACTTTTCTCCGATGAGCGCAAATACCACTTTTCGAGCCAATTTTGCCGCATAAGCTTATTTCTCCAAAAACCACCTATAAAGACATAAAAAGCCAAATAAGTACAAAATCAAGCACTAACAATAAATACAATTGAGATCAAAATAGACACATAAATGCGTCTATCAAATACCCCCAAACTTATTATTTGCTAGTCCTCGAGCAAATCTAAAATAGAAAATAAAATCCTAACTCACTGTCGCAAGCATCATCGATTGCATTTAGCGTATGTAATAAGCCTTTAAACCCCTAGGTGGCCCTAGTGGCCGAGTTATAGTCTCGGAGGGCTTACCGTGAGGTATACCCACAAAACCTTTACCTGCACCCTAGCCGTCTCTACGTTAACCTTGGAATGCACTAAAGAATCTCCTTGGTTGGCATACTTATGCGAAATTCCCTGATGCGAAATTCCAATTGATGTACACGAGTTTGCACCCGAGCATACTAAAATTCATATATAAGTGACAGAGCTCTACTCAGATAGTCGCACTATGGACATCAATATCCGGAGTCAAAATTAATCACATGGATAGATCAAGAAGATGGATATAGAGAAAAACATAGATGGTTTTGATGTTTACTAAGTGAACGGTGTTTCCCATATCTGTCTGAAGGCCTCCGCCAAAATGAACCTATCCTAATGGACTGAGATACTGGTATAACTAATATCAACACACCGGCATATACAAGGGAACCAGTGGTCCATAATCCTAACTCTAGGTCAACACAACTGGCATATACAAGGGTTCCAGTGGTCGACTTTATTGAATTTATTCCGGTTGGTCTAATGGTCTGGTCTCAATTTTCTTTTTTTCTTTTTCTTTTTTTTTCAACTTTTTTTTTTTGATGGTATCTCAATCACTCTAATTCACCCTAGCATTGGTAACAACTTGATTTGTGAGCCCCACCTAATCACTTAGAGAAACATAGTTTAAAAACAAATCAAAATAAAAATAGAAGTGAAAAGGACTCAACGAGATATGGTGAAACTATCTTGTTATTTCTAACACCTGAGCTCTGTGCTTTTATGAATAGACTTTTTAGATGTTGCCATCCAATCAGATTGGTTCCTCAACTCCTACAACCAAAATGCTTCCTTCCACTTAGATTGGTTAGTGCCATCCTTAATAAGCATAAATTTCTAGGCTCTGGAGTTTATTTATTGCAACTAAAAATTTTCTCCCATACCCCCAAACTTAAATCTAACATTGTCCTCAATGTTCTAAAGATGAAATTAAAAGCATGAACAAGGAGAAACTGTTACCATTTGAAGCAAAAGAGATAAGGAAAGATATTACCGTGTCGCATGAATATTGGGTTACCTCCCAAGAAGTGCTAAGTTTAACGCCTTCAAATTTCGACTAAGAAAGGATTAGTCACCTCATAGAATCATAAAGTAATGGTCGAAATATCTGTGGGTCATCAAAACCAAATAAAGCTATCACAAGTAAAAGGAATCTGCAACATAAAATAGACAAATAAAGCAAACCCTTGCCTAGTTTCCTGTTTAAGACAACTACATCTAGCTGTGGTTCAGGTTCAGGCTCTATGAAAGGATCTAGATAAAATATTTTCATGTGTTGGAATTCCTCAAAGCTAAGATCTGGTTCAGGTATTAGAGTCTGGAAAAACTCAAGTAAAAACTTAGAAGCACATAATAATAACTCAATAATTGTGGATCCTTAAAGTCAATCGGGCTTTGACTTACACAATTGACCACGATGAAAGTGGCGGTCAATCTTAAGAAACTGTGTCGATACTAATCTCCTAAAGTAATTAGGTTTAGTCTCAAAACTTAATAATTGACACATCTGAAACTTATACGTTCCCACAATTGGTTGAAAAATGTTTGGTGGGAAAACAAAGTCAATTTGGGTATTATCGCCTGGGTAAACCACATCAACCAAAGGATGGGTTTCTAACAACTGAACTTCCTTATGGACATCACTAGGTTCAGGAAAACGTGTATGAAGATAATCTTGTAAAATGGTTGAGGCACATATGTCAAGTCCCAAGTGAGGGATCTCCTGTAAGAGCTAAAGGTAAGGCACAAGGAGAATGATAATCACCCCCAAACTTAGAGTTTTGGGTGTCTCTAGATAGACTAGCTACAATTTTCCTAATTTCTAGATCAGCAGAATCCTGAAAATGGTCAATTGCTTCGTGTATATTATACTCAGGTGATGCATTCTCGACTCATGTTTAAAAGCTCTACGAGTTCATCTTCTTCGTCTAAGACTAATGTTTCTAAATCGCTAGACTCTAAAACAATATTCTCAGAATAAACTCGTTCCTCAAAACTCACCGGCTTCGTAAAAAGGAAATTCTACATCGTCTAAAACAAAGATTCTAGTCAAATCCTCGTCCTTTTGAATAGGTGAATAATTGTTAAAATTATTAGATCTGAACCAGAAATAACATTATTATTATAAAGCTCAATTGGAGTAGCAAATTCGATCACTATGCCCATTTATTTCAAATTCTTCATCAACAATATCCTCATCATAATCATCATTATAATAACATGAAAATGGTTGAACCTCATCTAAACAAGTAGTATTACCAATTATAACCTCGACATCTTGATTATGCAAATAACTATCCTCATTTTCAAGGGTACTATTGGAAACACTAATATTATTTCCAGCAAAACTGTTCTGGGCCTCTAACAAAAGCTTTTGAATCGACTCACATGACTTCCTTATGGTATCGTGACTCGACTCACATGACTTCCTTATGGTATCGTGTATAGAAGGTTCACTCATAGGTGCATTTTGTTTATCCATTTCTAACACAAACCTATTTGTATTCTCAGTTAGTTGTTTGAGAGACTCTTCTAAAGGAAGAACAGGTTCAGAAAGATCATAATATGGACTAGTTTTCAATAGTTTGATTGCATTCTCTAAATACGAAGAATTAGTATTATAATCTTCTTGCTCGTAAGACTGATGCACGTGTGGATAGTAATTGGGCTCACCATGGTATGACCCATAACCTTCAAAAGGTTGGCGTTCCCAACCATTATTCACACTCTGGTTATAAAAAGAGTGATGTCCATATTGTTCAATTGTATATTCATATTCATTGTGATGGCTATTATAATACCAGTTTGACATCCTAACTGCAAGAGAATCTACACAAGCACAAACAAGGCTGACTCGACCACAACAAACCTACTGATTTCTAGCAAACAAAAAGCATGATAGCTCCACTTAGATTGTTTCTAGGCCAGCTTCTAATCCTTCGAAAGGGAATTCGTTACAATTTAAGCAAACCCCTCTCGGAATCAATCCGACTCAAGTAAGTTGAATAGAGGCGAGGGAAGCTCAAAGGAGCTTTGATACCCAAGGCCTCGCCTCGGATTACAAGGCGGCGATCACGCATTCAACTCACGTAAAACCATCATGACCTTCAAGTATGCTTAAAAGAGTAACCAATATTTTTCGAATGACTTTCCTATTAAGCTCGTTACCCTATCGGTCTTGTTCTAGTCAGTATTTTAAGCTTAGGTTCGTGTTTGGTATCGTTTTCCTAAGGCGTCCAAGAAGAGAACGGTGATGAAATCCGAGCCCTTATCTTGTATGGCCAGTCCTTGCCCTTTACTAGGAAATTAAAGCAGCCGTATTCAAGTCCTCAAAGATATATGCAAACGAAGGAGGACGTGAACTCGCTGACAGTGGATTCGCGAGTGTTTAGAATCTTACCTCCTGCTCAGACGGGGATGAATTGGTTGTAGTCGACTCGAGCCACTGACTCCTATGTCAGTGTACGAACCCAAGGTGCAGAGACAATATCGTAATTGTTCTCCTTCTCTGCAAACAATTTATATTTAAAGTACCCTTTCTTAGGGTAGAAATAAAAATAATGTCCCAAAGTCCAAAAGTCCAAAGTTTCCAAAAAGAAAAGAAAAATTACAAAATAATAAACCTTAATACAATTTTCGAAAAACCTAAAAATAAAATAAAAATAAAAATAAAATTCTTTGTCTTTTCCTCGTTTCTTTTCGCTTTGTCTTTGACTCCAAGTCTTTAATTAATCACCAAAATCTTTGGCTCAGATTTCTTTTCGATCCGAGATCCAAAACCTGTAACCAAAAGACAAATACCCAAGAAAACGTAAAATAGAACAAAAGAATATAAAACCTAAAAAAATAAAATAAAATAAATCTAAAACCTAACCTAAAAACAAGTCTGCGTCGGCGACGCCAAAAATTTATGTGATTTTTCAAGTTGTTGTAGAAGTGGTAAATAGAGTATCGTTCAACTTGGGCTTGTAAAGGTTCGATTTCAGACTTAATAATAAAAATATATACAAGATATTGTCACAATTATCGAGAGACTGAGACTCAGGATTCCACCAATTCTTATATTCACGTGGTTCAACTATTAATTCTAGACAATTATAGCTTATAAGATAACAAATATTGACTCTTTCTTTGCCAAAAATAGATTTTATAAAGTATTAGATGTAAATTATAAGCATGATGCATCAAAAGTTCTTAGACTAAGCATACACCATCAGTCAAAATCACAAATAATCAAGAAAAATCGTAAATCAATTTATAATAGTGCAAAAGTCATATAAGAATTAAATAGAATTACCACATGCGTAAAGAATGGTTTCCTCCGCCGCCTCAGTATTGGGGTTTAGCTCCTCATATTATTCACGTGCTCAAAATAGTTGTTCATAGCTCAAATAGGTGAAAATAAGAGAAAAATAATAAATCAGACAGTTTGCAACGCTGTAATGGCATTACAAACAGCTCTTACAACGGGTATTGAATGTTACAGAGAAAAGACGACAAGCTTATGGTATATGTGATCTATTATTGTTGAACAATGATACTTCTTTTGTGTTGTTTGAATACGATCTTGTCTCGCGATCGTTTTGCTCGTTCATTCAATGTTCTTTAGCTCGTCTTCTTCTTCACCAGCAGAGAAGATTCTCTGCAACTTCTCCTGCAGCTCCAACGCCCCCTCTTCTCAACCCCAAAGTCTCGACTCCGTCCTCTGTGACTCTCCCATCTTATTTATACACCACAGGACCGATTAGAACTCCAAAAATCTCCCAAAATATCTTTCGGTTTCTTTCTTTTGTTTTCTTTTTTCCCCCTGTTCAATCCTCAAGCTACGGGAATTGTTCCCTTTTATCTTTCTTTACTTACGCATCTTGTGATTTCTTTCCAAACCTAGATGAACCAAATCTAGGAGAGTTTCACTCCTTCAAATCCCCACGTAACTTCCAAGTATATAAAAAATCCCGAGAACTTCTTACTGCCATTCTATTGAGAAATATATGGAAACCTTCTTTGTTTTCGCAAATAAACCAATTATCAGTCTTGTTGTACCAATACAAGCCCAAACCAAAGTGGTCCAGTGGAAAACTATGAGAGAATATCGTCCAAAACCAAAACAGGAAACTCGCAGGTGAGTAGTTATTCCTTCCCACCAAATTCGTTGTCTGAATGATGAAGATGGGATGCCCCCTAACCAGAGTAGGGGTGTAAATAGAAGTTGGGCTACCCCTTAGCAAATGAGGTGCCCCTTATCCAAATCTTGGGTCCATTTAGCACTTTTCTCCGATGAGCGCAAATACCACTTTTCGAGCCAATTTTGCCGCATAAGCTTATTTCTCCAAAAACCACCTATAAAGACATAAAAAGCCAAATAAGTACAAAATCAAGCACTAACAATAAATACAATTGAGATCAAAATAGACACATAAATGCGTCTATCAACAGCTTGCAATGTTTAATGGGCGTTACAAAATGATCACACAAAGCACCGTTGCAATATGAATTGTTACAGGAAATGATAGTAGATATATGTTGTAGAATAAAAGACTGTTTTGAAGGGTCTAATGTTCTTCGCGTTCTTCAGCAGCAGCAGCAAAACCCGGTTTCCCGCAACTTTGATTTCTCGGCTTTGTGGTGTTCTAAACTTCCCCTAACTTCTTATAAAGTTCGATCCCCACCTCTGGAACTCGATTAAGCCTTTTTATACACTTCAGCAACCTCAAAATCCCGATTAAATTTCTTCTTCTCTTTTCGTGGATGTCACGGCAATAATTTCTTCCCTTACTTGTTTCACGCATTTTCGATCTTTCCAACTCCTCTCCAAATCTTCCTTAGATAGAGACTCATCTTAGGAAATAATATCTCGCCTTTAGTCTCCCGAAATACCAAAAACCAATTCATACAGAGTGCATGTGTATAACTCCACCTGTGTTTCTATCCAACTCGAGTTCTAGCCCAATCCAGCCCAACTAAACATCCGTACCAGCATTGTATTGCCAAAAAAGGCCTAGCCCATGAAAATCAGCGTTTGGAAAGTTCACGTCCGTGAATTTCTGATGAGTTTGGAAACCAAAACAAACTCAAATCCGGTTACTTAAGTACGCATACCAGTACGCATACTTAAGTGTGTTACTTTCTAAAATTGGTTTGTTCATGAACTAAAACAGTTATATATATTAAGGGAATGCAATTTGCAAACCGTGGCTATAAAGTTCATGAATCGATTCGAGTGAATCAAAAACGATTTTGCTTCGACTGAGTCTTATATACTTCTATAAGATCTAAGCGATTGAACAACTCTCGAACTAGTTCATTTGAGTCATTTGGACTAGTTATGGTGAAGATGAATAAGGTTGATATGAAAGTGCTCATATGGCTAACCATTGGTTAACTATTGTTGAACCAACTAGGTGTACACATTTGGGTACGGTTACTCAAACCTAAATGACGTATATTTCATTTGTGTATAACAAGCTAAGTTCGATCTAACGGTTGAAAGATATTAGCTTGAATCTATTCAGGTTTTCATCTAACGGTGAATATTGAATGCTTTGTTACCAAGGTAACTTAGATTGCAAACCCTGATTTGGAGACTATATAAAGGAGAACTCTAGCAACTGGGAAACCTAATCCCCACACCTCCTGTATGATACTAGTTGTATAAGCTAGAATCTATTCTCCTTTAACCTTAGGTTTCTACGGAGACCTTGTAGGTTTACGACTTAAAGACTTCATTGGGATTGTGAAGCCGGACCAACTATTTTCTCTGTAGTTGCGTGATCTGATCTTGGTGTTTCTATCGTGATTGAGTGCAATCATTAGATTGGCTTGAGATTAATTCTACGATAGGCAAGATATAAAAGTAGTCACAAACATCTTCGTCTCATCGTTTGTGATTCCGCAATATCTTGTTTCGCTAGTCGATTAAGATTATTGTGAGGTGATTGATAATTCTAGGATGTTCTTCGGGAATATAAGTCCAGATTATCGATTGGTTCCTGCTCACCTTGATTTATCAAAAGATGGAACAAAAATCGTAGGTATTTATGTGGGAGACAGATTTATCTATTCTTGTAGACTTTTCTGTGTGATACAAATTTGTTTATTAAAGTCTTCGACTTTGGGTTGTAACAGCTCTTAGTTGTGGGTGAGATCAGTTAAGGGAATCAAGTGCATAGTATCCTATTGGGATCAGATACGTAAGGAGCGCAACTGTACCTTGAATCAGTGTGAGATTGATTGCGGTTCAACTACAGTCCAGACCGAAGTTAGTTTGTAGTATGCTAGTATCTGTAGCGGCTTAATACAGTGTGGTGTTCAATCTGGACTAGGTCCCGTGGTTTTTCTGCATTTGCGGTTTCCTCGTCAACAAAACTTCTCGTGTCTGTGTTATTTCTTTTCCGCATTGTATTTTGCTATATAATTGAAATATCACGGGTTGTGCGTTGTATCGATTAATTGGTAAATCCAACCTTTGGTTGTTGATTGAAATTGATTGATCCTTGAATATTGGTCTTTGGTACTGTTGAAGTAATCTCTTTTATATTCAATCGGGCACGCAAATTATTATTTCTTTGATTGCGGATTGAATTGATAGATTGAGATATATCTCTGTGATATACTTTTTATAAGATTGAGTTTAACTGTCTAGTTGATTTTCTTGTAAATATATTGGAGTTAGTTCATACATATTGCTAAACGAAATATTGGGTGAGGTTGTTAGACCGCCGCTTTTTCAATTGGTATCAGAGCAGGAAAACAAGCTAAGACCTCATAAATCTGTGTTTGAAGCAATCTCATTTTTATAGACGAGTCTATCTCTAATAACGTACCAGTTCATAAATTACCAGATGATTTTCAAAGCTTGGATTCACCTGAGAGAACTATCACATCTAGGTTATTATCTAAACATTCTCTTAATGTAGAACCTGTTGAAGTCTGGGAAGCAAGCCTGGAAGAACAGTTGGATGAACTTTCTGATGAAGGTGTTTCAGATATTGATAGAGATGTTGATAATGAAGTCTCATAGTATGTTAAGCTTTTGAATTCATTGGGAAAGAAAAAGATGACAACTTCTCATGTCACACCTTTTCTGACTAATCTCTGTCGTACAAACAAGAAATTAAGAAAATTTTACGCAGGTGTTTATGTTTCGAATCGTTCTAACGAATCGATCCTCAAGGATTCTGAGGAAAACCTACGTATAAAGTTACTTGAATGTGATAATCTTTCTCAAAAGTACTTCGTGTTGAAAGAAAGACTTGAAGAAACCGAAGCAAGATATGACTCTCAACAAAAATGTTTTAATGACATAGAAAGCGCTTATCTCGCTCGTGAAAAACGCCTTGAGGATGATTTAGCTGTTGCTCACGATAAAATCAAGATGTCGGAAGATGACTTGAAAAAGTTCAACACTAGTTCAAGCAAATTAACCACTATGTTAGGAGCAAATAAAAATCATCGTGATACACGAGGATTGAGCTATAAGGGAATAGATGTTCCAAGTATTAGCAAAGAGGTAAAATTTTTCAAGGATTGTGATTCTTCTCAACAAAAGGTTTCCACTGATGGAATAAGTGAGATACCTTCACCAGCAGATAATGTTCAAAAGGGAAAAGTATATCAACCTCCAAAGTCAGCACACATGGATCGAGGTAAGAACATTCCTTATGTTTGCCACTATTGTGGAAATAAAGGTCACCTGGAAAGGAGATATCGTTTCCGCATAAGGAATGAGAAACTTCATGATGTTCTTGTTTGGGCATCACAAGAAGTTGTGAAACCAAGATCATATGTTAAGACTAATCCCCTTAACGTTACAGGTTGTAACTGTCCAACCTTTAAGCAAAGGAATCAGTGTTGTGATAAACCTAGATTTGCCTATACACGTTATACGACGCCTTTTCACAATCGTAATGGTTATCAAAAGGATAACATCATAAAGACGAAAAAACGATCCGATGCTCCAGATTGGAGAAAGACTAACTTTCAAAAGAATAGTCAATCCAATTCTCTTTCGAGAAATCTAGAAGAGAGTAATGGGAAGAAGGTTCATATTGTTCCTAAACGCACTTAGAAGTAGGTACCAAAGAATGCCTATGATACCTTGAGTGTAAATAGGAATGATCTCCCAGAAAATTCCATGACTGTGGAGAAGGCAAGTATCCATGATGTTGGAACTAACAAAGTTCTTTGGAAATATGGGTTTGGATGTGAAAGGTTCTAAAAGTGATCTCTTTCATGATAATCCAAAAATGAAACAGAATAAGCCAAAAACTATGGATGGTGAAAATTCCATAGTTACGAAAAAGTTTGTTTCAGTCACTTGTGGTAAGCAAGACATTGTTCACCTCAACACAAATTGATTGTGTTGTAAGTGCATCCTTACCAAGGAATGCCCTGTTATGTATATGGTGAGGGAAGCATGAGAATTGGGGCACACAGATTATGTTTGGTAAGGAGGTAGAATTCGGTTGGAATCATCTAAAAAGTTATGTCTATAAACTTGAGCAAGATTTGTGCTTTTATTTATTTGCTTAGAGTACTTATAATGATCCACGTACCTTTCTTATCGTTCATTTCTACCTAACTTGATCTGTGTTTAAGGTTCTTAAATGTTTAGGTTTGAAAATAGTAGTTCGGGATGTTTGGACTTCATGGTACACATACCAGGTATGCATACCATCATTTAAAATCAAAATCCCGGGATTTTAGTATGCGTACACGTTTGCATACTGCTCCAGGTCATGAAAATTCGTTTGCAAATCGGTATGCATACTTGACCGAAGACGTCAATATTCGGTAAACTTGTTTTGGACATAACTTTTTCATCCTAACTCAGAATTACCGCATTCTTTTTGTATTCTCTTCCTTTTGAATGCCCTTCAAAATGGAGATGAGAATTATTGAATTTGGATGAGTTAAGATTGGTCTTTGTCCTGTCTCTTTTTTGAGTGTTTTGCTATGTTTTGTCGCACTTGTTCCACTTCTCTTGGAATTGGGCACTTGGATTCTTGGAGTAGTACTCATCTAAGCTCATTTGTAGATTTTACAAGAATGTTGTTGGCGAATCACAAAGAAGGAAGTTCAAGAATGGGTAGTGGTACGCATTGCTATGTGATTCTTGAATGTTCGCAATCATCTTATGTGAACTATGGTGCATGGTCGTTAATGACTTTTTATGTCCTTCTTTGTCAAGAAAATCTTTTTATACGTCTTTGGTAGATATTCTTGGTGTAAATCCGTGCAAAAAAATTGATTCTACCTTCTAAGGACAAAGATTGTTTTTGAAGTATTAATATTTATGATTTCATATATTGAAACTTGTTATGGGATGTGTGTGTTTGCGTCTGTGAACTATAATTGTCCCATACGCGGTCAAAAGTTAAGTCTTTCATATGTCGATATGCAAGTTTTTATAAAAGATTGAATGAAATTTTGATAAACAAAAGTTTAGCCTATTATGTCATTTTTTGATGGAAGATATGATGAACTTTTGTGTACAAGATTATGTCTATTACATCATTGTGCAAATAGTAATGAAGAATAGAATGAATCTTTGTTTATTCCGCAGTATTGATCTTCCCTAATCCATATTTTTATGAAATATACTGTGCGGCTCCGTAAGTTTTCTTATGTGAGCATTTCCGATTAAATTAATCATGGGATCTCTTGTGGTTAATTTAATTGAGATTTTTGGATACAAATTCATATTCTTATGTGATTTGTTGATGTCTAAAGAAATCCTTCTTTTCTTGTGAAAGTAAGGTCGCTCTTGTTGTTCTTTCGGGAATGACATTTTATGGGGGGAGTTCTTAATTGAACTTGTGCTTAATTGTCAAATATTTGTGGGGAGTGCGTCTATGGAATATTATAGGGGTTACCTTGTATCTTTATAAACTCCTTGATGAATGCATTTAGTTTCGGCTACATGATTGCATCTAAAAAGTTGATAAGTGCTTTCTTTTGGTCATGAAGTGTCTCCATGGAAATTTCATGAAGATCCCACTAGTTTTCGTACCCTTGCCAATATTATTGACAAAAAGTGGGAGAATTAATGTGTAGTTCACACTATAAATACTTTCGGATCATTATGTAAGGGGGAGTGGTTTTCATGTGAGATGAAGTATTGACTAAGGGGGACTGATACATATCACCATAGTATTGTTGTTAAAATTGTGATACAATTGAACTTTGATGTTGTGTAATAATACTATGACATTGTGTAACAATGATTGAGAGCTTTTGTTTTCTCATTGTTATGGCTACGGATCTTCAACAACGGTGATGCTGATTTGAATATCTTTGGAATCATTGGAGTAATTGGAAATGACGAAGATTTCGAGTAATGTTGAAGAACCAAGGAGATCATGCATGTGGAAGAGAAGCTGCAAAGTTTATTTATTTTGTATTCATATGTATTGATAGTCTTGTCACTAAAATTAACAAATGGGGAGATTGTTAGAACATTGCTCGGTCAAACTCGCAAGCGTTGCTATCTCAAGCTTGTTGTCAAGTTTAGTTTCCAAAACAATAAATCTTGATTTCTAGTCTACTTATACCTAAGTCTCGGACTAGGATAGAAAGTGTAGTTGAGCTCTAGACTCCACGACGTTCATCATGAAAAGACGAAGAACTACTCAAGAAACTGGTGGATCTTCATCGACAAAAAGGTATGTGGAGACTTGAACTTATCTATCACTCAAAAGTCTATCTCCTCTATCTCCTATCTTGAGGAAAAAGTCGTATTGCTATATAGACTTCGATTATACACATTTGTTATTTCGATCCGAGTTTATCGCGCCTATCTATTTCTCGAAATATGTGTTGGTAGGCTTTCTCTTTGGCCAAGTTCATCTTTACAAGTGACGAAAAGTCATGTTGATTATCTCAATATTTTGAAAATTGCTTTGATGAAAAATAGTGTGTGAATAACCTATATTTAACATCCTCTAAGAATGTTTCAATGATTGAAATAAAGAGTTTAGAACATGTAACCATCTTTGGATATAAGCATATAATGTGTTCGCTCATTAGTGTATAAGTCCAAAACCGAGGACCAAATGTATGCATACTTGTGTGTGTTCTAAATGGTCGATGAAGACTGGGTAAGTATGCGTACCCGGCGGAAGTTCACGACCGTGAATTTCTGCTGAGTTTGAAAATCAAAACCAACTCAATCCGGTTACCTAAGTATGGGTACGCATACTGGCGCAAAGTTCACGTCCGTGAATTTCTGATGAGTTTAGAAACCAAAACAAACTCAAATCCGGTTACTTAAGTACGCATACCTGTACGCATACTTAAGGGTGTTACTTTCTAAAATTGGTTTGTTCATGAACTAGAAAATTTATATATTAAGGAATGTAATCTGCAAACCGTGGCTATAATGTTCATGAATCGATTCGAGTGAATCAAAATCGATTTTGCTTCGACTGAGTCTTGTGTACTTCTATAAGATCTAAGCAATTGAACAACTCTCGAACTAGTTCATTTGAGTCATTTGGACTAGTTATGCTGAAGATGAATAAGGTTGATATGAAAGTGCTCATATGGCTAACCATTGGTTAACTACTGTTGAACCAACTAGGTGTACACGTTTGGGTACGGTTACTTAAACCTAAATGACGTATATTTCATTTGTGTATAACATGCTAAGTTCGATCTAACGGTTGAAAGATATTAGCTTGAATCTATTTAGGTTTTCATCTAACGGTGAATATTGAATGCTTTGTTACCAAGGTAACTTAGATTGCTGATTTGGATAATATATAAAGGAAAACTCTAGCAACTGGGAAACCTAATCCCCACACCTCCTGTGTGATACTAGTTGTATAAGCTAAAGTCGATTCTCCTTTAACCTTAGGTTTCTACCGAGACCCTGTAGGTTAACGACTTAAAGTCTTCATTGGGATTACGAAATGCACCCAACCTGTTTCTCTCGTAGTTGCGTGATCTAATCTTTCTATTTTCATCATGATTAAGTGCAATCGTAAGATTGGCTTGAGATTAATTTCTCCGATAGGCAAGATAAAAAATTAGTCATAAACATCTTCGTCTCATCGTTTGTGATTCCTCAATAGCTTGTTTCGCTGGTCGATTAAGATTATTGTGGGGTGATTGATAATTCTAGGTTGTTCTTCGGGAATATAAGTCCGGGTTATTGATTGGTTCCTGTTCATATTGATTTATCAAAAGACGGAACAAAACTCATAGGTATTTCTGTGGGAGACAGATTTATCTATTATTGTAGACTTTTACAGTGATACATATTTGTTTATTAAAGTCTCCAACTTTGGGTCGTAGCAACTCTTAGTTGTGGGTGAGATCAGCTAAGGGAATCAAGTACATAGTATCCTGCTGGGATCAGAGATGTAAGGAGCGCAATTGTACCTTGAATCGATGTGAGATTGATTGGGGTTCAACTATAGTCTGAAATGAAGTTAGTTTTTAGTAGGGTAGTGTCTTTAGCGGCTTAATATAGTGTGGTGTTCAATCTGGACTAGGTCCCGTGTTTTTTCTGCATTTGCGGTTTCCTCGTTAACAAAACTTCTGGTGTCTGTGTTATTTCTTTTCTGCATTGTATTTTGTTATATATTTGAAATATCACAGGTTGTGCGTTGTATCGATCAATTGGTAAATCCAACCCTTGGTTGTTGATTGAAATTGATTGATCCTTGAACATTGTTCTTTGGTATTGTTCAAGTAATCTCTCTTATATTCAATCAGGCTCGCAAATTATTATTTGTTTGATTGCGGATTGAATTGAGAGAATGAGATATAACTGTGTGATATACTTTTTAGTAGATTGGGTCTAACGGTCTAGTTGATTCTCTTGTAAGTATATTGGAGTTAGTCCATACATATTGCTAATAGAAATATTGGGTGAGGTTGTTAGACCCCCGCTTTTTCAGTTTTAACTGTTCATAATTTGTTAATACTATTTATTCTCGTTGTTGATCTATTTAACAGGTCACCCGCCCTTGTACCATGCAACTATAAAAGGACATCTGGACACGGTTCGGTATCTACTTGAAAAGGGTGCCAATGCTGATGTAATTTCATTCGGTTGAAATTAGGGTTGAGTTTTTAGAATTGTCTGTTCATGTAATATGGGAAATTTGAGATTTTAGAAGTGGATCATGTAAATCGAGGTAAAATTTTGGTCTGTCGAAGGGTCTTGATATATGGTTTCTGCAAAATTTTGGTTTTGTATCCGTGTCCGACACGTACTTATTGTGATTTTTGTTTTTGTTTGTGTTTGAAACAGGATGTTAAATGCCAAGGATGCGCCTTCAACATGTAAGTAGTAGATCTTGATTTAGATTTTTCAGTTTTTGTTATGATTTTGGAAAATATTATGAGTTAGTCTGAATCTTATTGTCGTTGTTGGATTGATTGATGTCAGAACTACTGTATTCAGTCACTCGCAAACAATGGTTGTATGTGGAAACTGTCAAACTGTCTTATGCCAAACAACTGGAGGTAAAGCTAGAATTACTGAGGGATGCTCATTCAAGAGAAAAGAGAGATTAAGCGGTTGCAGTAAGGGAAAGTTGTGGTGATGGTAGAATGAATTTTGCTTTTCTTTCTACTTTTGTTTAGTTTTTCGATTGGAGAATGAAAGATGGAAACTTGAGAAATGGGTTTAGGATTTTGGTATTGAAGTAATTATGTTGCGAGGATGTCACTATGAATTATTCATGCCTGCGTCTGTTTTGCTTTGCTTACATGATAGTGTATTGCTTTGTGTTTTAATTAAGTAAAAAGAACTTAAATTGAATGCGTTTTACAGCTAGTCAGTGAAAATTGATTGTGTATCTTGTTGCATTCCAAGTCTATCTAGTTCATGCTTGTTGCCTTGTTTTTTATCTAGCAGAGATATATTTCACATTATGTTATTCTGGAATTACTTCTCTTGGTTGGGATAACTTTTTTTGGGTATGGGTATTTGGATTTATAGAACTTTTTATGTTTAAAAGCTTTTTTTGGGGCATTCTTTGGGTATTTTAGATTCCATTAATTGTCTTATTTTAACACTGAACTAATGCTAACACCTTGGAGATCTGATGCCCTGAAATCTCTTATTTGTTTATTTGTCATTGTTTTTTTCTACTTTTATTTGATTCATTTTTGTTAAGAGTTCGACAATGGAGAGTATAAGGTGATGATTAGGTAAGTCCCTATTGGTTTGATTGTCAAATGATGTTATACATGTATTAATTCTATCTGATCATTCTCTCTAGTCCTACTAAAGAACGTCTATTTTTCTGTTTTATATTTTTTTTTTTGCTGAATTATATTTTCTTTGTTTCTGGAAATTCCTTTCATCTTCTAACTTAAAGTTCATATGTTGTTTGTTTTGTTGAGCAGGGTGTTCTTGGTATCAAGGTCAAGATCACGTTGGATTTGCATCTGATGAGTGCCAAATAGTGCATATTTATAAACCTTTTTATTGGCATTTTACTCATTTTTTGCGCTTAGAAATCAGATATTATCCCATATTCTGTATTTTCCTTGTTTTCAAGAATAAATATTTGTATTAATTAATTTTGTGTTTTTAGGTAATAAATAAAGTCCGGAGAAACTGAGGAGCTAAAGAGCGAAGAATTGGAGTCGAACATCTATGGAGCAGATAGCCAAAGCCCGCGCGCAAATCAGTTGCAACCCAACAAGGAAGACTTGGGCTAAAGCTACCCATGACCCGGATCCGAGCCCGCTCACTCTGAGCCATTGAGATCTCCCTCAGCTACATCCAACGGTCGATCCGCCTTGCACATCAACGTTTGATGCTCTCGCTCAACAGCAGAATCACCAGCTTATATCCTGAGCCGTTCAGATCTCTATCAGCTTCATCCTACGCTCGCCGAGGCCTCCTCATCTTCCCCTCGATGCACATGCTTCACAAAGAAACTCCCTACACCCTATACCCTATTCGATCGACCCATGTCCTCTCTTCTTCTTCTCTTTCTTCTCTTCTCTCTTTTCCACGACCTCTGCAGAGAAACCACCCCTTCTTCCCCAACCAAACCCTCTGCAACACCACCTCCGCCCATCTCTCCTTCCCTGACACCAAAAGTACCACCAACCCCAACAGCCGCACCCCTCTCTAGATTTAGTTTTTCTCTTTCTTAGCTTCTCCAACCCTAGAAGCTAACTTAGAGAAAAACTAAAGCTAGGGTTTTCATCACTACGATCGAAGCATGGAGTTGCAGGAGCGATTAGACAAGAGGAGAGACGATCGTAGAGTATGGTGAGAGTTTATTTTAATTTTAATTTCGATTTTTGAGAATTAGGGTTTGATATTTTGGGGGATTTGTGCATGTATAAATAGAAGGTGTAATTGGATGTTTGAGGGCATGCCTGGGCTAGCCAGTGCGTCATTTAGGTTTAATTTTGTAGTTTATTTGTTACTTTGATGTTTTAATTACTTTGGCTAGGGTTGAGATGAAACCCAAAAATCATTTGCTAAGAGTTGTTCATAATTTGGAATTGTTCTTGATTGTGCTTTAATGCTTAGGATACATTTAATCTTAACACCTCGGTATGTTACTTTCACAGTGTATGTCATGCATCCACTGTAGTCAGACTATTTCCATGTTGTGTGTGTTGCAATTCATACGTCATTGCTGTGATTGATCCTCGGACTAGTTGTGCCCCGAGAAGACATCTAGTACTTGGGAGAGATACTCTAAATGCGATTAAATATCCATCTAAGGGTAAGTTTGATCATCTAAGTAGTGGAAACGATTTGTGATTAGTTGTACTATGATAAGACAACTAATACTAGGAATTAGTTAATCACTTTAGTTGATAGTAAGCCACCCATTGAGACCCCGGATGAATGGTAGAATTGCCATTACAAGGGACAAGAACTTTAGCAAACATTGAACCGACTTAGCTGAGATTAGGAGGTGGATTCGACACCCTAGTCCTCTCTATCTTGTTACTATCTTCTTTTACCTTAGTTTAGTTTCACTACAATTAGCCGTATCGGCACAAATCCTCTCGTTGTCACATTGTCACTCTTGAAATCAGTTTAGAAAGCCATAAGATCACCTTAAGAGCACCACAAGTCTCGTGGTTCGACCCGTACTTGCCGCGTCTCCGATAGACGCCGTGCACTTGCGGTTATCACCGTAGGCCATAATTTATACACATTCCGAGGCCTACCAAGTTTTTGGCGCCGTTGCCGGGGATCGAACCCGGGTCACCCGCGTGACAGGCGGGAATACTTACCACTATACTACAACGACTATGTCTAAACCCGGGGATCGAACCCGGTTTAGACATAGTCGGAGGATATACATCTTTTAGCTCCTACCAAGTTTTTGGCGCCGCTGCCGGGGACTTGGCGCGTGCCTTGCTGATTTTTGGCTAGTTCTTTACTGAGTTTCATTCCACCTTGTACATATTCACCTTGTGTTATTTCTTTTAGATCTTTAATTAGTGTAACTTAGCTTGTTTTACCATTGCATTTAGTTTTCTTTTGCTGCATTGCATCTTAGCTATTCACCCTGCATTTCATACTTTATTTCCTTTCAGCTATTAATTGTCTATCTGTGTAATCTTGCATTGTAGTCTTGCATGGTTAGCATAAATTAGCATAACTTAGTATGATATTGCATTGTAGTGCTTCTTTCTATTAGCTCAGCTGAGCTTTGTCATCGGTTTACAAGGAGACTAAGCAGCCCTGTATCTTAGTGCCTTGTAACTCTTGATCCTTGTATCAGTCCAATTGATTCTCAGGCTTGGGTTGGTATCCATCTTGATCTTCTTTTGTAACATCCACATTTTTGAAACTAAACTCTCATTTTGAGCTAGCAGGTACCCAGTGAACCGTGGAGCAAACCCAAGGCAGACCACGGTCTTTGCAGACTTGAGGTACTTGCTATGCTTTGTGAGGTCGTGCTACTCATTGCCATGTGGATAAGGTAAGCTCACCAAATACTGTATTTTGTGAGTCTGTGGAGCACTGAATGATTGCCCAGTACCACTCGTATTGTTTGACCATTGTGTTAAAAGCTGGACCCTCGCTCACTTGCTAGCCCCCGAAGCTGCAAGTTTGAGCCAAGTGTGAACCATTGAGCAATTGAGCCAAGATCCGTGAGGAAGTGCATAACCTAGCCGACCCCGAACCGCAACTGTGTGCCTTCTGTGCTTTGTTTAGCCGCAAATACTGTGTGATACCCCGGTTGACTGTTGAGCCGTTACCAAGCATGCTAGACCTTGCATGAATGAATGAATAATATGTATGCTTGCTTGTTGACCTTGTGCTAAACCTTATCTGAGCTTTCCCTGTGCATGCTCTGAGTTGTGCACTGCACATTTGTTTGGAACCCAATTGAAAACCTGAAAATCACAACATTTGAGCTGAGATTGCTAAAACTTTGAGTGAGATCAGTTTGAGAGTTTGCTGAGTGAAAAATTTGATAATCAGCTGAGAGTTTTGTGGGTGTTTTGTGATTGATTTGTGAGAATTTGGCTGAGATTTGGCTGGACTTAGCCCCGCTGTTGAGCAACCGAAGCTCTCGGTTGTGAGTCAAAATTCTCAAAATTTTGCTTGATATCAACTACACTTGTTGACTCGAGTGAGCCGAGTGAGGGTGAATAGAAAACTTTGACTCAGCCCGAGTAAAAGTCGAGCGGAGAGCCGAGTGAGTGAACTGGTTACCGTTCACCGAGTTGAACCGGCCGAGTTGAGTTGACTCCCCGAATCGCCGAGTCACCTAACTCGCCGATTTACCGAGTTGAATCGGTTTTCATTTTTCAACATAATTTGGGCCGTGCAGCTACTAGACCGAACCCGTCAGCCCACACCAGCTGGGCTAACTGAACCCAACCTGGGCTGTGCAGTTTCACACTGCTGGGCTGTCTGCACACACTGAGCCCACATCATCTGGGCTGAAATACACTTATTCAGCTGGGCTTAGCAAATTCAAAAAGCAACCTTTTGGGCTTACACTTAGAATAAAGTGTCATTTTCTTTTGTGGGTTGTATCTAACTGGGTTTGCTCACATAGCTGGGTTGCACATAACCCAACTAATCCCAATAAACCAAAGAAACCCACAAAAACCAAACAACAAGCCCACAACAAACCAAAACCCAACAAACCAAATGAAACCCAATAAACCAAACCAATCCCACTAAAACTAAACTTAGTCCACTTCAACTGGGCTTTGAGTTCAATTTGAGTGCTAAATCATGTCAGGATTTTGGTCTGCAACTAGGGATACAAACAAATCCATTAGAGAGCTTGCTTACGGGCATGCTTCACCATATGAAACCTCCACAGACCATAATGATTTTAGGGAGTATTATGAGCCTTCTCGGGGCCCCGACCTTGAATACTCATACCCTAACCATCATGAGCACATGTATCGGTCACCACAAAGGGGGAGTTGAACAATTTTATACTCCCCCGACTCCTTGTTTACAATCACTAATGGAAACTCTCATGGAGCAAAATGCTAGGCTTGAACTCGAATGCAATACATGACCATCCATATAGCAACATGCATGATCATCCCTTCTCTAGTGAACCATGTGCACAACCATTTAATGATTATTCATATGAAACATGCATACCCACTATTGAAGACTCTCCCTCCATTGAACAATGTCACATGTTCTTAAAGATGAACCCGATTCATTTAGAAAAAGAAGAATGGAAGGCGAGTTCATGATAGAATGATTATTGTCCCTAATAAAGAAAATCTTGAAAATAGTGTTTATCTTCCTACTCATGCAACGAACACTGAATATGAACCTAATCTAGAGGTAAATGAGTATACTAGAAATGCTAATAGGGAAATACATTTTTGTTATGATGATGATGATGATGAATATGATATGTTAGAAGAGCATGTGTATGCAGATAATATGATAGAATCTTTGAGTTCAGAGACGTTAGGCGTCTCTTCTGTGAACCCTATGAATGATACTTCTTCTAACATTCATACATGTGATCTTAACTATGAGCTTAGTTTTGTGAAATTCTTCAGTGAATGTGAGCATGCTACACAACTTTTTTGTGACTTAGGAAAGGATGAATCTTCTGTTGACACTAATGTTCTTTTGGATCATGATATTATTGTTGTGTCTGATTCCCTGCCCATATCACAACATGTTGCCTGCTCTGATGATTATGACATGGTGATTGATGAATTGTTTTATGCTGGTGAACATGATTTACCCTCTTCTGACTTTAGGAAAGTGTGTGATGGTACAAATGATCTGATACATGAAAACAACTTAGATGTACCTAACCTCTCTCCTGAGTCACAAATTGAAACTCCTCCACCAAACCTAGGTGTAGTTTGTCACAAAATTGCAAAACCAACTTTTCTGAAAATGCCTAACTTAGGCCTAGAACTTTGTGCTTCCCAAGTCCTCTTGGACTATTTTGCATCAAAGTATAACACTCTTAAGGAGCCACAGTTGGAATGTGTATGTCTCCGCTCAGTAATTAGCAAAACTCATTTCGAGTTAGACCTTTTGCATGATGTACCTTTAAAATTGCAAGATTTTGTTCTCACAAACACACTGTTCACAAGTTTAGGTTTGGGGGAAACTCATTCTCATTTGCGCCTTACTTGCACTCTCATTTTATTTCGTGTAAGGTCATAATGTGTGTATATATTTTCTATTGGGTTGATCCTCAACTCTTTAGATTGTTAGTGTATGGTGAATTTTCATTGTATATATCCAAGTAGGACTTGTTAAATTTTCTTTTCTTGAATCGGTTGAGTCTTCATGCGCATATATTATGCTAATCTGATATGATCTCCGTTGAGAATGTTGGACTCTAGCCTTGATTAATGAAGCTCAACCTTGCTTTCGCCGACATCCCAATCTCTTCCCTTTTCTCTTATCAAAGATAGTTCTCTCGGTATGTGATTTGTTTAAATTTTTTCTATATGTAGACACATTGAGGACAATGTTTGATTTAGGTTTGGGGGTGCATTTGCATTTAGAGTTTTTAGTCTTTTATTTTATCTTTTAATTTTACAAAAAAAAAAAAAAAAAAAAAAATCAAAACTCTTTTTGTAAAAACCTCCAACTTTTAGAGATTTTAGAGTCACTAGCATGCTTCTAGCTATGTTTACATAGAGAGTTCTGACCGAAATAACAGAAGTTAGAAGTACCGGAGAACACAATCGGGTTTCTTAGTTGATTAGAGCGTTAAAGTTGGATTTAACCATACCGGAGAGCGAATTAGGTGTTGTTTAGATATTCGGTAGTAGAATTGTGATCACCCATAGTGGAGACTACCCATTTTACATCAAGTGAGGCACCAACCTTCAATTTTTTGCAACTTTCTAGAAAAGTCTGTTAGAGTGTGTGTCACCGTACGTAAATTCCGGGTAGGAATGGTGAGCTACCCAACTTCGCACCAATTTCAAAGACTACTTTGATCTCTTGAGTGCTAGTTTTTGTCAATCATGAGGGTGACGTCTAAAGATGAAAACTTCTTCTAAATACCGATTTGCGCTAGCATCACTCTCTCTCTCAATCGGCAAGACCCATAGAAACACATCATCGTCAACAAACGGAGCATCATCGAATATTGAAAGAAAAATTGATATAGTCCAAGGTTTATGTGCAACAAAGAAAAGAAAATAGGATGAGAATTAATAAAATTTATAAAATCAAGACAATACAAGTTGTGGAAAAATTGAGTGGTAAAGTCCTTTGTCCATGGAGTTAGTTGTTTCATTATTTGTATTTTTATTTTCACTTATTGTAATGTAAAAAAAAAAAAAAAAATTCAAAAAAATCAAAAATCAAAAAAATATTGTAGTTTATTTTTGCTACCACCATGGTAAAGAAAAATTTAAAAAGAAAAATCCAAACAACAAGGAATTTGAGTAGAAAAGTTAAAAATTGTCAAGTTTTGTGAAGTTTAGAAGTTCGTCATCAACATTTGAAGACCGAAGACCGAAGATTGAAAACGTTTCTATGGTTCTTATGAGAGAGTGATATTAATTGCCGATCGGGTGAGAAGTGAGTGAGTACTCCCACCCCTTGCTAATGGTTGATTTCCTTTCTTAGAGATCATCGAAAAAGATTCTTTTTGTCCACACTTCGTGGAGTCTCCGATTTTATTTCGGAAGGTTATCCTTCTTACCTACAACGTGTGCGGGATTTCTCTCTTTATTCCTCGCCTCGACACATGAGAGACTAAAAGCGATCTTTTTGAGTGCAATTATCATAAAACCCTAATGGTGAGGCAGAAGTTGAGACTTATGATCACAATCGAATCCGAATTCTTTCATATGGTATGGTTACTTCTCGCTCAAAGCATTTAAGGATGAGAATGCGTTCTTTGGTAGTTCCAACTTCGTTACTAGCATGCGAAACTCTATGTCCTCATAGCTTCTTGGAGGCTTGAGACTCTTTTACACTCTAAAGTTGGAGAAGGTTTTGTGGGTACACCTCGGTAAACCCTCACGAGACTACAACTCGTCCACTAGGGACACCTAGGGGTTTAAAGGCTTAGTGCATACGCTAAATGCATTCGAGAGACCTGCGACAGGTGGTATAATTAGGATTTCTTCATTTCTCGTTTCACTTGAGGACAAGTAAAATTCAGGTTTGGGGGTATTTGATGAGTGCCAAATAGTGCATATTTATACACCTTTTTATTGGCATTTTACTCATCTTTTGCGCTTAGAAATCGATATTATCCCATATTCTCGTATTTTCCTTGTTTTCAAGAATAAATATTTGTATTAATTAATTTTGTGTTTTTAGGTAATAAATAAAGTCCGGAGAAACTGAGGAGCTAAAGAGCGAAGAATTGGAGTCGAACATCTATGGAGCAGATAGCCAAAGCCCGCGCGCAAGTCAGTTGCAACCCAACAAGGAAGACTTGGGCTAAAGCTACCCATGACCCGGATCCGAGCCCGCTCACTCTGAGCCATTGAGATCTCCCTCAGCTACATCCAACGGTCTCTCCGCCTTGCACATCAACGTTTGATGCTCTCGCTCAACAGCAGAATCACCAGCTTATATCCTGAGCCGTTCAGATCTCTATCAGCTTCATCCTACGCTCGCTGAGGCCTCCTCATCTTCCCCTGATGCACATGCTTCACAAAGAAAACTCCCCTACACCCTATACCCTATTCGATCGACCCATGTCCTCTCTTCTTCTTCTCTTTCTTCTCTTCTCTCTTTCCCACGACCTCTGCAGAGAAACCACCCCTTCTTCCCCAACCAAACCCTCTGCAACACCACCTCCGCCCATCTCTCCTTCCCTGACACCAACAGTACCACCAACCCCAACAGCCGCACCCCTCTCTAGATTTAGTTTTTCTCTTTCTTAGCTTCTCCAACCCTAGAAGCTAACTTAGAGAGAAACTAAAGCTAGGGTTTTCATCACTACAGTCGAAGCATGGAGTTGCAGAGCGATTAGACAAGAGGAGAGACGATCAGAGAGTATGGTGAGAGTTTATTTTAATTTTAATTTCGATTTTTGAGAATTAGGGTTTGATATTTTGGGGGATTTGTGCATGTATAAATAGAAGGTGTAATTGGATGTTTGAGGGCATGCTCAGGCTAGCCAAGGCGTCATTTAGGTTTAATTTTGTAGTTTATTTGTTACTTTGATGTTTTAATTACTTTGGCTAGGGTTGAGATGAAACCCAAAAATCAAGCTAAGAGTTGTTCATAATTTGGAATTGTTCTTGATTGTGCTTTAATGCTTAGGATACATTTAATCTTAACACCTCAAGATATGTTACTTTCACAAAGTGTATGTCATGCATCCACCGTAGTCGATTATTTCCATGTTGTGTGTGTTGCAATTCATACGTCATTGCCACGTGATTGATCCTCGACTAGTTGTGCCCCGAGAAGACAAATTAGTACTTGGGAGAGATACTCTAATTGCGATTAAATATCCATCTTAGGGTAAGTTTGATCATCTAAGTAGTGGAAACCGATTTGTGATTAGTTGTACTATGATAAGACAATGCTAATACTAGGAATTAGTTAATCACTTTAGTTGATAGTAAGCCACCCATTGAGACCCCGGATGAATGGTAGAATTTCCATTACAAGGGACAAGAACTTTAGCAAACATTGAACCGACTTAGCCGAGATTAGGAGGTGGATTCGACACCCAGTCCTCTCTATCTTGTTACAATCTTCTTTTACCTTAGTTTAGTTTCACTACAATTCACCCGTATCGGCACAAATCCTCTGTTGTCACATTGTCACTCTTGAAATCAGTTTAGAAAGCCATAAGATCACCTTAAGAGCACCACAAGTCTCTGTGGTTCGACCCGTACTTGCCGCGTCTCCGATAGACGCCGTGCACTTGCGGTTATCACCGTAGGCCATAATTTATACACATTCCGAGGCCTACCAGCATCCCAAAGGAAATAGTGGTCCAATGACTCCATTGCCTGATGTTGTTACCATCCACCAACCTAAGGATGAAGAAGACTTCGTCAGGCCTTCAATGATGACTCATACCGAAATCGAAATGCGACCTCAAATGGCAGTTCCCCCACAAATGATAGTAGCTTTAATGGGATGTGGTTTCTAGATTCATTATGATCTTGTCTTACATTGTGTGTGTGACTACTGCTCATATGGATGACGCCCATTTCTACAGATTGACTTCAGTGTTCAAGTATGTTAGTGATGCTTTCAGATGTTTTATTACATATCCCAAGGATCGAATAGTGTTCTCATAGACATCTTAATCTTCATAATCTTTTTGGAGTGCGCTCGTGAAACTTAAATTTTGGTAACAAACATCTATATTGCTGCTATTTTTTGAATGTGCGTGTTTAACACCGGCACGTTAACTTGAATGAATGTAAATGTGTTACACTGGCTGATAGACACATTTTTTGTGTCTGAATTGTCCTCAGTGCTGGTATTGTTGGAACTCGATTTTTGTACTAATATTGTGTTTTTATGCATTTTTAGGTATTTTTGAAAATAAATATTTTTTGGAAAAATCGGCTCGAAAAGTTGCAACGGAACACCCCCGAGGACATTTGATATTCGGACTCTCGTCTTTGGATAAGGGGTAACCCAGCTTGCTAAGGGGCACCCCCAAGGAGGCACCTGCTATTCGCACCCCAGAACAGGATAGGGGGACTTCATTTTCTCCATTTCAAAATTCGAAATTGGCGGGAAAAGCTTGGTTTCACGGGCGGGGAATTAGGGTTGCGAATTTGGAGCTCTTCCCGTGAGACTAAAGGGCTGGAATTGATTAGGCATCTTCCTTTTGGCCTAACAGGGCTGGTATAGGTGCTGGTTTCGATCCAAATTGGTTGTAATTTCCGCGAGAAGAAAATCAGGGCAAAGCACACGCCGGAGGAGATATTCACGAGATTTCGCGAGCAACAGAGGTGTTTGCACGTATCTGGCAGATCCTAAAAACTCTATGGAGTGTGAAGGAGTTAAATATAGCAATTTGGAGGCTTTAAAACGCGTGGAGAAATCAAAAATCGAGATTATTTCCTAAAACAGGCCGTGAAGAATATTGAGAATTATTTGACGTTATGGCGATATATATCGAGGCTGTTGGGTTATAAATAGTGGGGGAGATAGCATAGAACGGGTACGGAGAGTTTGGGAGGAAAAGGAACGCAAGAAGAGCAAGAAAATCAAAGTTGCAGAATCACCGTTTCTGCTGCTGCATCCTCGAAGATCGTGAAGAATGACTATCCGGAGACGATCGTTTTTCAACAAAGGAAAAACGACTACGAGCGTGGTCGCAGATGTCGTAACAAACTCGCACTTTATCTCTATCGTAGTTCAGAACGGTGTTTGCAACACCTATAACTCGTTGCAAACCCGGTTTTCATCATTCTCCTTTGTTCATCATTTGTAACCATATTTTTGAGCAATAAAAATGGATTTTGAGAGTGTTTCCAACATGATGAGCTAGAACCCATCACTGGGACGACTGGAGGAAGACAAATTTCATACATGGGTAATTTTAATTAATTCTCTATTTGACTTTTGCACTAATTAAAATAGAATTATGATTTGATTAAATTGGTTGTTATTCAATTAGATAGGTTATGCTTTGTTTAGATAATCTATGCTTAGGATACAATTAATCTTTTGAGAGTCTACCTTGGCAAAAATAAGAGTCGGTGTTATTTTGTTTATTGAGCTTTAATTGTTGAGAATAAATAAATTGAACCTTTTGTTATGAGTTTGGCCGAATCCTTAGTCCCAGCACATCTCTCCGTCTTGTGACATAAATTGTATATATTCTGTATTTTTATTATTTTCTTTTATTAATTCTTAAAAATCAATCTCATCAAGTCCGAGTGAACGACAACCTTACTACCACTTTCTACAACATCATTGAAAATAACCATCAATTTTTGGCGCCGTCGCCGGGGACTTGTGTATAGTTTGTTTTTAGGTTTTATTTTTATTTTTATTATTTTTGTTCTTTTTTACGGCTTTTGGTATTTCTTGTTTGTTTTCGCATTTGGAACCCAGCTAAAGAAAAAGGGAGAAATCGGTGAAAACAAAAGCGAAGCCAAAGAAAAAAAAAGAGGAATCCAAAAGGAGTAGAAGATTTTGTATATTAATTTATTTTATTTTTTTAGAAACTGTAATTAGGTAATTATTTTTGTAATCTTTTATTTTTGGACATTTTTATTTTTTTTATCTTTGGACTTGGACATTGGACATTTTTTTTTTTTAAACCCTAAGGAAGGGTTATTTAAATACAAACTGCACAGGGGAGGACGACGATTACGATATCGTCTCGGCCCCTCGGGTTCGTACATGACATAGGAGTCGTGGCCCGAGTCGACTTCAACGGTTCATCCCCCGTCTGGAACGGGAGGTAAGAATTCTAAACACCCGCGAATCCCCTGTCAGCGGGTTTACTGGATGATTTTGTATGCATATATGTTGAGGTATTGAAAACGGCTGCTTTAATTTCCTAGTAAAGGGCAAGGACTGGCCATATAAGATAAGGGTTCGGATTTCATCACCGTTCTCTTCTTGCCCGCCTTAGGAAAACGAAACCAAACACGAACCTAAGCCTAAAATTTTGACTAGAACGAGACCTATAGGGTAACGAGCTTAATAGGAAAGTCGTTCGAAAGATATTGGTTACTCTTTGAGCATACTTCGAAGTTCGTGATGGTTTCTGTAAGTTGAATGCGTGACTGCGCCGCCTTGTAATGCGGTGAGGCCTTGGGTATCAAAGCTCCACGCAGCTTCCCTCGCCTCTATTCAACTTACTTAAACTCGGATTGATTCCGCAGGGGTTTGCTCGTATTGTAACGAATTCCTTTCGAAGGATTAGAAGTCGGTCTAGAAAACAATCTAAGTGGAGCCATCATGCTTTTTGTTTGCTAGAAATCGCAGGTTTGTTGTGGTCGAGTCATCCTTGTTTGTGCTTGTGTAGAATTCCTGCGCTTAGGATGTCAAACCTGGTATTACAATAGCCATCACAATGAATATGAATATCCAACTCAACAATTTGGACATCACTCTTTTTATGACCATAGTGTGAATAGTGGTTGGGAACGCCAAACTTTTGAAGGTTATGGGTCATACCATGGTGATCCCAATTACTATCCACACGCCACCCCGTCGTACGAGCAAAATTCCTCTCTAATAGAGTCAACACGTAAGTTAGCCGAGACGACACGTAAGTTCGCGAAATGAATAACTTAGTTATGGACGAAAACAATGCAACGAGTGAAATTTCTTTCCTAGATACATTAAGGAAGTCATGTGAGTCGAGTCACGATACATTAAGGAAGTCATGTGAGTCGAGTCACGATACCATAATGAAGTCATATGAGTCGATTCAAAGCTTTTGAGGCCCAACGGAACTCGCCGAGATAATATTAGTGTTTCCAATAGTACCCCTGAAAATGAGGATAGTTATTTACATAATCAAGATGATGAGGATAAAATTGGTAACACTACTTGTCTAGATGAGGTTCAACCATTTTCATATTATTATAATGATGATGAGGATAGTGTTGATGAAGAATTTGAAATAAATAGGCATAGTGATCAGGAAATTGTTACCCCAATTGAGCTTTATAACGATAATATTATTTCTAGTTCAAATCCAAATAATTTTAATAATTATTCACCTATTCAAAAGGATGAGGTTTTGACTAGAGATACCCCCGTTTTAGACGATGTAGTATTTCCTTTTGATTACGAAGCCAATGATGGTTTAGAGGAACGAGTATATTTTGAGTCTAGCGATTTAGAAACAATAGACTTAGAAAAAGAAAATGAACTCGTAGAGATGAGTGAGGATATACCCGACTTAGAAGAATCAATTGACCATTTTCGTGAATCGATGACCTTGAAATTAGGGAAGTTGTGACTAGTCTTTCTAGAGACACCGAAAACTCTAAGTTTGGGGGTGATTATCATTCTCCATGTGCTTTAACTCTTAGAAAAGTCCCTAACTTGGGACTTGACATATGTGCCTCAACCATTTTAAAAGATTATCTTCATACACTTTTTCCTGAACCTAGTTGTGTCCATAAAGAAGTTCGCTTATTAGAAACCCATCCTCTCAATTGATGTGGTTAACCCAAAAAGCTATGATACCACGATTGACTTTGTTTTCCCACCAAAACCTTCGTTCCAATTGTGGGAACGATAAGTTTCATATGTGTCAATTATTAAGTTTTGAGTCTAAACCTAATTACTTTAGGATATTAGGTTGACACATTTGCTTAAGGAAGACCACCAATCTTATTGTGAGTCACTGTAAGTCAAAACCGATTGACTTAGAAGATCCTCAATTATTCAGGTTATTATTATGTGCTTCTAAGTTTTTATTTGAGTTTTTCCGCACTCTAGAACCCGAACATTCGGATCTAACTCATAAGGAAACGCAACCCATGAAAATATGTTATCTAGACCCTTTTATAGAGCTCCTAACGCGAACCACAACTAGATGTAGTTGTCTTAAACAAAACAATATATAAGGGTATATTGGATATCTTCCCCGGTCTGTTGCGCCTCCTCTTCTTGTGGTTAGCACTTTTTGATCCGTATGACCCGCAGCTTATTCCTAAGTTCTCGCTATATGATTTTTCGAGGTGACTAATCCTTTCCAATGTCCTGGTCAAGACTTTAAACTTAGCACTTCTTGGGAGGTAACCCATGCTCTTGCAACACGGTAATATCTTTCCTTAACTCTTTTACTTCAAATGGTAACAGTTCTCCTTGTTCATGCTTTTAATTTTATCTTTAGAACATTGAGGATAATGTTAGATTTAAGTTTGGGGGTATGGGAGAAACTTTTTAGTTGCAATAAATAAACTCCAGAGCCTAGAAATTTATGTTTATTAAGGATGGCACTAACCAATCTAAGTGGATGGAAGCATTTTGGTTATAGGAGTTGAGGAACCAATCTGATTAGATGGCAACATCTAAAGAGTCTATTCATAAAAGCACAGAGCTCAAAGAAATAAAATGATAGTTTCACCAATCTCGTTGAGTCCTTTTCACTTCTGTTTTTATTTTGTTTTGTTTTTAAACTATGTTTTTCTAAGTGATTAGGTTGGGCCCACGAATCAAGTTGTTACCAATGCTAGGGTGAATTAGAGTGATTGAGATACCACCAAAAAAAAAAAAAAAAAAAAAAAAAAAAAAAAAAAAGTGAAAAAAAAAAAAAAAAAAAAAAAAAAAAATTGAGACCAGACCATCAGACCAACCGGAATAAATTCAATAAAGTCGACCACTGGAACCCTTGTATATGCCAATTTGTGTTGACCTAGAGTTAGGATTATCGACCACCGGTTCCCTTTGTATATGCCAAAGCAGTGTTGATATTAGCCGACTAGTATCTCACCCATTAGGATAGGTTCATTTTGGCTGAGGCCTTCTTGATGATATGGGAAACATCGATCACTTAGTAAACATCAAAACCATCTATGTTTTTCTCTATATCCATCTTCTCGATCTATCCATGTGATTAGTTTTGACTCCGGTATTGATGTCCATAGTGTGACTATCTGAGTAGAGCTCATGACTTATATATGAATTTTAGTATGCTTGAGTGCAAACTCGTGTACAAAGAATTGGAATTTCGATCGGGGTACTTCCTCCCCGTAGTCAATAAGTATGCCAACCAAGGAGATTCTTTAGTGCCTTCCAAGGTTTTGCATAGATAGCTAGGGTCCAGAGTAAAGGTTTTGTGGGTACACCTCGGTAAACCCTCCGAGACAACACTCCGCCACTAGGGCCACCTAGGGGTTCAAATGATTTTTATTTTTTAGAATAAATTTGCTCGAGGACTAGCAAATAATAAGTTTGGGGGTATTTGATAGACACATTTTTTATGTCTGAATTGTCCCTGGCCTTTGTATTGTTGGAACTCGATTTTTGTACTAATATTGTGTTTTTATGCATTTTTAGGTATTTTTGAAAATAAATATTTTTTGGAAAAATCGGCTCGAAAAAGTTGCGCGGAACACCCCTGAGGACATTTGATATTCGGACTCTCGTCTTTGGATAAGGGGTAACCCAGCTTTCTAAGGGGCACCCCGAGGAGGCACTGCTATTCGCACCCTGCAATGATAGGGGACTTCATCTTCTCCATTTCAAAATTCAAATTGGCGGGGAAAAGCTTGGTTTCACGGGCGGGATTAGGGTTGCGAATTTGGAGCTCTTCCCGTGAGACTAAAGGGCTGGAATTGATTAGGCATCTTCCTTTTGGCCTAACAGGTTGGTATAGGTCTTTAGTTTCGATCCAAATTGGTTGTAATTTCCGCGAGAAGAAAATCAGGCAGCACACGCCGAGGAGATATTCACGAGATTTCGTGAGCAACAGAGGTGTTTGCACGTATCCGGCATCCTAAAACTCTATGGAGTGTGAAGGAGTTAAATATAGCAATTTGGAGGCTTTAAAACGCGTGGAGAAATCAAAAATCGAGATTATTTCCTAAAACAGGCCGTGAAGAATATTGAGAATTATTTGACGTTATGGCGATATATATCGAGGCTGTTGGGTTATAAATAGTGGGGGAGATAGCATAGAACGGGTACGGAGAGTTTGGGAGGAAAAGGAACGCGAGAAGAGCAAGAAAATCAAAGTTGCAGAATCACCGTTTCTGCTGCTGCATCCCTGAAGATCGTGAAGAACATGACTATCGGTGACAAATCGCTTTTCAACAAGAAAACGACTACGAGCGTGGGTCGCAGATGTCGTAATAAAGCACTTTATCTCTATCGTAGTTCAGAATCCGCAGTTTGCAACACCTATAACCGTTGCAAACCCGGTTTTCATCATTCTCCTTTGTTCATCATTTGTAACCATATTTTTGAGCAATAAAAATGGATTTTGAGCGTGTTTCCAACATGATGAGCTAGAATCCATCACTGGGACGACGGAGGAAGACAAATTTCATACATGGGTAATTTTAATTAATTCTCTATTTGACTTTTGCACTAATTAAAATAGAATTATGATTTGATTAAATTGGTTGTTATTCAATTAGATAGGTTATGCTTTGTTTAGATAATCTATGCTTAGGGATACAATTAATCTTTTGAGAGTCTACCTTGGCAAAAATAAGAGTTCGGTGTTATTTTGTTTATTGAGCTTTAATTGTTGAGAATAAATAAATTGAACCTTTGTTATGAGTTTGGCCGAATCCTCGAGTCCTTAAGACATCTCTCCGTCTTGTGACATAAATTGTATATATTCTGTATTTTTATTATTTTCTTTTATTAATTCTTAAAAATCAATCTCATCAAGTCCGAGTGAACGACAACCTTACTACCACTTTCTACAACATCATTGAAAATAACTATCACTGGCAGGTTAATGTGAATGTGAAATACTTTCGGCAATTCGGTTTCAGCTATATTTTTTTTTCAAAATAGTTTTATGCACACAACTTCTAACAAAAGTTGTAGTTACACATTTATCTACTGAAAATAGAAGTTGTTATTTCAAATATTACAACCTTTAAGGATGTTGTGTTAGAGATTATGACTACACGTAGTAAAGGTTGTGAAAGAAGTATAACAATATAAGTACTGAGTTGTGCAAAAAATTTCAACAACCCGAAGAAGAGTAGTGATAGCATTATTCACAATCATAGTAAGAGTTGTGAAACACACTCTAGAAAATTATGTTAGAGTTTGACAACTTAACAAGGGGGTTGTGATAAAATTTTCTACTATACATAGTAGTTGTTGTGGAAGGATGTCCTACAACTGATGTATGTATGTATAGCGAAAGAGGATTCACAACTCTTATTAGAGGTTGTGTTAGGCTTCCAAAATAAAATCGAAAGAGAATCACAACTAGGGCTGCACAAGACCCACCCACGATACCCATACCCGCCCGTACCCGCTAAGCCCGTGGGTCTTGTGTCCATACCCGCCCTTTGTGGGTGCGGGGTTGGTTAAGAAAAAAAAAACCGCTGTTTGTGGGTGCGATGTTGGTTTTAGGTCATACCTGCCCATACCCGCCCGAAAAACCCGCTCAATATACACAGTTGATTACAGCTAATCATTCACTGGCCTTGAGAAGTTCAGCTCGCTCCCTAGACCACCTCTTTTGTCCCTTTCTCTGAGAGACTTCACGTTTTCAATGGTTGTTGGTATCTTGTGTGTAAACATATCCACAGAGGTGCCAATTTAAGAGATGGCCTTCTTAACGTTCAGAGATTTCTTTACCATCAAAAATAAAACAGAAGCGTATTCGATTTGCTATCACTATAATTAGCTGCACGCGTCATGAAATATATTAAAGCGGACTCCATGGATTGTAATCTTGAAAATTTCAATGTGGTGTAGCAGATTATAGCGAACTCCTCCTCCTCCCGATCGCATATCTAATTTTTGGATTATATCTAATTATTGCTGGTTTAAAGCGGGTTTAAACCCAAACCCGCCCTACCTGCGGCCGGGTGGGTAACAAAACCCGCCCGCTGTTTGTGGGTGCGGGGTTGGTTATGAAAAAAAAACCCGCAGCCTGTGGGTGCGAGGTTGGTTTGAGCTTATACCCGCCCATACCCGCCCATGTGCAGCCCTAATCACAACTGAACCACAACTACGTTTACGACTCTTAGCTCGAAGTCGTAGTAAATTGGGGATCTTCTACAATAGTGAAGAAACAATTGAAACAGTAATGAAATCATTCATGGAAAAATAACAAGACAAATGGGATATTTATACTTGTAGCCTAACCTCGGAGTCCCTAAAATAGGAAGAGTGAGTCTTAATATCAAGATACAAACTGAGAAACACATAACCAGTAGCCAGTGAAAAACTTATAGTCTTGTTCTGCTAATACCATCACCACACGATTATTGCTATACTAGACAATCAAACTTTATCACATTTTCATCAATGACAAATGAAAAATCTTTGTTGTGGAACTAGGGGAATAACATGCCTTCCATGATAACAAAGGGACTTCCACTTGACCTCACAATCATTCAAATAATTTCGGCATCACCATTTCAGGAAAGTTTCTTTAAAACAATGAACTTATTCTCAAATATATAAACTAGAATTACTATGACAACACATTTATAAAATATCCACTAGACACTAGCACATTAATAAGATAGGTCATCCACATACTTGAAACCACAGTCTATAGTTAACTTTTGTTTATGGGTGAAAACTATTCCTGTCGAATTTGGTAATTTGGGGTGTGTGGATGAGGAATGAATCTAAACCCTAAACAAATGCACTTTGCGCGGTGAGTGCTTGTAAATTCGAAATCAATGCAGGCAAGTCCGCCTAAACCAAGAAATGGCCGTTCCAGACTTGTTTCGGTCACAAAGTGAAGGAGATGGGGTTGATCTTAGGGAGGGAAGCGAAGAAGGTGTTGAGATTGTGAAGGTGTTGGCTTGCTTATGACGAGGTGCCAAAATTTACAGAGCATTTGGGATGGTTGCTACATTCGCCAGTCTGGATAAATTTCATGTAAATATATTGAATGGCTCAATAAATATGCCGGTGGAGAGGTTAGCACACATGACACCGTTTCCTTGCAGAGTGACGTCAGATGCAAGGTTTTACGATTTTAACCCTAAGCTAAAAAACCCCATCAACATTAAGTCCGCCGCTTAGCACGTGAATGTGTGGCATTGTTCTTTGGGTAAGCATGAGATGGTGACAGAGAGAGTAGAATCGAAAGCAAAAACGTGAAGAGATTTCCAAGGAAATTCAACTAACCTTTTGGTGGAAGGCATGAGGAATCAGTGATCTTTGTGTTGGCGGCTTTTGTATAAATTCGTCTTGGCCATGGGATGTTGGGCACCAGTGCGGCATCTTTGGCTACTGGTTAAGGAGTGGTTCATGGCGCTGCTGGCTAGGTCACGGAACGTATGGAGATGGCGCTACTTTGAACGGCCAGGATGGCGCTTCTTTGGCTAGTGGAGATTGAAAGGTGGATGGCGCGGCTAGCTTGGAACGATGGACGACACTGGCTAAGTCACAGAGTGGTAGGGACGGCTTATGACTTGGATGCCAAACCCTAATTATCCCGTATAAACGAATATCTAATCCAGTCACTGCATCACGCGTTTGAAGCCTTAACTCACGGCTGGTAAAAGGGTTTTCCTTCTCAGGGCTTCATCAATCCGTTGAATATAAGAGGTGATCTTGAGTTCTTCGTTCACACATATCATCATAAAACCGCGTCCACCCTCTTCATAGGTACCGTCTCCTGTTTTTTTATCCTAGTTTCCATTTTGTCTTTTTCATTATGTAGATTGCCGGTGCAAACATGATATTTTTTTTTTGTAGCATATAATGGGATCTTCCAGTGACAATCGTACCTCTGACTCTTCAGAGAGAAATTTTGAAGTCGATAAAACCCAGTTTTCTTATCATGAGGAGGTATTAGACAAAATTGATTCTATGTTCCGTTAGGCTGACGAGATTATACAAGGCATGTCTCTCGCTCATCTATGCAGAGTGCGGATGTGTGTTCAGACTCTCATGGATTCGATGGACATGGAGGAAAAGTTGAAACATGATGAAGCATCCCAGCGCGTCGGGAGATATCAGAATAATAAAGCTTATTTACAACCCAGTATTAGGGCTGAACGACTCGCCTCTCGGTTGAAACGACGGAAGACTGAGCCCATGAAACTTTTAGGTGAGAGCCAGTTTAATTACCCTGTTCATGATGGTATCGTAATCCTTGACTTTGATGCGGACGAACCGGGACATCCTCAAGAAGCTACTGGAAAAGCTCCTGAGGAAGACGCCGACATGGTTTACGAAACCGAAGTAGCTTCTGGAGTGGACGCCGAAACTGCTGTCAGGGATGTTGAAGCGACTGCTGAGGATGTCGTCAAGGCTAACGAGGAGGTGGAGGCAACATATGTTGGAGCCATTGGAGAAGTCATGGAAACATATGCCAACCGGCCATGAAACAAATGCCGGATAAGATGCGTAAGCCGGGCCGAGGCGGCTTCGGATGGGATGTTGAGGTTGTCGCCGAAGGCGGTGTCTGGATGGAATGTTTGCTGCCAGAGATGGTGCTGGGGAAAGTGCTTGAAAAGGCTCTGACGAAGGCGCTATTGATCCCGACGTCTTCCATTGACGACCATTTTTTTTTCACTTTCGCTATTTTTCCTCGGCGTGTAGCCGCTTTTGATATTTCAAGGATTTATTTTCACTTCCTGTTTTCATGGCGGAGTTAGGGTTTCGCCAAGTAACATTCCGTTATTCAGCTTTTATGGTTTCACATCTCTAAATGAATTAATAAAACCTTCATACTGAAAAGATCCAAAAACCCTCTATGCGAAAATAAGTTGCTCGCCCCTCCTGGCCATCCAGTAGATGGACAGACGCTGTACACAAATAGTTTGGATGGAATATGCCACATGTACTAGCCATCCTGTTGTTTTCACAGCCAATGTCTCTGAACGCTGACATCACCCATAGTAACTCAAAATAGGGGAAATAACAACAATGGTTAAAGGTCTGACCGACTGCCTCTTGGCTCTCCTTTGTAGCATCATCGTTGTCATACATCCCGAAAACAGAGGGGCGTCTGAGATTTGAAGCCGAATATTTTTGAAGAAGATGTCTGTTTAGTCGCCTGATGATCATCTTCCTTGCGTATTCCCTTCTTCGGTATTTTTGAATATATATATATATATATATATATATTATTTTTTGTGGTGGTTTGGTTTCTCTGGTTTTCAATCGACGGGTAATGACTCTGTGAGAGTTTGGGTTTACTTGGTATTTCTCCTTTAAGATAGTTTGGGATTTTTTTTTAAGGAAAGATGTTCTTTAATTGAAATTGAAAACTCTACACATGAATGCAGCAATGCAATCATTTCATAGAAGTTACAAACATTGTATGAAAAGGGAAAATGCTGAAGGAAATGCTGAAAGGAGAATGCTGGAGGTGAATGTAGCACAACGTTTTAGGTATTGAAGGGTTTGAGCCATCGCGAGTGAATCGTCACACCTTTCAATTTGTCGGCATTGATGAGTTTGCAGTATCCACTTAAGATAACATCTGCTACCAGATATGGCTCGTCCTTTTTTTCTTTAGGCGGATCGGGTTGAGCGGTCATCTTCACTGTTACATTTCCAACTTAAAACGAGGTCGTCTTGACTACCATATCTCCGATTTGAAACGGGTTTGGGTGTTGTGCAACCACTTGATTTTTAAGCTCGTCATCTTTGACTGTGGCAGCTTCTAAATTTTTGGCGAAGCACTTGAAAGGTCTTAGTCGTCCCATTCACATCTCTTAATGACGTCCGGATTGATAACTGGACCGAGTCCCCATGCCTGGCCGAGAGGAGAAGTGACTGGGTGCAGAAAGGGTTGTTTAACCAGACTTACTTGTGTTTGAAATCTGCGGATGAACGTCGACGAGCTTTCCCCGGGCAATTGAGTTACATCGGTAAGTTGTTGATACGAAAACATGTAATCTTCAAAGATGGATGGCTTGTTGGAAATTCTTTCGGGTATCGACATCGGCAGAGGGGATACTCCTAATTTTATTTTGTTGTCGTGTACCCATCTGCGACCCAGAATCATGTCGTAATTTGAGAGTTCTTTGACAATGTGGAATTTGCCATGTGTTAAAGCGTCTCCCACCTTAATTTCAAGGTTGATGTAGCCATATGCGTCCATCGTCTCTCCTTCCAAGTTTTTGACCACGATTGGGGAACGGGTAGCCTCGTGCTTCGAAATTCCTGCAGCTCTCAAGGTTTTGATGGTAATGATGTTGAAGTCAGAGGCCGCGTCGATCAATGTGCTATCCAGCTCGGTGTCCCTCAGATAAACCGTGGTCAGCAGTCCCCAATTGTATTTTTTCAGCTCCATTTCCTGGGAGATCTTGGGATCCTGGCGTGGCCTTTGTGATAGGAAAAAGTCGTTTTCCCGATATAACACGATTAAGGGCTGTGAAGATATCTTGACGCTGTGCCTTGGAGAGATGGAGAATTTCGCACACACGCTGCATCATGGATTGCACAGTCTCGTGTACAGAGTCCCCAGCGATCATGCAACTCCTGACTGGAAGTGGATCTCTGTGAACTCCCTCATTTCCCAGTTGAAGCTCCCCTGCTTCTACCTTTTCTTTGAAGATACGCTTTAGCTTATTGCTGTCACTAGTCGGGTGGTGGACAAATCTATGGTAGCGGCAATATTTGGGGTTTGCCATTTCTGCTTCGGTAGGTGAGTGCCTGGGAGGAGGTAGCCTGATGGTGTCGTCTTGGATCCATGCTTCCAAGAGTTCAATCACTTCCTTGATTGGGAATGGGAAATTCAAGACATTTTCCCCAGCTTCTTGATGTTGTATGGGAGCTTTAGCAGAGGTCTTCCATGGCTGAGCCGCCTGTCATGCTGGTGCTGCGCGCTTGGATTGGTGTTCTGCCGCTGGAGCCTTGCTTTTTCCTCTTTCGTCTACCACGCTCACAGAGTAGGGACCAGTGTCGTATTTCTCATTGATGAGGCGTCTATTTCCTCGAGTTTCACGTGCGTCTTCGCCTATGGTTGGCCTGGTTCTTTCACTACACCAAATTCCCGGATTAGTAACAGAAATTTGTAACGGCTTACTGGCCGTTACAAAATTCCCGTTACAAATGGACGTTACAAAATATTTGTAACAGGCAACGACCGTTACGAAATTTTAAAAAATTAGTAACAGAGACTAGTCACATTAATTTTTTTATAGGCGTGCAAGCCACACGCTTAAATCGTCATACCTGGCCGTAACACCTGGAGTCTGTGAGTGTGCCATTCACACGCGTATAATTTTGTTTCCACCCAAGATAATTAACATTTGAGGATATTTCCCCCATGCGTGTGCGATTCACATGCGTGATTTCAGTATACCCTTGTGAAACCAGATCGAAAACTTACATTTTTCATTTCATCTTTTTTCTCTCTTCGCTCCCAGCCACTCTTCTTTCTCTCCACCGATGAAACCAGATCGAATTTCTGCTCTCAGCCTCTCAGCCGATGAAACCAGATCGACTTTGATCGAATTTCTACTCTCAGCATCTGTTCTACTTTGTTTAATTTAGTTATCTATTTTTGGTTTTGTATTAGGGTTTCAAAACGATCTTCTCCGCGTTTAAGACCAGCAAATTTCTTCTTCTCCGCGTTTAAGACCGGGAATTTTTTTTTTCTCCGCGTTTCTGCATGAGTACGTAAATTATACTCTGATTTTTCATAATATTAAGTGTGTTTATTTGAAAAAAATACAGATTAGGGTTTATGCGTGGAATTTGATATTTTAGGTTTATCGATTCCCAATTTTGGAGGTTTTACCATAGAATTGAAGGTTTAACTTTGATGGGTTTGTTTTTGATTAATGTAAACTTTAGTATTTTTCCCCATTGCATTTAATTCTTTTTGATTGTATTGAATTTTTCATATAATTGCAGTGCAATAATATCAGGTCATCCCCAACTGAGTCTGATTTAAGCTTAGAATCGAGGAAGATATGAGTCTGGCAGGATTTGGTTGTATTTGTGAAGCTTTCTGTTGATGCTAGATTTAAGAGTGGAAAATAAGCTCTTCAAAAAGAAGAGATTTTGATTCACATCAATCAGGTAATTATGAATCTAACTTGAATTTGGTTTAGGGGGTTTTTGTGATACCGTTAGTTCATAGGACTGTAATTTTGAATGCTTTATTTAGTTATCAGACTAGTTGCAGGCGATTGACACGGAGATTCCAAATGGTTTGATGATTAATTGTAGTTTGATTCATTCTTCTTGAGAGCTAGAATAAGGGTTTATTGAAGAAGCCTTAACTAGGTTATGAAACAAACACTACATCAAAGAGAATTTTACGTAATCCAATTAGGTTGGTTAAAAGGCACTATGGTCTCTGTTTGCTCCATCTATTACCCCAGTAATGAATGAAGTTGGGTCTCTGATAATATCAGCTAACTCATATCATCATCATTGTAGATATTCTGGGTTATTGAGGATCTGTATGATGAGCTTGTTATGTGAACTCAAAGCAGTATGTGAATCTGATGATTCGATGGAACTAGATCTTCCAACACTAAGTGATTTACCTCGCACCCTTTACTCCCCGCAAAGAGAACTTGAACTTGATGTATTTGACTTTGGTCAGCGGGCTCTCAATGTGCTCGAAAGGATGTACCCTGAACACGAAAACCTTCGGGATAAGGTATGGGTTTCTTCTTCTGTGTCTCATGTTTATTAGTTAGTTTTTTTTAACTATTTGTTATTTTTTCCTGAGAAAGTCAAGATTGATTCTTTTGTTTACTGCCTTACTAGTAATCCCAGAATTTGGTGTAGTGTGTGCTAGTCAAAGATGAATTAAAGTTTTCTCATCGTCAACGCTTCAATTTTGAAAGGTTTAATGATTAAAATTAAATAGAGTGACTACTTGCACTCCCCTTAAACAGTATTGTTTTACGTGCATTCATCGTTGGTAAGAATCAATAGAGAAGTTATTTCGATTTCGTATTATTCATTAAATACATATGTTGGTGATCTGATATGAACTAATTCATGTTTTTGTGTTGTTTTTTCATGGTGCACGGGTATCCTCGACATACAACCTAAGTGATTGCGAAGTCTTGCCCATTTTGTCGTAGAAGTCAATTGTAAACCGTGCTTGAGTTTGTGCAAAGTGTTTAAGGTTGATATTTTTTTACTTGTTGTTGGCTTTATTAAAGTTTCCATTTGACCTTCTTCAATTTATGAGTTCCATCATTGCGCAGGATATGAAGAGCTAGGGACTGAAGATGGAGGCATAAGTGAGACTTAAATACTGTAAATATTTGTTGAAAGCTCTTTTATTAGTCTTGAATCAAATCCACGAAGAACAAACAATGAAAAAGGAGCTCGAGGTGAAGATTCAAGGTGCCTGGCTTAAGCATGTTCACCATTCACCCTTTCTCTATTGTCCGTTTTTGAGTTAAGCAATATGTTTCTTTATTTAGAATAAATATTCTCAGATGTCTAGCATCCTTTCAGCATATTTTGTGACCTCAGATGTCTTTATTCTAGAGACATATGATACCAAGTTCTTTTATGATGCACTGCTGTATGTTGTTCTCTCTTCATTTTGTTGGGTTATTATTAATTCAAGTCTCTTAATAGAACTGCTGCTAATGGGAATGCGAATGGGAGCCCTGGTGGTGGCGATAGTCCAAATGATTAATATAGAAAGAGGTCTAGGCGTCCATAGCAGACAAAGAGTCTCAAGGCAGAAATAAGTTTTGTTGTGGGGATCCCGATGCAGGCCATAGCAAATGCCTTGTGTGGTCAAGAAAATGAGAATCACAAGAAGCTCTTAGAGTTCTAGATATAGTCTTGCCACAACATACATCAAGACAATAAGTGAATCTTTTTATCTAGATTTGAAATGGTTTTGTGTTTTCTATACAAGTTCTGATGCTTGCTTAATTGCAGGGGTTGTCTACTTGTGGCCAGTCATTCTTCCATAGTGAGCCACAGAACTTTGTTGATTTGGGTGGTGGAGTCCTTGGATGTACAGGGTTTCATTCCAGTTTTAGGACCACTCAAGGTGGATTATCTCTTAATATTGGTAAGCTTTCCTTATTCTCTTAGCGCTGCAAATTAACGATTAATTATTTGGCATCATATTTTAATCACTCTGAATTTACTGCAGATGTGATCACTACCATGTTAATAAGGCCAGGACCTATAATTGGTTTTTTATTGACCAAAATGTGAATCATCCATACCAAATTAACCAAATTTACTACAGATGTGTCCGACATCTTCCCCATTCGTACTAGAGAGCATATGGGATTAGTCTACAAAAAATTGGTGCAAATGTGCTTGTATATTTTTTTGATCCTTGTACATAGTTATTGTTATCTTCCTATTCACGGTCTCGGGCTAATTTTGTTCATTGCAATTTCGGAGGAGATCCAGTTGTCCTTTCTATTGTTGATTTCATCAACTCGCACTGCACTATGCACTAAATCCGGATGAAATATTTTTTTTGTTGTATGTTGTGTAAATCATCATTCAATCAAGTAAGAATACTTAGGATTATTTGGTAATGAGGCGTGGTAGATAATTATCCCCTTGGTGAAATAATACAATTAAAAACAGCTTACACTTTAGTTTATGAGAAAATCCACCACCAATCAAGAAAGTAGAGACTTTTACCACAATCATGCTTTTGTCATGTGCTATACTTTTTGTAGCAAGAGAGATACATGTCACCTTGATGGACTGGTATGTTTAAACTGTTGCTTTTTTTCGAAACATCCTACGAATCAGCAATATTGAGACTTATTTGTGATTTGCAGCAATCAATATTTTGCCCTGAAATTATACTTTGTTTAGCAGATGTATGTGTTGCGTTGATTTTCAAGGTGTATCATTCTAGGTTGTCATTAGTTTCCAGCCATTTTATAACTGTCAGTGCACAACTTTTTCTGGTCATGTAACTCTTGTTGCTTTTGTCCTGTTGAGTAGTTTGGGTGTACCTCTTTGATGGATATATAGTATTTGAATAAAGCAGATGCTCATTCTTAACAGTTGTCTTTTCTCATCTGGAATTAGCTGATATTGTCTCCATGAATTTATGTCTTCTGACTTCATCCTGGCGGCGCCTTTGTTTATTTTCAGATGAAATTAGACGAGGAACTGTAGGTTGCATCTAAGCTGGGGAGTTTTGGAGGAAGATAAACTTAAAGTGAGCACTTGAATTTTATGTATAATTTTGTTGGGCATTTACTTTCCATACCCTTAGCGTGCCAACGAAGGGATCTGTATATTCATGTTGGCTGGCCTCTATATCGAAGATATGGGCATGCATTTGAGGTAATGTGCTGCGAAGACACTCTCATGTTGGGTCTTTAGTCTTTACTCTCTATTTACTGCTCTAGTTTAATCTGAAATTTTATTATTTACCAGGCATTCAAGTTGATTGTGGCTGATCCTGATACCAATCCAAGCTTGCACTGAAGCAATTGATAGCCACACGGATAAACTGGTAGTAAAGGAGGCACCAAGAGCAGTGAGTATTAACTTTCTTGAAATCAATCTTAAAACCTAGTGCAACATATACCGTAAGAGCTATGTAACATGTGGTTGTGTAAACACTTTTATTCATTTTAGTAAACAACCATGGAGTATGAATTATGAAACTGAATTTGAATGCTAGTGAGCAAGCACGATGACAACTTGTGTTTAGTTACTTGTCAGAATTTGATACTTAACAGAATTTTTTTTGGTACTTAGAAGAATTTGTATTCTTTCTTAATAGAACTGAATGAATGTTGATGTAAATTGATTGAAGCAATTATTGTTGAATGTGGATGGATTGAAAGGTTTGTACAGGGTAGTATTTGGAATTCTTTTCTGATGTAAAATGTGTCACGGTCAATATTGCCCTGGTCAAAATTGATTTTGACCAATTCTGACCAGGTCAAGGTTGACCGGCTGTAATTTTTTTGTTGTCACAAAAAAGTTTGTAACGGCTCTGAGTTGTTACAACGCCCATGTTGCAAAAAAAATTCGTAACGACCCTGAGCTGTTACCACGTGGCAAATTCGTAACGGCTCAAGCCTGTTACGAGGGCCGTTACAAAAAAAATTCGTAACTGCCACAAAGCCGTTACAAAAAAATGTAACACCCACTTTTGCAACAGGCGAGGGCCGTTACAACCCTTTTTGTAACGGGCCTGGTTCGCTTTCTAATCCTGAATTTGGTGTAGTGTTTCCAACAATGCCGGGTGCTGTTGTGGCCAACCGTTTTGCAATATGAAGTTCAGAGAATGTCTGGAATCGCAGATTCTCTAGTAAGGCGCGGTAGATGGGAACCATGCGATTGATGCAAGAATCCACCAATTGTTGTTCGGTCACGTTTGGGTCATGACAATCCAGTGCTTGAGTTCTGAATCTTTTGACAAAATCATTCGGATGTTCGTTGTTTCGTTGGAACATCCTTCCTAGATCTGAGAAGGTAATTTGCTCATATACAAAGAAGTACTTCTTGTAGAAAGCTGTAACCATGGCAAACCAGTTGTAGATGCTTTGCCGGGCGTAATGTCGTTGTACCATGTGTATGTGATAGGTGTCTAAAACACCTAATTTACTATCTAGTAGTTACGCTTTCTTTGCTATTTTTCTGGTGAATTATGTACTTTATGCGTGTTTCTGAGTTATTAGGTACTCTGGAGTCCTTGGGAGCAAAAGAAGGAGAAAATGTTCTTTTGGAGCGTAAAGGAAACACAAATCAAAACACCGGCGAGTTATGCTCGGAACCGAGCCTGATGTTGCGCAAGGAGGGGTGAAGGATATAGTGTCGGGTTTGCGAGACCGACAGTGCTAATTGATACATGGATAGCCCTTATCAGAATTCTTGGTGCCTTAAGTAATCTAAATCATTACTAATCTTTAAAAACAAGAGAATGTCTTTCTATTCTCCATCATTGAACTATAACTCAGAGACGATGTTGAGCTATAGCGGCACCGTTTTATCAGAGAGATTGAGATGTAGGAGGAGGTAGCTATTGTGTTGGAAGAAGTTGTAATGGGTTGTGGCCATGACTGAGATGGAAGAAGGAGTGCTGCTCGAGTTCAAGGAAGGAATTGATGGAGGAAACTAAGAGTTAAAATGAAGAATGAGAAGCTCTCTGGTGGTGTTAGAATTAATGGAAATTAGGGTTTGTAGTGGTGAATCGGTGGGAAATTGAGGTTTTCACTACAACTGGTGGTTATGTTCAACCAAGGAATTAGAAGGATCCGTGAAGTTAGGGTTTGGTCGTGTTGCTATGGATCGATGGGATTTGTTCTCGGGTGTACCGGATTCGAATTGTTGGTTGATGTTGGCTCGGAGGTGATGAATCCGAGGCTGCAACAGATGAACAAGATTGAGCAGAGACTGAAATTCAAGCTCAGATGCTGAATTAGGGGGAGTATTCGAGTGGGTTTGTGTTGACTCAGATGGAATTTGAGGATAGAATTAGTTGTGGATGATATGAGGTTGTTTGCTAGTGGCCGAGAAGAACAAAGGAAAGAGTTGTTCTTTGTCATTGTTTCTCATCATTGTGTAAAGGGTTAAGAGATTGCTATTTCAGAAGCTAACAAGGTGAAGATAATGGATTCTGAGCATTTGGCTAGAGTTCAATTCAGGGGAAGAATGAGATTGCAAAGGCATTGGTAATGATGGATTGCAGCTGGTATTGATGTGCAAATATGCAGGGATAGGTTTGAATCAGATGCTTTGAACCGGTGGTATTGTCGTAGTTCTTGCCATTGAGGTGAACTACTGGACAGGGACAGAGTTGTGGTGGCGATTGAAGGTCATGGCTTTGGGAAAATGAGACTAAAATAGAGATGAAGAAGAATAGAAGTGGAGTTAGGCTTGAGAGATGCCGCAGAAGTGGTCTTTGTAAAAGGTATTGTGAAGTCAAGAAAATGGGTTTATGGTGATTACGGGTGTTGGCTTGGGTCTCAGGTGTTAATGGGTGTCTTGGTGACAATGAGGAAATGGCGCGGGAGTTGGAGTCATGCTTAGAGACTTAGCCGAAAGAGAGTGGCTCTATTGGTAGTGCTGGTGTCAAAGTGAACTGGTGCAGGGGATGGCAGAAGCACGGCTGCAGAGTGATTGATTGTGTGTGTGGGCGTCGCGGCGAGAAGGAGAGATTCAAGGACTGGGAATTTCAAATTGAGCCGCAATGAAGCGAGATAAAGCGAGAATGGTTTGAGATGATATAATCTGAGAGGCTATGGAAGGTTGCAAGTCTGAATTGTTGAGATGATACCGAGAAGGAATGGGTTCCGACATTTGGAGCCAATTCAAAGTGCGCAGCAGAAATATTGCCGGTACTATGAAGGCATGAATGGAGAAGGTGGTTTTAAAGCTACAAAGATCGGAGATACAGAAGCAAAGGAAACACAGGAGGAGGTTTAGGAAATTGGAAGATGATGCGAAGCAGATCCATGGAAGATTGAGTGAATCAGTAGGTGGCTCATGAGCTGTAAGCAATTGCGGGAAGGTGTTGTTTGTGGCACTTGGTTTTGTCGAGGAAGTGATTGCCTGCATGGCCGTGATGAGATGAACTAGGTACGGTGGTGACGGGGTCAAGAATGTATGAGTTACAAGGCCGAGTGGTCGAGGCAAAGAGTGCATGAATGGATAGATGCTAGTGTTGTGTTTGTGGAGTTGGTTTGGCCTGGCAAGTTGTTGAGCTGTAGTGCAGAAAAGCAATGTGATTGTTTGGGGGGGATTTGGAATGGTGTTGCAGTACAAGCACAGTTGCTGGCATGGGAGAAAGATTGAAGGGAAGTGATAAGCTGCAGTGTCAAGTGACGTTGGCGGTGATGAGATTGGCTCGAGAATGAGATGCATCACCAAGTCGTGAGATCAATAAAGGAGCCGTCAAGCCGAGAATGTATGAAAGAACAAACCATCATGGTCGGAGAGCATTGGCAAGCACAATGATTGTGCCGCAGAGAGTTAGGCCAATGCAATGGCCTAAGCTAAGACCCAACTCACCTTGTCACCCCGACTCAATGATCTCGACTGCCTCGACTCTGGGCCGACAACTCACATACCGACTCGGTGATTGACCGAGTCCCGACCCGAGCTGACTTTGACCGTTCCGACCCGGGCCGACCTGCGACCGGTTTGACTTTGCCACCACCCGAGGTACTTTTCCAAGGACTCTTCCTAAATGATTAAACCCATAATCCCATTTCCCATGGAGCGTTTTTGGGACAAAATTTCTACACGGGTTTCTCTCACTTGTGGGCTTGGTGGACTTATAACTAATGGACTTTGAAGACAAAACCTAATTTTGGAAGGAGTGGAGCTATAAAAGAGAAGACTTTTCTCAAAACAGATATCATATCTTTAATCTATTCTTTTTGCCTCTACTTTATTCTAGGGTTTAGAAACATGAAACTTCTCTTCCTTCTTGTGATGAACTCCATGAATATGAGCTAGAGTTTTTATTATTGGTTATGGAATAAGTTGAATTTCCAAACATGAGTTTTTGTGCAATAAATTAGTTTTCTCTCATATTATCGTTTATGATTCACCATCAATATTGTTACATGATTTGAATGCTTGTTAGTCGAGTCGCGAATCGATTGAGTTTGCTTTCATCTTTATTGCTAGATTAGGGTTATTATACGCAAAAGTGATAATTCCGGATTGCAAGTAGCATAAATATGATTATAGTTTGTAGTGATATATTCTTATGATCATATGTGAACCATAACCTTTGTTAAATTGAATTAGTGCTTTTACACGTTCGATTGCTTTGATTGGCCTGATTTCATAGAACTTAATGCATCTAGGGAATTAAACTTTATTAGTGCTTTTACACGTTAGGTTGTTCCTTTAGATAGAATTCATATTCGCATCTTTTAATGTGTTTGTTGATGACATGAGGAGATTTGCGGGATATTCTTGCGATCAAGGTATTCTAGGGTCTTTGATAAAAGTTGAGATTAAAATTTCAATTCTAGTTATTGTGTGAAAACATGTTTGTGAATGAAAACGAAATCCATGACCAGTACTTTCTCATCCGTAATTTGATTCGTTTATTTTTCTTTATTTGCTTTTATTTTATTTTATTACATAAAATTAGAAAATCCCCGGTGTTTTATATAGGAAACCATAACATATTGACAACCTAGACCTCTCTGTGGGATCGATCCTTTCTTGCCCTTGCTATATTTATATTTTGAGTAGTAAGAAAGTGTAAATTATTTTGACGCTTACGACCGCGATCAAATTTTGGCGCTCGCTTGAGGGGAGGCATTTATTGTTAATTGTTTTTGGTTTCTTATTTTTGTATTTAGTTTTTGTTTTATTTTTTTTATTTTCTGGTTTTAACCTTGTTTTGAGAATCTTATTTCAGGTGCTTATTTCTATGGAAGGAGCATATTGGAACAATGGATACGGTTTTCAACAACCTCAACAATACGATAACTACCAATTCCATGGGTATAATCAAAACCAATTCATTGGTTATGACCAATATTCCATGGAACCTTGTGGTTTTCCTCAACAACCTTATGACGGGTATGTGTGTGAACAACAACAAGGATGGGAGGATTCTTATGCTCGTGAACAAAAAGTCTCTAACTTTATAGACAAAGTTTCCACCTTTTTACAAGAGGAATTTCAAAAAGCTAAAGAGACTACAAATGAGCAACTCCAAGAACTTCGTGAAGGTATGACTATCTTGCGAAGAGGCATTGATCAATACAAGGAAGATATGGATAATTCTAATGTGCATATGGTTTGTGATGAATATTTGATTGATGCTAATGTTGAAAAAGGCCAATCCTTGGGCACTTTCGTGGATAATTGTGTAGTTAACTCGACTCTTGATCGTAATAATGATCATTCACCTATTCAAAAGGATGAGTTAGAGATAAGTAACACTAAATTCAGCGAGGAACAATCTTATGTTGACTATGATAGTGACGGTGATTATGATATATTGCTTGAACCAACTCATGGTGACATCTCCGAGGAGTCTTTTTGGGATCAAGATGAAGATGAAGAGGAATATGTCGACACTTGTGTAGATTACTCAAGCATTGATCTTAATAATGATCAAGAGCCTATTCAAAGGGTGGAGCTTGAGGATGATGCATTTTCGAGTGTTCTAAAAAAGTTTCTTATGATAAAATTTGGATCCACAAAAGAGTATGTGCCTTACAATAAAAAGGAGGAATATGTTGAGAATGAGACCGTTATGACCAATATTGTGGAAGACCCAATTGAACTTGTGCATGATTGTAATGATGATGTTTATGTCGATACTTTGGTTACGGCAGAAACGGACGAAGAATGGTTGCAAGGTTTGATAGAGGACCATGATATAAAAGAGGTGAATAATTCACTTGAATTTTTCAAGGATGAAGAGGATTCCGTGATACAAGAGATTGTGCAAGGTTTATCTAACCCTTTGCCTATTGTTTATTCTCCTTTACCTCTTATTGGTTTGAATGTATGTGCTTCGAGAATATTGTTGAATGACTTTATTTCTCGTTTTCCGCCATTAGAGAAACTTGATTCTCATACTATGCAGGTTATGGAACAAGAAACCGTGGAAGTACCCGACTCCTATATTCTTTATACACTTCCATGTGTGGACAAGAATAAGTGTGGGGGAAGCTTTTATCGGTTCATAGCTTCACTTTTGCTTTATATTACTAATATTTGTGTGAAGCTAGTGTTTGAAAAACAGGTTCTATGGAAGGATCCCCAACTTTTAAGATTGTTGATATATGGGGAATGAATCTTGCAAGGATATAGTCGGGCTGACGACTATAAAACAAGCGCTAAGTGGGAGGCAACCCACCGGTTTTGTATCTCTTATCCTTTTGCTTTTTATTTTATTTTTGTTTCGTTTATTTATTTTTTACTGTTTTCATATTATATTTGCATCCCCATGTTTAATTTCATTGAGTCCGGTATCTATCTTAGAAGAGAATTATGACGAATACCTTTTCGTCAGAAAATTTCAGACTGCGCGTAGTTCAGTCAAGAGACCATAACTGTCAGACCGTTTATCAAAACACTGTGAAATTTTGACACTGTGTAGAAAACACGTAGGTGAACAACTTTTGTGAAATGGAGTTTTTCCAAATTCCTTACCAATTTGCACAGTTTTTGCGTTTTATCTGCTGTTACGTCAGAATTCAGAACTTTCGGTTTTACACATTGAGGACAATGTGAAGTTTAAGTGGGGGGGGGAGCATTTATATGTTTGTATAGTTTGTTTTTGACACCATTAGTGGATGGAACCATTTTGAATGCAGGAGTTGAGGACCAATTAACTAAAAGGGAAGAATATAGCTCAGAAATCACAAATTAACATGATAGTTGTTACCATATCTCGGAATATCACCATATCACATGCTATTTTTATTTTTCCATATTTATCTATTGTTCTCTAAGTGATTTGGTGGGTCACTAAACATCGACATGTTATTACTGTTAGGATGAAATAGAGTGATTGAGTTACTAGAAAAAAAAATGGAAAAAAAATATATGAAAAGAAAAAAAAAAAAAAGAGACCGACCAATTAGACCAAAACGGAATAAAAAGACACTTGGGAATAGCAGTATGTGTGAAACGTAGTCCCTGTCTCCGTCGCCTAAACAAGCGTGGAATGCAGGATCCAAGGCAACTATCATGTACTTGCTGACAAGAATCATGCGCTTGGATCCAGTTTGATCCAATCATGTTGTCTAAAAAAAATGAAAAAAAAAAAGAAAAGAAAAGAAAGTATTATTATTTTGGTTGAATAAAGTCACTTCTGGTTCCCTTGTATATGCCAGTGAGTTGATGTAGCATTCAAACCAAGTAGCTCAATCCAATAGGAATAGGTTCATCTTGGCGGTGACCTTCAGACAGATATGGGAAACATCGAACACTTGTGAATATTCGCCAACATCTACATCTTTATCCATCTTCTTTATCTTTTCATTGTGATTGTGGTTTGTTAGTTTCCGAGTATTGTGGCTTGTTCGACTATCTAATTAGAGTTTATTTACTAATATATCAATTGAATTTGCAAGGTACCTCCTCCTGTAGTCATTTTGGATTCGTTCATTGATTTGTCACGAATAGACGGAGTTTGAAATATAGGTTTTGTAGGTATATCTCTAGTAAACCTTCACGAGACTATAACTCGTCCACTAGGGACACCTAGGGGTTTAAAGGCTTGTTATTTATGCTAAAATTAACCGTAGCCTCGATGACACGGAGTTGTTGTATTTTAGTTTTGTTTGATTTGCTCGAGGACTAGCAAAGTCTAAGTGTGGGGGAATCTGATAGGTGTCTAAAACACCTAATTTACTATCTAGTAGTTACGCTTTCTTTGCTATTTTTCTGGTGAATTATGTACTTTATGCGTGTTTCTGAGTTATTAGGTACTCTGGAGTCCTTGGGAGCAAAAGAAGGAGAAAATGTTCTTTTGGAGCGTAAAAGAAACACAGTCCAAAACACTGGCGAGTTATGCTCGGAACCAGGCCGATGTTGTGCAAGGAGGGGTGAAGGATATAGTGTCGGTTTGCTGAGACTGACAGGCTAATTGATACATGGATAGCCCTTATCAGAATTCTTGGTGCCTTAAGTAATCTAAATCATTACTAATCTCTAAAAACAAGAGAATGTCTTTCTATTCTCCATCATTGAACTATAACTCAGAGACGAGTTGAGCTATGGCGGCACCGTTTTATCAGAGAGATTGAGATGTAGGAGGAGGTAGCTATTGTGTTGGAAGAAGTTGTAATGGGTTGTGGCCATGACTGAGATGGAAGAAGGAGTGCTGCTCGAGTTCAAGGAAGGAATTGATGGAGGAAACTAAGAGTTAAAATGAAGAATGAGAAGCTCTCTGGTGGTGTTAGAATTAATGGAAATTAGGTTTTGTAGTGGTGAATCGGTGGGAAATTGGGGTTTTCACTACAACTGGTGGTTATGTTCAACCAAGGAATTAGAAGGGGATCTGGTGAAGTTAGGGTTTGGCTGTGTTGCTATGGATCGATGGGATTTGTTCTCAGGTGTACTGGATTTGAATTGTTGGTTGATGTTGGCTCTGGAGGTGATGAATCTGAGCTTCAACAGATGAACAAGATTGAGCAGAGACTGAAATTCAAGCTCAGATGCTGAATTAGAGGGAGTATTCGAGTGGGTTTGTGTTGACTCAGATGGAATTTGAGGATAGAATTAGTTGTGGATGATATGAGGTTGTTTGCTAGTGGCCGAGAAGAACAGTGGAAGGAGTTGTTGCTGTCATTGTTTCTCATCATTGTGTAAAGGGTTAAGAGATTGCTATTTCAGAAGCTAACAAGGTGAAGATAATGGATTCTGAGCTTTTGGCTAGAGTTCAATTCAGGGGAAGAATGAGATTGCAAAGGCATTGGTAATGATGGATTGCAGCTGGTATTGATGTGCAAATATGCAGGGATAGGTTTGAATCAGTGATGTTTTGGAACTGGTGGTATTGGCTGTAGTTGCTGCCATTGAGGTGAACTACAGGACAGGGACAAAGTTGTGGTGGCGATTGAAGGCTGTGCTGGGAAATGAGACTAAAATAGAGATGAAGAAGAATAGAAGCTGGAGTTAGGCTTGAGATGCCGCAGGAAGTGGTGCTGTAAAAGGTATTGTGAAGTCAAGAAAATGGGTTTATGGTGATTGCAGGTGTTGGCTTGGGTCTGTGTGTTAATGGGTGTGCTGGTGACAATGAGGAAATGGCAGCAGGAGTTGGAGCTTTAGCCGAGACTTAGCCAGAAAGAGAGTGGCTCTGTTGGTAGTGCTGGTGTCAAAGTGAACTGGTGCAGGGGATGGCAGAAGCACGGCTGCAGAGTGATTGATTGTGTGTGTGGGCGTCGCGGCGAGAAGGAGAGATTCAAGGACTGGAATTTCAGTTGGAGCTGCAATGAAGCCGAGATAAAGCGGTAATGGTTTGAGATGATATGACATGCAGGGCTATGGAAGGTTGCAAGTCTGAATTGTTGAGATGATACTGAGAAGGAATGGGTTCTGACAGATTTGGAGCTGCAATTCAGGTAGTGCGCAGCTTGAGAAATATTGCAGTTCCTGGGTACTATGAAGCTGTGAATGGAGAAGGTGGTTTGAAGCTACAGCATCGGAGATACAGGGAAGCAGTTGTTACAGGGAGGAGGTTTAGGAAATTGGAAGATGATGCAGAACAGATCCATGGAAGATTGAGTGAACTGTAGGTGGCCTGTGAGCTGTAAGCAATTGCGGGGAAGGTGTTGTTTGTGGCACTTTGTTTTGTCGGGGAAGTGAGGCTGTCCGTGGCACGATGAGATGAACTAGGCACTGGTGGTGTTGTTCTGTCTTGAAGAATGTATGAGTTACAAGGTGAGTGGCTGAGGCGGAGGTGCATGAATGGATAGATGCTTTGGTGTTGTGTTTGTGGAGTTGGTTTGGCCTCGGCAAGTTGTTGAGTCTGTAGTGCGAAAAGCAATGTGATTGTTTGGGGGATTTGGAATGGTGTTGCAAATACAAGCACGATTCTTTGGCATGGGAGAAAGATTGAAGGGAAGTGATAAGTCGCTGTTGTCAAGTGACGTTGGCGGTGATGAGATTGGCTCGAGAATGAGATGCCGCACAATGTTGTCATTGAGATCAATAAAGGAGCCGTTGTTGAAGGCCGAGAATGTATGAAAGAACAGCCATCATGGCTGGAGAGCACTGCTGAAGCACAATGATTGTGCTGCAGAGTCTGGCCAATGCAATGGCCTGAGCTAAGACCCAACTCAGCCTTGTCACCCTGACTCAATGATCTGACTCTGTTCTGACTCGGTCTGACAACTCACATACTGACTCGGTGATTGACCGAGTCCTGACCCGTTTTGACCCGAGTTGACCTGACCGTTCCGACCCGTTGACCGGTGACCGGTTTGACTTTGCCAGTCACCTGAGGTACTTTTCCGGCGACTTTTCCGGCCGGATTCCAGCCATAATCCCAGTTTCCCAACGAGCGTTTTTGGGACAAAATTTCTACACGGGTTTCTCTCACTTGTGGGCTTGGTGGACTTCTAACTAATGGACTTTGAAGACAAAACCTAATTTTGGAAGGAGTGGAGCTATAAAAGAGAAGACTTTTCTCAAAACAGATATCATATCTTTAATCTATTCTTTTTGCCTCTACTTTATTCTAGGGTTTAGAAACATGAAACTTCTCTTCCTTCTTGTGATGAACTCCATGAATATGAGCTAGAGTTTTTATTATTGGTTATGGAATAAGTTGAATTTCCAAACATGAGTTTTTGTGCAATAAATTAGTTTTCTCTCATATTATCGTTTATGATTCACCATCAATATTGTTACATGATTTGAATGCTTGTTAGTCGAGTCGCGAATCGATTGAGTTTGCTTTCATCTTTATTGCTAGATTAGGGTTATTATACGCAAAGTGATAATTCCGGATTGCAAGTAGCATAAATATGATTATAGTTTGTAGTGATATATTCTTATGATCATATGTGAACCATAACCTTTGTTAAATTGAATTAGTGCTTTTACACGTTCGATTGCTTTGATTGGCCTGATTTCATAGAACTTAATGCATCTAGGGAATTAAACTTGATTAGTGCTTTTACACGTTAGGTTGTTCCTTTAGATAGAATTCATATTCGCATCTTTTAATGTGTTTGTTGATGACATGAGGAGATTTGCGGGATATTCTTGCGATCAAGGTATTCTAGGGTCTTTGATAAAAGTTGAGATTAAAATTTCAATTCTAGTTATTGTGTGAAAACATGTTTGTGAATGAAAACGAAATCCATGACCAGTACTTTCTCATCCGTAATTTGATTCGTTTATTTTTTCTTTATTTGCTTTTATTTTATTTTATTACATAAAATCAGAAAATCCTCTGTTTTATATAGGAAACCATAATATATTGACAACCTAGACCTCTCTGTGGGATCGATCCTTTCTTGCCCTTGCTATATTTATATTTTGAGTAGTAAGAAAGTGTAAATTATTTTTGACGCTTACGACAGCGGTCAGTATGCTCTTCCAGTAAGTGATTTCGAAAATTCCCTCAAACGGAGAACGTGATTGTATTCATGGTCTCCCAGGGACTCCAAGAATCGAGAGACATGTTCACGCGCATTGTCGGTGCCGTCATACAGAGAGAATTGAGGGGAAGAGTACCCCCTTGGAAGGGGAATTCTTTGTATTTCCGGAGTATATGGGGGTTGATGATGATGCATGTCCATGGAATCGCTTTTGTCTCGGTTTCGGAGAAGTCGTTCCAAATCTTCTCGTTCATAGGCGAGTCTCTTCGTCTACAAAAGTGCGCCCCATTGAGGTGCCGGCGCCAGGGGTATTGGAGGTGTTCCCCATTGGCTCTGGCTGGCGTGATTCTTGTGGTAGCCGCTCCGTTAGTATCTTGAGAAAAACAAGTACTTTCTTCTGAGTCGAAGGCATGTCCGTTTGGGCTCTGGCGAGAACCTCCTGTCTTTCCATCAAATCAGCAATAATAATATTAGATCGTCTTCCTCTAGCTCCTCCGCTTTCGTCCCGACGGCGGAGTAGGCTGCGGCTCAGTGACGGTTGGAGGTGCCATGCTTGACGAAATATTGGGAGCCGCGGCAAATGGCTCTCAGCTCGTGATTCGAGGTGTAACACCTGAAGGAGCATTTTCCGCGGCAGAGGCTCTGGCTCTGGTAACCTAAGGGGTAACGTCTGAAGGAGCATTCTCCATGTTGCTGGTGTTGACAAGTGGCGTGTTAACACCACTAGAAGGAACAGTAACACCGAGAATAATTTCAGCGCCAGTGTTCTTAGAGTTTGTTGCTGATCCGGACCTGAGTTCTACCATATTGAGATCGGGGTTATAAAACGAAATTGGAAATTTTGAAAATTGATATTATAACCGAGAGATTAATTTCCCACTGTGGTCGCCAATTATTTGTGGGTGAAAACCGTTTTCTGCTGATTTTGGTAATTTCGTGCGTTTGGGTGAGAAACTAGTCTAAACCCTAAACAATGTACTGCACGGGAGTACTTTTGATTTGAGAGATCAATCTGTACAATCCTGGCCTAAACCAAGAAATGGCCGTTCCAGGCTTGCTTTGGTCACAAAGTGAAAAAGAAAGGTTGGTCTTAGGGAGGGAAGCGAAGAAAGTGTAAAGATCAGAATAGTTGATTCTGGAAGTGTGGGTGTTTCGTGACTTGTATCGGAAAGTTGAATCGCTATCTGGATGAAAAGCTATCATATGATTTATGGAAGTTGTATTGTTCTCCTGACCAAAACTTGTTGTTTGGTGAAAATAGGTGAAGCCTATTTATACAAGTCATATTGAAACGTACCTTGGTCTCGTAGGAAGTGGAAACGATTGAGTGGTGAAGGAATAGAGTAACGTGTAACCGTTAAACGTTATGCTTCCATGATGAGGGAAGTGAATTTGTGTAACCGTCAGTCATTACGCTTCCATGATGAAGGTAATGAATTGTTTACACCGTTACTTTTCACCACCAATGATTGTCCTACTTCATGACACTTTCTTGTAACGGGCGCATTGCACGCCGCACGCCGTAAACCGCCAGACCAATACCCTGATGAGTATCCCTCAATTTGTGACATGTCTGTTATCTCGAGTATTTTCGTGGAAAACGTGCAGCGGGTTGCTATGTGTAGCAAGTCAAAGTCAAGATACTTCGCCACAAGAAAATAACATATGATGCTATTAGGCTTGCCTTGGTCGGCCGCCTAAAATTTTCCACAAGTCCGTCTACTTGGTGTCGAACTTGGATGGCTGAGATTGCATCCCATGAGGAAGAGTGGCCATTGATTATGGTCGCATCTTGTTGTATAGCGAAGTGTCGCCATTGGCATAGTAGCGCCGGGTGGAGCCATGGCATGCCAGTGGCGTAGCCATGGCATAGTGGCATGCCAATGGTGTAGCCGCGGCATGCTAGTAGTTGTGGCATGGTGGCACGCTAGTGGAAATGGCATAGCGACCTGCTAGTAGCTGTGGCATGGTGGCGTGCCAGTGGCCTTGTCATAGTGACATGCTAGTAGCCGTGGCATGGTGTCATGCTAGCGGCCGTGGCATAGCGACTTGCTAGTAGCTATGGCACGGTGGTGTGCCAGTGGCCGTGGAATAGTAACATTCTAGCAGACGTGGCATGGTGGCATGCTAGTGGCCGTGGCATAGCGACATGCTAGTAGCCGTGGAATGATGGCATGCCAGTGGCTGTGGCATAGCGACATGCTAGTAGCTGTGGCGTGGTGGCATACAGTGGGTCATAGAAGCATGTCAGTGACATAGCCACGCCGTGACTAGAGTTAAGGCTTGGTGGCATGGCCAAGGCTAGGGCTTGGCGGCACGACCAAGGTTAGGGCTTGACGCCTTAGCCAAGGCTAGGGTTTGGCACTGTGGCCGAAGTTAGGGTTTGGTACTATGGCCGAAGTTAGGGTTTGGTACTATTAGGCACCGTGGCCAAATTAGGATTTTGTGTCGTGGCCAAAGTTTAGGGTTTGGCGGCATGGTCGCCTAAAAGTTGCCACAAGTCTGTTAGTTTGGTGGCGAACTTGGATGGATGAGATTGCATCTGAGGAGGAAAGGTAGCCGTTGATCATGGCTACCCTTTAGTTGATAGTGGAGCCTTTTACGCGCATTAGCGGCATGGATGGCATGGCTCGTGCATGCCTTTGGCATGGTTGCGGCGTAGCCATGGCCACTGAAATTTTGGCACGTTGGTGTAGAAATCTTGCCTAATTAGGGTTTGGCTTGTCGAAACCCTAATTAGCCTATATGGCATATCGCATGTGGTGAGTGTCCATGTTTGGCGCGTTTGGCATGCACGTCTGGCATGTGTGCATGGCATGTGCGTGTTCTGGGGAAGCCAATTGTCTTTGCGGCTATCTGGCGCGGTTTCCTTCTTTTCATCACTGTGGCGAGTTTAAAGAAACCTGATTGGTTAATGTAAGAGGGTCGGCCAAGCATGGGCGTGGCCACACTTCTGGTGTGAGTGTGTCTGCTTTAGAGCGACCTGATTGGTCGATGGGAAGTGGGCCCGGAAAGCTAGGGCGTGGCCACACTTCCAGTGCGCTGTGTCGGCTTTAGAGCGACCTGATTGTTCGATGGGAAGTAGGGCCAGCAAGCCAGGGCGTGGCCACACTTCCAGTGCGTTGTGGCGGCTTTAAAGCGACCTGATTGGTCGATGGGAAGTGGGGTCGACAAGTTAGGGCGTGGCCACACTTCCAGTGCGATGTGGCGGCTTTAGGGCGAACTGGTCGATGGTAAGTGGGTCCGCCAAGCTAGGGCGTGGCCACACTTCCAGTGCGTTGTGGCGGACGTAATTGCCTAGTTTGGCTAAGCATAGTTTCGACCAACGGGGCCTAGTGTACTTTGCGCTGGGGACCCTAATTTATGCAAATTAGTCGGGTTTATGAGTTTTTTGTGATTTTTATCATAATGATTGGCTAGATTTTGTATGCTGCCACAAAAATCCTTATCCACAGAATGCAGTGTGCTTTCTGTCTGAGCATTTCGTGCGATGGCCTTAACTTTGGTACTTGGAGGTTCATGTTACTCCGCTGCGAGTGAACATAAATCCATCATGCCATACCAATATTTAGGGTTCTGCCGGGGAACATATCACAAGAAAGTACTCAGTGAGTCTTATATTGGCGAGGTTCCGAAATTTACAGAACGTTTGGGATGGTTGCTACATTCGCCAGTCTGGATAAATTTCATGTAAATATATTGAATGAATCAATAAATATGACAGTGGAGAGGTTATCTCTCACGGCACCGTTTTCTTGTAGAGTGACATCAGATGCAAGGTTTTACGATTTTAACCCTAAGCTAAAAACCACCATCAACACCTGGCAAAAAATACGGAAAATCCAAGTAATCCCAATGATCAAATTATTCGTCTGGAAATTAGCCCAAAAAGCTCTTCCAACTAATTCAAGACTCGAAGAGCATAAGGAAGACATAAATACAGAGTGTCGAATGTGTAATTCCCAAGAGCAAGAATCATAACAACATCTTTTTCGCTTTTGTCCCTTCGCAAGAGATATTTGGTTTGGTCTTTCTCTAGAAGCAGTAAATACTAGAATTACTTCGAATTCTATTGAAAATTGGATAAATTAAAGGATCACGGACCAAGATTTCATTCAACTATCGGATAAAATAGCTACTATATCCTGGTTCATTTGGAAGCACAGATGTTCGGTAGTTTTTGAGAAAATAAACCCGACCCCGATTAACCTAATGTAGCAAATCAAGAAATTTATGAACCAGAATACACATGAAAGGATCCAAAACTCTATGAAGATAGAAAGAAGAAATACCCCCAAATAAAAATAGTCTGACCTATCTTCGGATTGGATAATATTTATTGATGCGGATTTTAGAAAAGAGGATTCGACCATGGGATACGCTTTTTTACTTTATTCCGTGTACAACGAAACATTTATGTATATTGAAGCTGGTTTGGAGAGGGTCTCCTCGGCCTTTCATGCAGAATCAAAAGCCTTGCTAAAGGCGTCTGCTTGGTTAAGTAAAAATATATTATCCACTGTCTCTCAATAGTTACGGAATGAAAAACTCTGATGGAGACGATCTACAAGTCTTGCAAAGATTCTCCTTGGAGCGCGGATAACACCATACAAGAAATAAACCCAATGTTGGAAAACATTCACAAGCCCAGGTAAAGTATATAAACAGGAAATATAATTCTGCGGCGGACTACATTGCAAAAGAATCTCGAGTAAAGCATCTTTGTCATAGGTTCTCCCACATTCAGCACAAGATTTTAAAATCTAGTGTTATTCCAATATTTTTGATAAAAATGAGTTCATAAACATTTTGTACTATATTTGTTGATTAATATAAAACATTTTGATAAATCATTTTCACATAAAAAAAAAACTATTTCTTTTTAGCAACCATCATGTAACTCGCACTCCGACGAGTGAAAATATTATAATCTAAGCTCTCTCTTTTGCATAAAAAAAAGTGCTAAAACAATTATGCCCCTTTGAAAGCTTCATCCGCGGTAAACGTGATAACACTCTCCACCTCTTTCAATAATGTACCACTATAATCACATCGGGTTGATATTTTGGTGTTTAACTTTTAATAAATTAGCTATGCTAACCAGGATTGCATGGAGACTAGTCTCGGAACCAGAATCGCTATGGAGCAAAACTATGAAGGCCTCTCATTATCCCAATACTGAAGTCATAAGATTAGATACTAAAACCAAAAACCACTGATTCTTGGATATGGAAAGGAATACTGGAAGGTATAGCTCTTCTGCAACAACATTACATTTGGAAAGTGGGAGATGGAAGAAAAATACACATTTGGGAAGACAGATGGATCTCAAACCACTCTGGAAGAATTACAAAACCCACCCGCTTCCCAGAAAATCTCATAACTGTTAATCAGCTCATCAACACCTATGGGGATTGGGACACCACTATTCTAAACCAATGGTTCCCACCAGACATTCAAAACCTTATTCTTCAAACACCTCACTCCACAAATGACCAAGATGAAGTCAGTTGGACTCTCACCCATACCAACAAATTCTCTGTCAAATCTCTATATGACAAGCAGATACAAGACAAATATGCTAATGATATCCAAATTGCTCCTTGGAATAAAATATGGGGTCTAGATACAAATCCTGCTATTCATGTTTTCATCTGGAAATGTGCCCATGGCATTCTCCCAACTAATGCTAAGACTGCTAGCATCCTGAGCTACATTGATCCCATTTGTACCTCTCTTAAGAATGGTGTCAAGATATAACACATGTTCTTCTTTCTTGCCCTGCTGCTTTGCTGATGTTTGGAGAATAACATTATCTCTTCACCACTTTCAAGGATTTCCATGATTGGCTCAATAGCTGGTTTCAAAGAGAACAACACCAAGGCTAGCTGGAATGCAACATATGCCACTATATGCTGGTTCATTTGGAAAGCAAGATGTGGACGGGTATTTAGGAAAATTACTCCAACAAATGCAATCACCGCTAAGGAAATAATTCAACACTTGTGCAGCTACTCAAGAGTGCACCATCAACCAGGGCATATAATAAACAACCTGTACTATTAGCCAAACAGATCAACTATAAATACGAGATAACTACAACAAAATCAGACACCCTTATGATAAATTTGGAATCACTATTAGCATGCACATAGATCTTGCTGATCTTTATCAGGCTACTAGTGATAATCAATCGTATACTAACTATTCTCTTGTTGCTATGGACTTTGCAGGACAATGTGTGGGTACCAGAAACTTCAAGGACTTCACCACAGGAATCAGAAGAGCAGACCAAGCCAGCAGAGGAGCTCAAATTGCACTGACCTGGGGAAAAACTATGCAGCAAGCTAACATCACCTTTGCTGCTGAAGAAGAACAAACTCTGCAAGCCATCAAAGAATGCTACCAATGGGAAGTTCAACAAAGATTCAAAGGCAGCTGTAATCATCATCAAGGCAGCAACAATGACAACCATCAAATTGTTTTTGTTCTAGGAAACCTCAACAGAGTGACAGTTCAACAAAACTATGCTGAAGAAATTTAGCCGAATAGCTAGACAATCTCAAACGTTCTCTCGATTCTACTTGGAGAGGGAAGAACTTAACTACTATCTTAGATGCTTTACAAATTCCTATAACTACACATGAATTAGCTCATTGTAATGATGTTAACTATATTTTGAGGGATAGGCCGGTTGAGGCACGCTGTGGACCCACTGAACACAACATTACCATACAAACAGTTAGATCTTTATCGGGACAAAGTGGGGTGAGTCTGTTAGGCCGGTTCGGTGGTATAAAAGTTGTTTTGCCATGCCACATGGCAAACTAGTTTCCCCGCTATGGTAAAACTGACAAATTTTATTAGAGCATCTCCAACAGTGGGTGCTAAAAATCTTATGTGGAATTTTTATTTAGATCCTTAGAGCCTCTCCAATATAATGTGTGTGAAGGAAAAAGTCATAATCCACGTATGATTCACAACAATATTTATAAAAAATCATCTTCAACCCATTAATGTGAAGATGATGTGGCAAAAAAAAAAGGTTAGACATCCTCTTGGTGAACCTCTAGTTTTAGACATTCACTTAGAGGATGTCTTCCCATCCTACTCACACTTTTGTTAATAAAAGTCAATGAAAAATAAAAATGGAAATGATTTTAACCAAGTATATGCCTACAAATAAGTAAACAAATAATAAAAAAATTTATGGGTTGGAGATGAAACTTTATTTTTCCTAATATTTAGGATTTTCTACTCAAAGGATGTCTTAAAAGTGATGCCACATATGAAATATTCACATTCACCATTATGCTTTGATCATGGACTATCTCCAATGGTGTGGGGTCTTATGTTTAAAATTTGTTGTTTTGGATAATGATAAAATTGATTCCCTCTTTCCTATTGGTTGGGAACAATTTATTCAAAAATAAAAATTTAAAATATAGTTAAAATGATGACGTGGAGGTCATTCTCAAGGTCTAAATTAGACCTTCTCCAAGACCTTCATATTTATTTTCACACCCTTCCAATTTAATAGGACCCACTGTTGGAGATGAATTTAATGTAAATGAGGGTCTAAAATCTTATGTGTCATAAAAAAAAATAAGACTCTCACCCTCTGTTGGAGATGCTCTTAGAGCATCTCCAATGCTAGAGGTCAAGGTCATCCTATATGGAGGTGTTATTTATACATTTTGGTTGTGGGTCATTCACTACATGACAAAAAAAATTAAATATAACACTTTCTACCTAAATTTTATCTCCAATCTCCAAGGTACTACCTTACACTTTTTATTTAAATCAAGAGACAAAAGATGATGTGGACTTAAGACCTAGGGTGAAGAAAGTCTTATTTCCACCTTCTCCTTTACCCCAATAAGCCATGTCATCTTTTCTATGACCTCCACCCTTGCATTTGAGATAAAATTTTGGTGCAAAAAGTCTTAAATCCTAGGTGTCATACTAATTTAAAACCTTTACCCCTTGCATTGGAGATGCTTTTATATTGTGATTTGTGGGATCCTTATCAACAAAAAATTTAGTTGTTTGTGTTTGGTGGAGTCTTTATTAAATTTTAAGGATTAAGAAATATGTTGTGGGACCCTCTTATAATAGAAATCTGTTATAATAACTAAATAGTAGGAGAGAAGAAGAAAAAAAGACTAAAAAACTAATAAGCGATCAACATTACAACGGTAGCGATCTAAACTAGACCGTTCGGTGTAGTCTCGACCGCCCGGTAGAAACTTGATCTGGCCCGACTAAATGGCAAATAATTGCTTATTTGCCGGCTCCATAATAGGTGCAAAACTGGCAAATCTATTGATTCCGACTTTATTTTTTTTGATGAGAAAAGATAGTATATTAATCGAGCAATAAAATACATTAGTTTTACAATGTCATTCTTTTCAAAGGATATTGGACATCTATTGATTCCGACTTCAAAAGTGGGAGATAAACAAATTTGTTTGCTTGGTTGCTTCCTATCCCCGGGCCTTATCTCCCATGCTGATTTGGCACTTTATTTTTCCAGCCACAAATTCAAATAAGTGATCAGTTTCCAAGGATAGATAAACAAATAAGTAGTGAGTGAGTTCAGTTTCAAAGTACCACTAGTATACATACATCATTAACCTTTACAGCATCACGACGGTAAGGTAAGACAAAACGTCGTCTCATATCATATCCTTGTGTTGTGTTCCGTCAGAATCAGAGTGATGATGATAAAACTTGGTCACTCCCGCCTTTTCCAAAAATCTCTTTCTGTTTTCACTAGATTTTTTGGGTTTTGAGAAAAGTTATATGATGTTATTCTCTCTCTGTCTGTAAACTCCTTCCCAGTTCTCATCCATTTTCTTTTCGCACTTGGTAGATACACAGAGAGCAGGTCAGTGAGGTGAGGATCTTCTCAAATGTTTTCTTTTCTGGATCTTCCTAAAATTTTATTGTTTTGAACCCAACCTAGAATTGACCTGGGTTTTTGTTAGATTTCACTACTTTATTCTCAAATATTAGATTTCACTATTTTATTCTCAAATAACAATAATTCTAATTCTTAGAAGATTTCTTTCTGTTGTCCTTGAGTTAGACTCTTCTCATCCAAGTGGAGATTTTCATCCCATCTCTTCCCGCTGAAAACATTCTTAGAGAGCAGATCAACCCAACAAGTCAGGTGAAGATAAACATTGTTTTGTTGTTATTATTATATGGAAATTGTCATCAAGTTTGACTAGAAGATATCATTCTCAACATACATAATTATAGAGATGTTCGCATATTATCTCAAATGTTACATTTTCGGACCCTAAATTACACCACTTAAGATAAATCATGTAGTTTGATATCTACATGTTCCATTTGATCATATTATTAGTATCTGTTCATGAGCTAGATTTGTTGTTAAATTGAGCATATATATATGTTAGGTTAATTTAGTATTGAGAGCTAAATTCAATTAATGTTAATGTTCCCATACTTGTGTGTATGTGGCAGATGCAAGTTTATAGCCATGACAGAGATGCCAATTATGGCCGATCCATCTATGGTTCTGACTTCAGAAGATATGATAGTTGGAAGAGGCGTGACCATGTTCTTGATGCACAAAGGTTGAGTTGGGAGAGAGATGAATGTCCAGGTAGGAGATGAGAACGTTCTGTTGGAGAAAATGAGTTTTAATTAAAATGTTTTATGGTCTTGGTGTGGTTTGATCTAATGACCTAAGGGTCTAAGGATACTCACTCATTTTTGGGTGAATGAAGTGGAACCTTTAGTCCCACATTGTGGAAAACTAAAGAGGAGCTCCACTATATAATCATACTCTTATGTATGAAACGTGGGTGGAGCGGGTGGGCAAAAATACATATTTTTACCCATGCGATATGCGCGTATGCCATGTACCAAGTCCCTTTTCTACACGGATTTATTTTTGGCGAGTTTTTCTTTAGGAAATTAATTCCAAACTTATTTCTTAAGAGTTTTATTTATGGTAAAATTCCTTTTACTTGTTTTTGAAGAAAACCAAAACCTAACTTGATTTGCAAGTATTTTCATCCTATAAATATAACTCGAAAATCTTTTCTATACACCGAAAAATTCTTCTTTTATTCTAGGTTTTCTCCCGCACGTTTTACCTCCATCCCCGTTGCCGAGTTCGAAGAGAGGGTAACTTGCGTTGTGCTAACTCAAGTTATATCGGCAGTCTTATCCTGGACACATCTTCGCTGTGAGGGGTTTAGCATTACTCAACTCGAGTATACCCGCGAACTAATGTGTTAAGGACAACTTGTTGAACTGTGATTCCGCCTCGTCAAGTTATTTCGGTAGAGTTGTTTCGCATTAGTTCTTTACATATTATTTTCGATACATCTAACGTGCTGTTCATTGTTGCAAGATCCCAACACGTTCTTCGTCTCGTGGACAGGACTATCGCCAGAGATCAAGGTCTCCTCATGTTCGCAGCCACAGCCGAAGCTACCGGGAGGACAACTATGACAATAGACAAAACCATGAACATTCTTCAGTGGTATGCTGTGTGACTGAAACCTCGTCATGTTTTGAATGTTTATCCTAAACCTGCTGATTTGAACAATTGAACTTACCATTTGCACTTGCACGTTCCATCCATCTATGGTTCTGACTTCAGAAGTGGTAATGAATATGATAGTTGGAAGAGGGGTGACCATGTTCGTGATGCACAAAGTTTAAGTTGGGAGAGAGATGAATGTCCAGGTAGGAGACGAGAGCGTTCTTGGTCTCGTGGACATGACTATCGCCACAGATCAAGGTCTCCTCATGTTCGCAGCCACACCCGAAGCCACCGGGAGGATAACTATGACCATAAACGAAACCGTGAGCATTCTTCAGTGGTATGCTGTGACTGAAACCGCGTCATGTTTTGAATATGTATCCTATAAACCTGCTGATTTGAACAATTGAACTACCGTTTGCACTTGCAGGTTCCATCTGCCACAGTTAAGGTGATGGGGTTGTCAAAAAGGGCAACTACGAAAGATCTTTGTCGGAACCTGGTAACATATTATTTTTCTCTGAATTTGTTTCAGCTCTTACTTGTAATTTGTTGTACCTATACTCGATAGGAATCATCTTTGTGTATCTCCGAAAGGAAAAATTCGGTTTTGTTATGCACCTTCTAATTTGAATGCATCTTTGATTAGGCGGAATGGGGACCTTTTCTTGACGCTCGAGTTATAAAAGAACGCAATTCTAGCTCCTGCTGGAATTGCATTTATCGATTTCCCGTCAGTTGTATGTACATTCGTGTAGCCATCAATTTCTTTATGCATGTATTAGTTGCGGTTTAGAAACTTATTCTGGTGACATATAGATAAAGGCTCGCACAATATGATGGATGCAATCGGAGATGATGGCCTCAGAGTTGATGGCATGATGTTGTGTTTTGAGTATAGGTATGTGGCTTGCATTTCTGGATATATTTCAGCAACAACAATACACGATTTTGATGAAAAGTTCAAATAAATAGTCAAAATCTAAGTTGGCTACTTTATATGTGGACGATAAGTAGTATTTTCATTGTGATTGGAGGCCACAAAAACAAAAAATGACAGGCACAATCTGAAATGTTATACACTACAAACACGAGCGATGTGCTTTAGTGGACACAGAATATGAGTATTTTATTCTGGTTAGTCACAAATATGTTTCTAGATAATTCACTATTGATGAAAACTTACAGAGGACGGTACTTTGATTATAGTAAACTGTTATAAAGAGGCTTGCAGATTTAGAATAAAAATGGATATACGAAATTGGCATTCTTTGTTAGGCGTTACAAATGAGTTTGATGTTTTGGATTTCACTATTGATGTTATTTGTCATCATAACCCAAATCTCTGCAGCATAACATATGAAGTTTACAATAGCTAATGCAACAAATACAAACCTTGATTTTTTACAGCTTTAAGAAGATCAAATCGGAATACCAAGCGTATGCATGAAAAACGAAGAAGGCAAGTAAAGTGGCGGAAAGCAATAGAAAGAGGAAGACGGAGAGGAGGAGCAGATGGTAGAGGAGGATGAAGAAGAAGTGGAAAACACTGAGGTAGTGGATGTTGTAGAAGGCGAAGGAGAAGCAAAAGACAGTGAGGAGGAAGGAGAAGCAAACGACAGTGATGAGGAAGGAGAAGCGGAAAACAGTGAGGCAGAGCAGGTGGTAGAGGAGGAGGGAGGCAATGAGGGGGTAGACTTGAATGAAGGAGATGGAGAAGAAAGTGAAGAAGAAGAAGTACAACAAGTCAGGGTTTCAACGAAAAAACAGTCAAATAAATGGACTGAAAGAGAAACAAATCTGCTAAAGGTAGGATTTGATTTGCACCAAAGTTCAGTTTTTTTTTTAATCTCCATTTATCCACTTCTTTAACGATAGTTCATATTTTTTTTTAAAATTTGTACAGATAGGAATTTATTTGCTCTCGGGAGAAATCAAACCATGGACTAAGATTTTGAGGTTGGGATCTCACATCTTCCATCCTAAACGTACTGCTGAACAACTAAGGGAGAAGGATAGGCGTATGAGGGAGATACTCATAGGGTCCGAACAAAAGGTCGTATATATATGAATGGAGATACTCGTAGGGTCAGGACAAAAGGGCGACGCATTAGGCTATGAAGGTAAACAAATTTCCCCCACAATCATTTTGGATGTTGTCAGGTTTTGGTCAGGTTGTCTTGTAATTTTGTGAAAAGAAATGAAAGTAGCAGTACTAGTATGGACTTGATTATGTAATCCGCCTTTGGTGTTATTACCTACATCACCCATATATTTTGTAAATGGATCTATATATATTTCTCTTTGGTTTATTGTGCTGAACTGGTTGAAGTATTTCTATTTTCGACTCAATGGCAGCATATGTACATCTCTTAAATACGGTTTTGTTCTTTTACTTTGGGCGCTAATCATGTTGCAACATGAAATGATAAAGATGTAAATACAAAATCAAACATTTGAATGGGCTGGTTTCAACACATTCATGTGACAGGCAGGTTAAAGTCACACAACAATGCCTGAATTAAAAAGGAGTGCAACAGCCTTGGATCACAAGCAGGATAATGCAGCAGTAGTATTTTTGCGCTTATCCAAAACATATCCACTATTAGCTTCGATAAAAAAATAAAATAAAATGGGATTTCAGCATTTGGAGACATTCACATATAATAAGCCTTGCACTTTTAGGGCGACCCCGAAAGAATTAGGGGCGACTTTTTTATTCCCAACCCATATACACCGTTAAGGGATGTCCAAAAACGCGGAGAATACGTTAATGCCCTTACACAATCGGAAGCTATTTTGTTCCCGATTATAATAACGCAATCGGAAGCTTAGTAACCATATTATACTACCGATTATATCGATTTTGTGCCAAGCGCGTATCTTGCTTCTATAATAATCGGTAGGAAAAATAACCTCACTAGACTACCGATTATAGTAGCTCCTAAATACCCAAAATTGGTGATTTCGCCAAGAAAGAAATTTGGGAAACCGTATAATCGGAAGCCTTATTAACTACCGATTATTCTAGTTCCCAAATTCGAAAAAATGACATTTCGCAAAAACAAAATTTGGGGCAACTGTATAATCGGTAGGTTATTAGCTACCGATTATACTCCAACTACCCGCAAAAAAATGTAGGTGATATTGTTATGAATTTCAAAATATTTATGAAAATCGGAAGTTTTAATTGTTGATCTAACTACCGATTATACTCCAACGGCTAGTTCGTTCAAAATAAACTAGCCGTGCCTCGAAAACCAAACACAATCGGTAGATAATACATATTTATAAACCTCCGATTATGTTGAAGTAACCGTTTTTTTTTTTAAAAACTAGCCGTTGGGTACTTTTTTTGCTATAAATAGAGACCTATCTCTACCAAACTTATTCACCCATCACATTCAATCTTCCTAAATCGGTCACCCATCACTTTGAATCACCAAAATGGCTACAACTCCGTTCAATAATATAGAAGATGTTGCTATTGTCGAGCACACACCACTCTCACAAAGCACTCCGTTGAGGAAGCACAATGGGTGACCCGTGCGAAGACCCAACAAGAGGGCCTTACTTTGGGGATGATCAAAACACCAATGCTTGGTGGAAACGGGTGTTTAAGGTTTTTAAAGCACTAAGCGGAAATCGTTATAGGAGGACGCTCCCGCAAAATAAGGGAAAGGTACGCATATTTATACAATGAATGCGTCTTCGAGAAATGAATTGAAAGCTCGTAAGACGCTATGCCAAACGAAGACCGAATGAGTAGAGTAAGTTTGTGAATCAATAGGCCTCTTATCAAAAATTATTTATTTGGTTATGATTATTCAACAACGCTAACTTATTTAAAAAATTGTTTTCCCAAAGATACTTTGGGTCGAGCCAATACGAATTAAGGTACGGTCATGAGTTTCGCACGAGGACCTGCTACACTCTCTTGAGGAAGTTGAATGGCAATTCGCCCAATATAATTAAACTCGTAGAGAATCCCTAGAGCGATGTATTGAACAATTTTATGTGTTTTACTTCTATTTTATTTCAACTACATGTATGTTTTTTCGATTCAATAAAATGAGTGACTTCAAATACGGTTCAATTTTTACCCAAAAGGAAATAAGGATTTTAGAAAAACTCATTTAGGGGCAACCTATAATCGGTAGGTTTTGGAACCTATCTTCCGTACGATTATGGCTACATCCAAATCACGAACCACATGGTTAGGCCTGGCTTTGTACCCTCTTAATCTATGGATTCTGGCAAGGGTTCGATCTGGGGATCCTTACAATCGGTAGATTATTAAGTTAAGTAGACTACCGATTATGGTAGATTTCAAATTTCCTACAATGAAGGATTTTAGAAAAAACTCATTTTGGGGCAACCTATAATCGGGAGGTTGGGTAACCTATTTGGCTTCCGATTATGGCTAAATCCAAATCACGAACCACATGGTTATGGTCGGCTCTGCACCCCTCAAAACCTAGGGAATTTGGCCAATGCTCAATTTGGGGCTTCCAATAATCGGTAGGTTATAAGTAACCATTTCTACCCATTTCTTCCAATAATCGGAGGGTCTGGTAATATATTGAACTCCGATTATGGCTGCATAAAAATCACGAACCACATGGTTATGCCTGGCTCTGTACACTCGAAACCTATGGAATTTGGCAAGGGTTCGATCTGGGGCTCCTTATAATCGGTAGGTTATTAAGTTGTTAACCCTACCAATTATGGTAGATTTCAAATTCCCTTACATGAAGGATTTTAGAAAAAACTCATTTTGGGGGCAACCCATAATCGGATGGTTTGGTAATATATTTAACTCCCGATTAACGCCGCATCCAAACACGAACCAAGTGGTTATGGTCAGGTCGTGTGCACTCAAAACCCATGAAATATGGCAAAGGTTGGATCCGGGGCTCGTTATAATCGGTGGGTTATATAATTATATACCCTACCGATTACTGAGAGATTTCAAAATTCATTACGTGAAGGATTTTAGAAAAACTCATTTTGGGGCAACTTATAATCGGTAGTTTATGTAACCTATTAGGCTTCCGATTATGGCTACATCCACAAAATCAAGCAAAGTGGTTATGGTTGGCTCTGCACCCCTGAAAACCTATGGAATTTGGGCAAGGTTGAATATGGGGCTCCTTATAATCGGTAGTATTACAAGTTGGATAAGCTACCGATTATAAAAGGGATTATTGGCCGAAGTATCTACACAACAATCGGTAGGTATATTTTAATTTAACCTACCGATTGCATTTTTACCTACCGATTATGGTGTTGGCTACCGATTATATAAGGGCATATTGGCCATTTCGAAAAATCGAAGATAAGGGGTAGCTTAGATTTACGTTTGGGTGACCTTTTTTGTCTTTTAGTGTCGCCCCTAATTCTTTTGGGGTCGCCCCTAAAAATGCAAGGATAATAAGAGTTTATGGCAACATCCTATGGTAAAATTATTTACTTTTACTTTTACAACTTTTTCTTTTACACGAGCGATGAACAAGCTGAGCAGCATAGTTACTAGATCCTTTCATTTTTGTTTATTTTGAGTGACATCATTAAACTCCCGCCAATTCTAAAATTTTTGAATTTTGAATTTTCAAAGTACACTGTTTCGGGCAGGGTGCCATTACATCACAATCACTTTTTTTTCTCCCTCCCATATAATATTAGATAAGAAATCTGCTTTACCTTTCTCATCTCTAGATTCTAGATCTCCTCCTCCTCCTCCAAACTCTCTTCCAGATAATCTGATTCATATTCAAATCTCACCACCACCACCACTTTCATACTCAGTATTTACCAACATCAACCAATCTTTTATTCCATAACCTGCAACACCATCATGAAGAGCAGTATGTTTCCAAATCGAAATCAGTATTCTTCTTCTTCTTCTGCAAATCACTTCTGATTTTCAATTCACAGTATAGTAATCTTTATTTTTTCTTTCAATTTTTTTTTTTTATCCTGATGATGTATTTGTAGCTATGAGGTTCTAGATAGTGTTTATTTGTCTGTTTTGTAAAGGGAAAATTCCCATTTGTTTTTGAAGAATTAATAGATTCAGTTCAATTTTTTTTATGCTAATTAGTTGTAGTTAATTACTAATCATGGGGGTAAATCGATTGATTCTGTGACAAAGGATCGCTTTTTGGAACTGGTATTGGTATTGAATCTTGAAAATAGCCATTCCCTTGAAAGTGTTTGTTCAAATGCACCAATGACATAAGTAGTTTTTAGGATGGTTAGGATTCACTAAAACTACATTCCACTGACATGATTGCTGAACGCAGCAGCATATTACGTTAATTTGAAGTCACCTAGACAGTAGATCTTCATTTCTAATGAGGCTTGAATATTATGTTTTTGCTGATTCTCTACCGTCATTAATATGTGTTCCGTGATGGTTTATACTGTATTATCATGCTTGCATTTCGAGTCATACAACATTATATGATAAATCTCACAAATTTTAACATTTACTTATTTTCTCTTTTGTTAACCATTACAGGTTCATAATAATGTATGCTTGGGAAGTGTTGTTGCGAGTGTTAGATTGGACCATGAGCTGCTTGTTATTTGGAACTTGCTACCTGAGTTTGTTGGAGTTGGACAATAATGAAGGTTTCTGTGGACCAATGCTGGTAATTCGCAAGCCAAAGCTCATGTGTCGGTTTGATGTGAATTTAACCTCAGTTTGCTTACATGAGTACATGTACATGTTATGTAAAACTAATACAAATTTAATGCATCTTTTAACTATTGAGGTCTCTAAACATTCCACCATGGTCTGTTGTGTAGTCCACTTTTTTCAGCAACATTTATTGTTTAATTCTAATTGTTTGTGGCTGGCTGAATCGCAGGCTAAATCTGATTAGGCGTGGGCAGCAATTGGTAAATCTCCACCGTTTGCCATCAATTCTTGAGATTTGGTAAGTCGTTAGTTGTTATCTAATTTATCTTAATTTGGTCACGTTTTTGCTATTGGAAATACTTAACTTATTGATGAAGAGTTTTAACATTTTTTTTTCTAAGCTTTATCATTGCATATTGTATTGGTGTCTTAGCTCTCAAGTTTTTTTTTTAAGACACGCATCTCATTATACCATTATACAATTTGCTGGTGTCATATGCTAATTAATATGTGGTATTTTGATACTCCCTCTAGTTGAACTACACATAGGTTAATTCAGTTATTTCTCATACATGTTTCTCCTGAATAGTAATTTTCTCGGCCAGTACGTTGTATTTGTCTAGGATGTAGCATTGGTTTGTGACATCTGACGTGTTATAAGACATAGCTTCTTACCAAGCATCTTAACTCTTGAGTGATGACATCTGAAATGAACCAGTAATTCTTAGAAGCCGAAAGACTCATGAGTCATGACCTACAATATAAGTTTTTATAGTGACACCATTTTGATTCAAGCTACTCTTTTATAGATTACATTACTTACCAAAAATAAAAATTTAGGCATAAAAGTCATGTAAAATTTAATGAATGTCTAACTCCTGCATGAACACTGAGGTGAAATTAATGTCCTGATGTTTTATAGGTACGCTGTTTTCTCTCCATTGACAAACCCTCAGAACCTTGTATTTATCTTTTTTCTTGTCTCACCTTCCAGATTGCTAAGAGCTCTTGATTTCAATGCTTTCTAGCAGAATGAATACTTTAAGCCTTCTAGCACAGTGGTTTAAACTAAGAAAAGAAATGGATGAGGGTAAGGTAATATTCTTCTCTGCTTTACTGGTTATCTGCCAGCCTACCTTTATAAGTACAAGTGTTTCATTCGCATATTCTGCTCAGGCATTTATAAGTAACATTGCATCTTTAACTTCCTATATAATGGAACAGAAGGTAAGATCTCTATCACTCACAAATCTTTGCCAGTGGGTTAGTTTTCGGACTTGTATGTTTGTATCTTAATAGGATGTTTGATTTGTCAAATTAATAAAGACAAATAATTTCCAAATATATAAAAAAAGGACATTTTGTAACTGATAATAACTAAAATTTAAATAAACAACGAAAACATGTTTTCCAACATAAAGTTGATATTTAAAAGTTCTCTTTTCATTTTAATTCGGTTCTACAAATGTTATTTGGTTTATTGATTCCTACGTTTTCTCTAGCTTTCTTACGTCATGTTCCTCTTCAATAAAACTTAATATATCTTCTCTATTATTTTTCTTTTTCAACCATCTATATTAATTAAAACTCATATAAGTGGAATTTGATAAAATGAGTTCTTGCTTTTCAGTTTAAACAGTTATGCATGTTTTGTTTTAATGTTTACATGTACAGTGCTTATACTTCTAAATTTCGAATTTATGATTATCCATCGTTAGCACTATTACTCCTCTTTATACTCTCTTTGCTATTCTTCAATGTTTTCTCAATTATTGGTTCTTCACTATTTCCTCAATTTTCGATCTCATTTTGAATTGTGTTTTGATATGGTTAAACTTATTTACAATGCTGTACATGAAAAACACTAAAACAAACCACCAATCAAAAAGTAACTCAAATAAATCACCTTTCTAAAATTTAATAAATATATATATTTTTGTTGAAAAGACAAAACATCTTAAATAAATGATGTGTGTTTAGAGACTAAGAGTTGTAAACGAAGACAAAAGACACTAGAATGAAGACTATAATACTAGAAAATTGTGCATGTTCCACTAAATTGGGAATTGTGTGTATTTAGAGACTAGGAGTTGTATATGAAGACATGACATCGTAATGAAGACTGAACTACAAAGAAGTTATGCCCGTTCTACTTGGGAATTGAGGTGTGCTTTGAGATGAAAAGCTGCATACGAAGACAAAAGATGCTGAAATGAAGACTGCAATACCAATAAATTGCCCCCGTTCCACTTATGGGAATTGATGTGTGCTTAGATACTAGGAGCTGTGTACGAAGACAGAAGACGCTGAAATGAAGACTGCAATTAATACCAGGAAATTGCGCCCGTTCCACTTATGGGAATTGATGTGTGCTTAGATACTAGGAGCTGTATACGAAGACAGAAGACGCTGAAATGAAGACTGTAATACCAGGAAATTACGCCCGTTCCACTTATGGGAATTGATGTGTGCTTAGATACTAAGAGTTGTATACGAAGACAAAAATACATAAGACGCTGAAATGAAGACTGCAATACCAGGAAATTGCGCCCGTTCCTCTTATGGGAATTGATGTGCTTAGATACTAAGAGATGTATACAAATACAAAAGACGTTGAAATGAAGACTGGACTACCAAGAAATTGCGCCCGTTCCACTTATAGGAATTGATTGATGTGTGCTTAGATAGTAGGAGCTGTATACGTAGACAGAAGACGCTGAAATGAAGACTGCAATACCAGGAAATTGCGCCCGTTCCACTTATGGGAATTGATGTTTGCTTAGATACTAGGAGATGTAAATGAAGACAAAAGACAATGAAATAAAAACTGCAATACCTGGAAATTACGCCCGTTCCGCTTATGGGAATTGTGTGCTTAGATACTAGGAGTTGTATACGAAGACAGAAGACGTTGAAATGAAGACTGCAATACCAGGAAATTGCGCCCGTTCCTCTTATGGGAATTGATGTGTGCTTAAATACTAGGTACTGTATACGAAGACAAAAGACATTGAAATGAAGACTGCAATACCAGGAAATTGCGCCCGTTCCACTTATGGGAATTGATGTGTGCTTAGATATTAAGAGCAGTATACGAAGACCAAAATCGCTAGAATGAAGACTAAGAAATTGTGCCCGTTTCACATACTTGGGAATTGAGGTGTGCCTAGAGACTAATTAAGAGCCGTATACAAAGACAAAACACGCTGAAATGAAGACTACAATTGCTCCTGTTCCACTTATAGGAATATGTGTGTGCTTAGAGACTAAGAGCTGTATACGAAGAGAAAAGACGCTGAAATGAAAACTGCATTACTAGGAAATTGTGCCCTTTCCACTTATGCGAATTGATGTATGCTTAGATATTAAGAGTAGTATACAAATCCAAAAAGCGCTAGGATGAAGACTAAGAAATTGCGCCCGTTTCACTTACTTGGGAATTGAGATGTGTTTCGAGACGAAAAGCTGTTTACGAAGACAAATGACGCCGAAATAAGACTGAAATACAAAGAAGTTCCGCCCGTCCCACTCACTTGGAATTCGTTGTGTGTTGAGTGCAAGAAGAAACTAGATATGTGTCACAAAGAGGTATAAATTCTTAACTCCAACTACATATTTACTAAATGTTGCAAAGAATTCTGACCAGGGCATTGGAGTACCTTGTTTGTTTTTTTGCAGGTCTCAATTACGTATTCCAAGGACATATTCAATAGAGATATTTTATGAGGCAGAATGATTTCCTGTTTGGCATTCATCAGCCTGCTGCTTGGGTATAGTTTCAATCAAATTAGACCTGTTTAGCTTTTCTTTTATTGCTCACTACTCCGGCATTGTGTTTAGTTATATTCTTATTCATGATCTAAACTTGTGCTGAATGAAAGAAGATACATATCAAATAAAAAAGTACGAATTTTTAACTCCAATGATATCTTTACTAGATTTTGCAATGATTTCTGACTTGGGCGTCGGAGTATCTTGTTTGTTTTTGTAGGTCTCGATTATGTGCCCCCAAGGATAAATTTAGTAGAGGTAGTTTATGAGGCAGTTTGCATTTCTGTTTGGCATTTCATCAGCCTGCTGAATGCAAGAAAAAAACAAGATATGTGTCAAACAAAAAGGTATGGATTCTTAACTCCAACTACATCTTTACTAACTGTTGCAAAGATTTCTGACTTGGGTGTTGGAGTACCTTGATTGTTTTTTGCAGGTCTCAGTTATGTGCTCCAATAAAAATTCATTAGAGAGTTGATGAGCCAGAATACTTTCCTGCTTGGCATTTGATCACTGCTTGTGTTATGTTTTAACTAACTTAGACTTGTTTAGCTTATATTTTATTGCTCACCAGAATTGGTATTGTCTCTGTTCTCATTCATGATCAAACTTGTGCTGAATGGAAGAAGAAAGTTAAGATGTGTCAAATAAAAAGGTGCGAATTCTTAACTCCAGTTACATCTTTACTAAATTTTGCAAAGATTTCTGACTTGGGCGTCGGAGTACCTTGTTTGATTTTTGCAGGTTTTGGTACGTACTCCAAGGATGAATTAGTAGAGATTTGATGCGCCAGAATGCTTTCCTGTTTGCCGTTTGATCAGCCTGCTTCTTGGGTAAAGTTTCAACTAATTTGACCTGTTTAACTTATTTTTTATTGCTCATTTGACTATTGGTACTATGGTATTATATTTAGTTATATGCTCATTCGTGATCAAAACTTGTGTTGAATGAAAGCAGAAAACAAGATATTTGTACTCCAACTATATCTTTACTAAATTTTACGAAGATTTCTGACTTGGGCCTCGGAGTACCTTGTTTGTTTTTTGCAGGTCTCAGTCACGTATTCCAAGGAAAAATTCAGTAGAGGTATTTAATGAGGCGGAATGCTTCCCTGTTTGGCATTTCATCAGGCCGCGTCTTAAGTATAGTTTCAACTAAATTAGACCTGTTTAGCTTTTGTTTTATTGCTCACTAGACTATTGGTACTCTAGCATTGTGTTTTGTTATATTCTTATTCATGATCTAAACTTGTGCTAAATGAAAGAACAAAACAAGATACATGTCAAATAAAAAGGTACGAATTCTCAACTCCGACGATATTCGTACCTTGTTTGTTTTTGCAGGTCTCGATTAGGTGTCCCCAAGGACAAATTCAGTAAAGGTAGTTTATGAGGCTGAATACTTTCCTGTTTGGCAATTTCATCAGCCTGCTGCTTGCGTATAGTTTCAACTAAATTACACCTGTTTAGCTTTTATTTTATTACTCACAAGACTATTGGTAATCTGACATTGTGTTTAGTTGTATTCTTCTTATTCATGATCAAAACTTGTTTTGAATGAAAGAAGAAAACAAGATGCGTGTCAAAAGAAGGTATGGATTCTTAACTCCAATGACATGTCTACTAAATTTTGCAAAGATTTCTGACTTGGGCCTTGGAGTTCCTTGTTTGTTTTTTTGCAGATCTCAATTATGTACTCCCAAGGAAAAATTCTGTAGAGATAATTTATGAGGCAAAATGCTTTCATGTTTGGAATTTGATCAGCCTGCTGCTTGCGAGTAGTTTCAACTAAAAATATCCCTGTTTAGCTTTTGTTTTATTGCTGACTAGAACTGTGTATGCTATTGGAAACATTCATGAACTATGCTGCCGTAAATACTTATTGGGAGACAGTTCCGATATTCATTAAGGTATGCTTGTCCCATGATAAGTTCTTGACAAACTTGAATTCGTAGAGAAGCTCTTTCAAGGATCTAAATCAATGATTTGATTAGTGTATTCTGTTTTTGCATATTTCACGAGCTAAATCAAAGGATAGTGCTGGGGATTATAACAAGTGAGTAATTCTTGCTGTTAATTTGTTTTAGGTATTTGATTCTATGTTTACATAAGTATCAGTGAAATGAAATTGGTTCTGATTGTGTTGTTTTCCTATTTAAATGGTTTATCAGTAAAAGTAGCTAAACTGAAGACATGAAAAAGGAGATATAACTAAGACTAGCACCTGATGGTAACAAATGTGAGTATTTCTCGTTTTTCTAATTTAAAATTTTATGTTAATATGTTTTTGGGTATTTCTATGGTTTTATTAGAAGATTGTTTAAGTTTTTAATTCTGATTTTTGCGATTATCTTGCTGCTGTTGTTGTTGTTGTTGTTGTTGTGTTTGAAAGGTTTTATTAGTGAAGAAAAAATCATCAACAAAGGATAGAGAAGCCTTCTATTGAGAGAAGTCGGTCTCTCTGCTGTAAGTAATCTCTACAGATCTGCTCACATTTTTCCTTTCAATGACCTGTGCTTGTCACTCAATTTTACCCTTCTTTCGGTTTCTGAGACTGCTAGTTTGTTTTCATTCCGATCAATTTTTTTCTGTGATCCTAGCTAGTAGTATATTGACTTGTTGTTTAAAACAATTTTGTTGGCAGGGGCGAGTATTATGCATGAGGACTGCGCAAATATCTAAGGCTGTGAGCTTTCTGAACAATGATCGCAAGCTAGTAAGAGTCTTCATCTGATCTTTTTACTTGTTCACATTTGTTGTTCTCGTTGATCATCTTACAACCCTGACCAAAACACAATGGATGAGGAATTTCAGTTAGTTCTCATGTTTACTCATTAACTTACATGATCAAGCATGTAAAAGGAGGAACTGAGACCTGATCACTTAATGAATGTTATGGTGAATTCTGCCGTGGAAATCCTCAATTGTGTTACACTTTGCGCGTCACTTGTCAAGTAAGCTTTTGCCCTTTTTTCATTACATTGTTCTCTTGAAAATTAGTGCGTCCTGATCAATTAACTGAAGTAGTAATTTGCAGTTGCGTAACGTAAATGATATTTTTTCTTTTCGAAGCTGATTAATGGTCATTTTCATTTGTGATGTATGAATATTTTTCAGCTCCACCAGATCCAATGGGGTGGTAAAGGAGAAGCAGCGTCCACTGATGCCAGGGCACTTTCAGGCCATGACTCTTATAGATTGCAGACAGGTATTTTTGGAAGCGTATGTTTGGACATTTCAGCTTAACGTAGACCATGGTTTAGTAATGCTGAATTGCTGATGCTTGCAGGTGTTTGAATTTATGATCTAACACTGACTATAAATCGACTCACATGAACTGCAAAATGATACTTAATGGATTGGTCACTGGGAATTCGGTTGCTTGGTAAGTACTTTGGTAACAGATTTTCTGTTAATATTTATTTCCAGTTTTGGTAGGAATTTGGTTTAGAAATGGACTTTTATTTGATTGCATACGAAGTACCATAAATGGATTGAGTATTTAGAACTATTTGGCTCTTGATGAACTTTTTTTTGGTTTGGCACTTGTTACTAGAATGATGTGTAAATTCATTTGATCTGAGTTTTAAACTTCATTTCATCTGTCGCAGGTCAAGTGAGGCACAATACATTAATACAAAGGATCTTTAGTAAATGAATGGGTCACAACACAAAAAAGATGGCTTTTGGTTCTGAATCAGTTTAGAATCAGATATTGCTTAAAATACTTCCTTTTTTTTAGCCTGATTTATTCGATTACAGACATGGTACTCTCTGATTTTCTCATACTTTTTAGCTCGGTATTTCTTGTATTTTCACAGTACGAAAAAGAGCTTTTTCAGCGATTAATGTCAAGTTTCTGGTTGTTACTTGTAGGAGCTGCACTTTATGTCGATGAAGGTCCTGAATCTATAACTTTTTAATTTGGAAATGTGTCTTCGTTGCAAAAGAGCATGGGACCTGGCTACTTCGAGAACCATTCTTGTGGCTTTCTATTGAGGTACTTGTAACTACATACCATTGGGTAAGGTATTGGTCGGATAACTATTACCATTTCTTATTGTCTATTCTGTTTTATACAGCACATTGTTCTTCTCGCAGAATCTCTTAATTGTGAAGGAACACACCTAGCCATTCTGAAGGAATCAGATATTTGGATTTGAAAACAACACTTTGGTCCTCATTCAGGTGTGTAGTTAATTTTCTTAACACAAATACAAGATCCCCTGTAGGCTCATAATAGTCCGATTGCTTGACTCACTTGTTTGTTTTCCCGATTTGGCTTTACCATTGCAGGCTAACGTTTAGGAACTACAGATGATGTCTGCTGCTGAGGTTAATTGGCTCATCTGATCTTGTCCCGCACCAATCTATATGTGCGTCACTGTCTATGATACATGCTGTGAATCTAAAATTTATCGAATTAGACAACAGAATTAAGTTAAAGAGTTCGTCTTTGCTTTCAACTGTGTAGCTCTCTACTCTGGGTGAAAATAGGAAAACTTCCACATAAAATATTAAGTTAAAGAGTCAGTCTTACTACTCAATGTACTCTTGAGTAATAATACTTCATTTAATTATGTAGAGTTAGAACAACAGTTAATGACAGCAGGCAAACAACAACCACAGTGAAAGATGGCAATCCAATAAGCCATTAACCATAGCACCATGAGTTTATGAGTGATGGAGTGGGCACATCTAACAGAAACGAGTTGTTGTGGTGTGTTGTTTCCATCATCATTTTCTTATACTATACTCTTTAATTATTGTTAGTCAAATGTTTATCATGCATGAACTTCCTTTGATATGTTGATCCTCTTAAAAAAGTAAAACAATTCATATATCAAAGCCTATTCATGCCAAGTTTTGGAAAGATGATCTTCGTTTAACAAGTGGTAGATCTTCGTTTGACAAGTGGTGTAACTGCTATGTCTTTTCGATTTGCAAATATGGTTTTGCTTTTCTAATTGCTGTCTGGGTTTGGAATTAGTGTATGGTTTATGAAGTTAAATATATTAAGTACCACTGAACAACTTTGTCAATCTTCAACTTCTTATGATGATGAAAGTTGCCCTACATTACTCAGTAACCTTGTGGTTTGTATTTTTCTACACCGAGGGGTCCTTTTCCTTCACATCTACTAATTGGCCAAGTTTTACAATTGCAGTGCCTGGAAGAAAGCATACAAACTTCAACTAAGCATTCTTTAGAGGCTCAAGAGCTAGCTTCAACTCAGTAACCTTGGCTAAAGTGTTGCCACTAGCCTAGTAGCTTGACCCTCTAGATCTTTTAAGTGTTCATTTATATGGTATATATTCCCTTTTGCCCTATTCTTTAGAGATACATTGAGTTTGTAATCATGTGAATGCGCTATTGTGTTCAACTTGATAATTCCTAGGCACTTATCTCTGTCAGGGGTAAATTTATTGGACACTTCATTATGGAACAAATGACAAGGTGCCTTTCCAATGTTTTCCGGCTGTAGCGATCTTTATCAAACTAGGCTAGGTAATTCTAATGCTTATGTCATGTAAGATATGGTTGGGGTAGTGATAAATCCGGGCAATCCAACTGGTCATGTATAGCAGCATCACTCAATTGCTTTTCCATACAATTATCTTGTTCTGCCTTGCACATTTGCTGGCGTTTGTTACAAGTTTCTTAAAGATTTCTGTTACGTTCTTGTTCATGATTGTAGGTTATTGTGGAGGAAAAACAGTGGACAACTATGGCATCATATACAGCTGAGAAAAATGGAGTTTTACCTCCCCTAGCAAGGCATGCCAAGGTTGGTTAATCAGATAAGTCATATGTTATTGAATGAATATTTGAAGTTAGTTGTTCAACAATGTATTTACTTGTACACTTAAATGGATTTATAAGCACTTGAAGATGCCTTTAATAGCTTAGAAGATGTAACGTGCAGCAAAGCTGAAGAAGGGGTGATTTTGTTCCCGCGTATGCAACTTCCTCTTTAAGGCAATTAAAGCTGCTGAAGCTGCTCAGACTGCCCCAGATACATTTTATGCTACGCGACTCCTAAAAGCCACATGCATTGTTGTATCTCCCGGATCTGACTTTGGCAATGTGAGACTACTCACTCATCTTCTTTGCTTTGTCAACTTTGTTTCTCTCCTGGGCATATGTGAGCATGTCAGCTAATTCTTAATTTATTGTTTTTAACAGGTTCCCGGCATATGGTTTGTTGGATTGTCAGTTCTACTTCAGGAGGAAAAGATCCAACGGGAAGAGATACTGTTATCGTCAGGCGCTTGACAGATTTCCACCAAGCTTTCATGGTTGAGTTTCATGATTGAGGAGTTCTCCCTTCCCCATAAACACATTTTTTGAACCGCCATATCGTGGTCTTCGTAAAGTGAAACCCATCCATTCTAGTTTTACAAATGGAACTTAGAAAAAATAGTTAATAGAGGTTTGGATTTTGAATGTTTGTATCATGAACTCAAAACGTGTAAATTTCATACATTGCGCGTATTGGCTAAAATTAAGTTTCATCATTTACTGCAACCTAATAGTCTCATTCTGATTAGGTTATTTGTGGATTTTGGTTAACAGACACTTAATAATTCTGATTATAGGTGTAAATAATCCATGGAGCTAGGTGGAACCATCCTGACCAAGGGCGCACCAGGCGAGACGAATACTAGAAGCACTGAATCACCTCACCAGGCCTGGGCACGGGGAAAGAGGAACAGAGACAGCTCGAAAAGCCGACATGAAGGGGGAAAAGCGTTGATGTGATGCTCAATGGGGATTCGAGGGCAATTAATGCACCGACAAGGTTGGTAAGGAGATGAGAGAAGCTCGGTCAAAACAAGACTCCTAGCCAAGCGTCGAAGAGCGATGCCGATCGTACCCACCCAATGGACGCCACATCGGGCGATGACACCGCTCGGCCAAATGACTCGGCTCGATAAAAGGTAGAGATCGACCGAGGCACCAAGAAGACACCCGAGAAGAACATCCAGAAGCTATACAGGCTCAACACCGTAATATTGGTGTATCACCGCCTGTAGCTATAAATAGGGATCGTGTAGGAAGGTAGAAGGGGGGGAAAAAGGAGAGAGAAAGGAGAGTTGTATTAGGCATTAGTGAGTATTATTGTGTGTTGGATCCTTGTAACCTTGCGTGAAGTAATAAGATCATCCCTTAACCCCCGTGGACTTAGATAATCATACCGAACCACGTAAATCTTGTGTTCTTTGATGTCTTTGTTTGTTTGCTTCTTAGTATATTTCACTCGGATGTAGTGGTAGGATTTTCTACATCTACATTCCGCGCCGACAAAGGGAGCGTATAACATCTTCTTGATACCTTGAAATCGGTTACCAAAAGAGGAAAATCCAAGCTCCTAAGTCACCTTGTGTGCTAGTTGACGCTAAGAGAGAAACTCTTTTGGTTTTTTATCTTTGTTTTCCTAGCAAAATCTTATCGAGTTTGATATAGGTTCGCTTTGTGTTCTTGTTTATTATCTTTGTTTTCCTAGCAAAACATGTCTTTCGTTTAAACAAAGTCGTCAAGACTATTTTATTAAGCTAGGCTATTAGCTTAAAACACCTCAGAGAGTTATTGGAAGATCCGTGAGCTCCCGAAATAACATCTTTCGATGTTGGTAGAAGCTAGAAGGAAATCCCATCTCGCCGGCCGTCATCTATCGTTTCAAACCTCGTAAAAAGAGAGATTCAATGCTCTCCTATCAACATCTATTGAGGATAGTTGATGCTAAATGAAAGACTCTAACAGTCGTAACACATAGGTCGCTAGACTTATCATCTAATGATCACCTCCATGATTTAAGGATAGATATCGTTACATTTGTCTCAATTTACATTTGTCTTCATTTACTCGTTTCGCCGTTTAAACCCTTCTTTTTAGCAAATTGAACAAAGCACAATGATGGTGGAAGCAAGACTAGCTCAGAATCATTGAGTCTAGTTTTCGGAAACCATGGCTGGGAGGATTATAGTGAGCGGCTCGTTAGGCGAGTCTCATTTTGATCCTACACTAGAAGCCTCACAAAGATATCGAGAAAATCTGTAGGAATCCTACGGTTCAACCGTCCCTGTGGAATTCCTAACTTGTATAGGAAGGTCATCAAAGACAGCTGGCTGTTGAGGGTCGTCATTACTATCCATCGTCGCCAAGAAAGAAATCTTCCGATTTAACGTACGGGTGATTAATGACTTCTCAGCGCTAGGAATGTTAGGACAAGTAGTAATTAATGCATAGGAAAGTACCGAAAGCGATGTGTCGACACAACTTTTCAAAGATTGTCCTTTACGGCCAAAACAATTTGACTGTTGAGACCAACACGCTAGCGTAAATGGAAGTGTACTATAAGAACTTTTCCCGCCTTGCACCTGCAGAATCGTGTACTCTATCCTTAACCTTTTCGAAGCGGTTCTAAGTAAGTCTTGTGGACTTTGGCCGCGTAGGTACAAACGGGCGGGGCGAGCCGAGGGACGAAGACGATATCGAAGGAAATGGCGAGCACCTCCAGGACGAGTAGGATCCTAAGAAACCGAGTCACGGCGGGATCTAGTGTGCAAGAAGGACTCACGGATTCCCGACACGACGATCATCGGCCAAACAACCAGGGCGGGACTCAGGCATTAATCAAAGGCATGACTACTGTCGACGAGGAGGTCGACTTAGGCCGAGACGACGATCTCCCACCTGGGATGTTGAGGATTAACCCGAGCCAGATGGGGCCGAGGAATGAGGACAATATGGAAGATGGAAGAACTGCATCGGATACCGAGGAGGAGGAGGAAGTGCAGACGGTACAGGAGGAACGAGGGAGAGAAAGACAACCGATAGAGTACCAGCGAGATCTAGAACGAGAAGGTGAGAGGCTTAGGCGAGTACATTTGGCAAGGGGTGACCACAACCGGGACATCCCCCCAGCAGCAGCCAACCATCCCGTAGCTCCGATCGTCCCCCCTGTCGTTCTCACTACGAGACCTCCAACTGCACCCCCTAACATAACGGGACACCAAGTGAATGGCCACTCTAGCCATGAAAGCACCGACCCAATGTTACTCGCTATACTGGCAAGCCAAAGAAGGCAAGAAGACCTAATGGGAGAACTGCAAAGGAGAAACCTATCTTTAGAACATGAAAACTACCAACTCCGTAACAGGAGAACGGGGTCGAGAGGATCATCGATCCGAGGCGCTTCTAGCAATCACACCCCGTCGAGGAACACCCCACCCCCCTCCCCAAGTCGAGAACGCATACCCGACCCTTGATCGGCCGAGAGAAGGGTATGGGCCAGCCGAGGACTCTTCGACCGAGGAAGAAGCGACCAATGAAAGCACGGACGCGACAACCAAACAAAAAATCGAACGACTCGAGCAGATGGTCAAAAAACTGACCGGAGACAACGAGGACGATAAGTTATCATAAGTAATCAGCGAAGCCCGTAAGACGCCGTTTACCGTGAATTGGATCGGACTCCGTTCCCACCTAAGTGTACGTTGCCGATCTTCCCATCTAGGTTTGACAAGCACGGCGACGCAGAGAGCACATCAAAATGTACGGCATGTCCTTGTTACAGTGGAAGAATCATGATGTGGTCATGTGCAAATTTTTCCCGAAGGTCTGGAGGGCGAGGCGAAGAGTTGGTTCTACACCGCCCGATGAATCCGTTGGGATCTATGCGATCTGGTAGAGACCTTCCTTGAAACTTACATGCATAACAAGATAGCTCGGCCCGAGTCGATAAGTTGTTCACCCCGGCACGAAGACTCGTGGAGCCGTTACGCTCTTTTTAATGACATGATGAAGAAAGCTATGTACGGACATTGGGAAGGCGCCTACGACCAACAGATATTCGGTTTCGAGAATTCATTAAGGAAGCTCGGATCCCATCTGGGTAGCAATGTACACTAAAAAGCCTAAGACACTAAGAGAGATCCGGAAGATGCAAGAGCACTACATCGCCCTAGAGGAGATTCAGGAAGGAGCGCAAGATAGAGGAATACAAGAGACAAGCGCCACAGTAGAGGCCACCCCGCGAGAAGCCACGAAACATCTGAGAAAAGGCCGGGCACCCAAAGATCGGGGAAAACAAAAAGTTTGGGTCGAGAAAGGAAAGAAGCCTCGTCACGAGCCAAGGTCTTATACTCCATTGAATGCACCATTAGAAGAGATATTCAAGGAAGTCGAAAAGAGGAATGATATCCGATATCCCAAGACTCGGGGAATTCAACCGATGGAACAAGGAACCACCCGAGTTCTCGCCATTATCACCGATTCATGGCCATTCGACCAATGATTGTAGGGAAGTGAAAGACATCATCCAAAGACCTAATCCGAGATGGATATTTACGGCATTTCGTCAAGACATCGCCCACACTCCGCTCAGCCCGACGTCCCAAAGGCACCAAATAAGAATTAATCGCGGCACCCGCCCGCCCGCAACACCATATCACACTCGGCAGCAACTCCGGGTACGACTTGGGAACCGGTATCACCTCGAGAATTCATAAAAGGGATCGATCGGGCAAAGAAATCCTCAGTTTGGCCAAGACCCTGCCCATGGAACCATGGATGATGCAGCCGATCACCTTCTCGGCGAAAGACGTCCCATTAAACGGCCAAGCGCACGGGGATCCCTTAGTAATAACTCGTTGATCGAGGAATGGGGCGTCCGCAGGATATTAATGGACAACGGCACTCGGTCAAGTCATGTTCTATGACACTTTCAAGAGGATGGAATTATCCGATGACATCCTGATCCCGTCAACCTATCGAATTTACGGCTTCAACGGAATGGTGACAGTACCAAAGGGAGAAGTCACCCTTCGAGTCTCGGACGGAGAGGGATTCCTTGACACACTCACCACCTTTTGCGTGGTCGATGTTTTGTCACCATACGAAGCGATTCTGGGTTGGCCCTGGCTTGCGGGAATCAAAGGAGTCGCCTCGGCCTATCATCAAAGATTGCGGTTCCCATCTTATCGAGGAGTGGTAGAGGTGCTAGGCGACCCCCAGGCGGCAAGGCAGTGCGTGCAGATAGACGTCCAACAGAATGAGGAGAGGCGGTCAAGGAAACGACAAGAAAAGAACAAATCTAAGGAAATAAAGGCGGGAGAGGAGCTGGAAAGGGTAATGTCACAAGCCATCGCTACCTTTGAAGCCGGCGAGAAAGAAACCTTATAGCAATCACAGGAGCCGATAACAATCGGCGAACCAAAGCAGAATTTCTCGGCCCTAGAACCAACCCGACAAGTCAATCTGGCACCGAGGAGGAGCCAAGATTAGTGAGAATAGGTTCTCTCTTAACAAACGAACAATCTCGGCTTGATAACTCTTTTGAAGGAGCACATGGATATATTTGCTTGGCAAATGCACGACATGGAAGGAATTAACCCTAAGTCTGCTCGCACCACCTACGGATAGACCCCAAGTTTAAACCTATCGGACAAAAGATGAGAAGAATCGCACCCGAGTTACAATCGGCGGTGGAGGCCGAGTCAAGAAGTTGTACGCGGCAGAATCGTCCAAAAGCCCAATACCCACAATGGATATCTAATATGGTGATAGTCCCCAAAAGGAATGGGGGCGTTCGAATCTGCATCGACTACAGTGACTTGAACAAAGCATGCCCAAAGGACAGCTTCCCCCTCCCCAGCATCGATCAACTAGTGGAATCCATTATCGGGTATAAGGCGATAACGCTTATGGACGGATACTCAGGATATAATCAAATACCCCTGGCCCCCGAAGATCAAGAGCATACATCCTTCTTCACACCTAGAGGATTGTGTTGCTACACCAAAATTCCATTTGGATTGAGAAATGCAGGCGCCACCTATCAGAGGTTGGTGGAAGACATGTTCGAAGATAAAATACACGACACCATTGAGGTGTATGTGGACGACATGTTGGTCAAAAGCAAGGTGGCCAGCAACCACATCGACGACCTCCGAGGCATATTTCAAACCATGAGGAGATACAAGATGAGGGTAAATCCGGCCAAGTGCACTTTTTGGGTCACCTCGAGCAAGTTTTTAGGATACATAATCACCGACAAAGGAATTGAAGCCGACCCGGATAAAATCAGAGCCGTCGTGGAAATGCCATCGCCTGTAACAGTCAAAGACGTGCAACGATTGAATGGGAACTTGGCGGCCTTAGGACGATTCATCTCTCGGTCGTCCGACAAGTGCAAGGACTTCTTCGGACATTACGAAAAGGAGAAAATTTAAGTGGACCGAGGAGTGTGAAGAAGCATTTCAAAAATCAAGCAACATCTCGCGAGTCTCTAGGCATTACAGACCCGAGCCCGAGGACATACTAACACTATATCTTGGGGCAACCGGTCACGCCATTAGCGCCGTACTAGTCAAGAACGCGGGAGGGGAAGAAAAGCCGGTGTATTTCATAAGCAAGACCATGAATCCAGCAGAAAGGAACTACACCAGGATCGAGCAACTAATATTAGCATTGGTGTTTGCAACACAGAAGCTCCGAACGTATTTCCAAACCCACAAGATTCGGGTGCTTACAAAGTCCTCCATAGAGTCAGTACTCGACAATGCAGCCAGGTCAGGACGGATCTCTAAGTGGAGTGCGCAAATAAAGCAGTTCGACATTGTTTACGAAATGAGAACAACGGTAAAAGCACAGGCAGTGGCCGATTTCCTGGCAGACTTCCCCCTCAGCGACGAAGACGAAGTGGAAGACATACCTGGAATGGAGGAAGACCAAGAAGACCCGTCCGACCTGCTCGAGTCATGCAGCCCGACACGATGGGAGGTTTTCGTGGATGGGTCATCCAATAAAGATGGATCGGGTTTGGGATTGGTCTTCACGACGCCAAAGGGGAAAAAGATGGTCAACTCCTTTAGGCTCGAGTTTAAAGCAACTAACAATGTCACATAATACGTGGCGGTAGTATGCTTTGCGCTTGATAGTGGAGATGGGAATCCAAGAGGTACGGCTTACGAGCGACTCCCAGTAGTTGTCCGACAAATCACCGGCAATACGCCATACATGACCCTACTACTAAATACCGGGAGCTCGTCCAATTCTACATCTACAGGATACCGAGCATCAAGTTTCGGCATATCTCGTAGAAAGGACAATCGCCACTCGGACGCCCGGCATACATTGCTTCCATGTTGACAGATTCAAGCATCGAAGGCATCGAGTTATGAGGGTCTTAATGCCTTCGCACTGCCGAGACCGTGGATATCGGCGCACGTGTCGCGGCAACCACTACCGATCAATATCGGCCGATGATTGGAGGAAACCGATTCACGAATACCTCGAAACAGGAAAGTTGCCCAAGGGGCGACCCGAGATCAACAAGATCAAGAGCAAAGCCGCTGCGTACGAACTTAGAGACGGCACCCAATACAGAAAGTCATACCTGGGGCCATTGCTAAGATGCCTGAGTAAAGAGGAGGGGCACCCGATCCTCAACGAATTGCCTTTATGGGGCTGCGGGAACCACAAATCGGGTCGTAGCCTGGCGGCACGAGCTAAAACCATGGGATACTTCCGGCCGTACATGAACGAGGACGCGAGGCATATGGCCCTCGTCTCGCGACGAATGGCAAAAATTTGGGAAGAAAATACACGCACCGGCAGTAACATTAAACTCCGTTATCGCCCCGGCCTTTTTGCTAAATGGGGGATCGATATCGTGGGACCATTGCACGTCGGATCGGGCGGAGGAAGTACCTAATTGTAGCCACCGACTACTTTACTAAGTGGGTTGAGGCCGCCCCATTGAAACACATACGGGATAAAGATGTTTTCCGATTCATCTGGGAACACATCATATGTCGCTTTGGAGTACCAGCAGCAATCGTCTCTGACAACGAGAAACAATTACAAGGCAAGAACATCGACCTGGTATTCAACACCTACAACATCCGAAAGAGCAAGTCTACGCCCCTGTACCCCCAAAGCAATGGACAGGCCGAGATAACGAACAAAACCATCGCCGATAACATGAAGAAGAAGCTTGACGGGGAATATGGAGAATGGTGCGAGGAACTCTATAACGTGTTATGGGCGTATAGGACAACTCGCAGAGAGGCAAACTGGATTATCGCCTTTCATGCTAACATATGGGACCGAGGCCATCCTCCCCACGGAAGCAATGATACCCACCACAAGAACCGAAGCATGGAGGCGAAACATCTCAGCAGATCTTATCCTAGCAAAACTCGACGATCTAGAAGAAACAAGAGAGATGGCCCTGCGAAAATGGGAAATTATCAACAAAGAATCCAAACAGAATATAATAAACGGGTTCGACCAGGAGAATTTCAACCAGGACGGGTTGGTACTAAAGCATCTACCCAGATTATGAACGTGATAAAAAGGCGGAAAGCTAGCACCACGATGGGGGACCCTACACCATTGTCGAGAAGGTTGGTGAAGGGGCATACAAGATACTAAAACCTGACGAACACAGAGCCACGACCGTGGAATGATACGCGACTAAAGCTATATCATCCATAAAACCAGGTATGATATCTTGTCACTTATTTCCGTGAAAAGCCACGTGGGGTTGGAAATATGACAAGTGCGTCTGAATGGTCGTTTCGAACCGGGGCGATGGCATTGTGCAAGTGCCGGGGCGACTTACACTAAGACGGACTATTTTAACTCTGGGCGATGGCAGTGCAAGTCCGAGGTAGTCCAAGGGCCCCGGCGGTTGGAAACCGGTGGTCGATTGTCGAGGCATGAGTACTCGACAGTCGAGCATCAACATTGCTCCCCTCGCAAGTGGCCGAAATCACTTGCCCAAGAAGGTTAATCGATAACTTCTTGGGATATCGATCTCATAGAAATTAGGAAAGACCAACTACCCTTCCACTAGATCTCGAAAGACGGTGATGAGATACCTCAATCGGGACATGGCATTGGGCCCGATGATCCTCCTTGTTGAGTGTGTTCGAAAGAAACAACATTTATGATTAACCTATCTATTCATGCAGGCATACATAAAAAGGTCGCAAAAGTAAACCACACATCGTCAGATTAACATAAACAAGGACAGTAACATGCACAATAGTGTCGGTAGCAAGAAAGACAACCAAATCGGCGACGCAGCACCCCATTAAAAGTTTACGAGAAATTAAAGGTGTTCGAGCGGATTACAACCCAAAGGAAAGGGTAAGAAAGCGACGCAACGCTACAAAATACATGTTCACTCTTTAGAAGCAGGGCCCTGAATCGCCTTCTTAGCAGCGGCATCGGCCCGCTTCTTATCAAGCACTGCCTTCACACCGGCTTTAACCTTCGAGACGAGCTCATCATTAAACTTCGCCTTTTCGGCAGTAAGATTTTGCGCCAGCTGCGTCGACGCCGCTTCGGCAGTGGCCACCCGCTCGAGCAACTGAGACTCCCTCCCCTTCAATCGGGTAATCTCCTCTTCCAACGATGCCGCCTTCCTTACGCCTACGCCAAAACAACAAGGACTGGTCGGTCACACAATAACAAACAGTAAGACAATGACAAGGAAAGCACAACACGAGGCACACCACCTTCCAACAAAGGGACAACTACTCTAATGGTCTCTTCAGACTCAGACAGGCTACACTCGAGAGAAGATATCTTTGAAGAAAGTTCTAGATATCGCTGTTCGTTAAATTCATTAGTGGGGCAGTACTTCTTGTGATCACTCCATTCGGCCCTCTGCCGGGAGTGGGCTATCTGCAAACCTGATAATTGAGCGCGAACCCACTCCAACTCCTCGGAAACCTTTTTGGACTCGTTAAGTTTCTCAAGGGATTCTCGGCTACACTTCTCGGCAGCATCCCTCTCCCCCAAGATCCGGAGGCGATCTGCATGCAAATCTCGAACCTGAAGTCTCAGCCGACCACATTGACTCTCTAAGTTGTCGGCCAACAATGCTTTATCGGCGGCAATACCTTGGAATCGAGCTAAGTTCGCCCTAAGATTATCAATTTCCTCGGGGACATACTCAAAAGTCTCGTAGCGATGCAGTTTGGACTGAAGATCTTCAATCTCGGTCTCTAAACGATCGATCTTAGCATCCTTATTAACTATTCTCTATTGTAAGTTTGAAACATGATCCCGTTTTATGTTCACTTCAAACAAACGACACCTCGTGGCGGATCGGCCTCCGCACTAGAAGATTCGGCTAGGCAGGTAGTACTAAGATCAGGATATTGGCATTACAAGATCAATCATAACTAGTCGAAAGTAAAATAAATAACTTGGGTCTCGGCCAACTGCTTCTCCAGCTTTCGAGATCGTTCGCGCTCCTGCTGTAACAAGAGACGAAGACCCTCCTTCTCGGCGGCTTCCTTGCGTTGAAGGGCAGCATTCAACAAAGAGCGATTGATATCCTACAAACACCATTGTCGTTAGCAGTTACCCCACGGCGTGAAAGCATAACCTGAATAACACAAACTTACCAGAGAGATCAAAAGTGCTTTTCAAACCAAATCATAAAACGAGACAGCTGGATCTTCTCTTCATCCGAACGCAGAGAAAACTCGGGGAAATGAGGGCCCCGAGAGAGTTGCACATAGGAACCGAGACAAGAAAAGACGTATTCTTTGCCCCGAGTTAGGAACTACATGAGACAAAGGCTCAAAGAACTCGCTTCCGGCAAGAACATTTTCTTCACCACGAATAACCACATTATCCCCACCACCAGGTGTCTCCTCCTCACCACCTTCAGCATCATCTTCCTCATCAAAAAGACTATCATCATCATCATCATCATCATCAGACTCGAGATACACAACGCCATCGGCAAGAACAATCCCTTTATCAGCTAACTCCTGGGGCACAGTTTTCTCCGGGGCAGATAGACCATCCTTGGTTTCCTTGCCTTTCCCTTTGGGCTTCCCACCTACAAGGGTAGACGAAACATCAGAAGATTTCTGAGGCGACTTCCTCATGAAATGTGGTAAAGGCAGCCGATCATCGGGATCCTCACCGTCCCCCGCCGAAGCACCACCAGCCTTGTCAACCCTCAGCTTCTGCACATGAGCCGATGTCAGAACCATGCAAGGCAACAAATAGGGGCACGTACATGTACGTCAAATAAAAATGAGTATATTTGTTACCTTCTCTGTCTCCTCCTCGGCTCCTGCAACTCTATCTCTTTTCCGAGAAACCAAAGACTCAGAAGAAACACCCTGGGACTTAGTCTGTAAAACACAAAAATCAAAACATCACCCCGCGAGTCGCCCGAGCCAATCGATCAAGCTAGAAAACAGGGAAATACACTTACCCGATCGATATTGACCACCCAGAAAGGATAAAGCTCGGTCGGAGGAGAAAATTTGCCACTCAGAAGAGGACCGGAAATAGCCAATGGAACCCGATCCCAAGCCGCGTCACTAGTATGACGGGCATGCTTGTTGGAACTCTTTCCCTCGGGATCCTCATCCAATAAAAGTTTCCTGACACCTTCGGGAAGAGTCTTATGGCGATGAGGGCTGGCAGCAAAACCGGCGAGATCGCCATTGGTAGGAGTCCCGCTTCGATAATTGTCGGTGAAACTGGCAGGGGTATAATCACCCGCTTGAGAAGGATGATAAGTGGACCAAGTAGTAGGAGAACACTCGCCTCGGCTGCGCTTCTCCCACTCGGACAAAATACGAAAGGTATTGCCATTCCATTGAGCTAAGGCACGAGACGGACGGATCTTGGAGAAGGCTTCATACCAAAACGGTCGGTTGGGATCATACAGAGGAAAACGAAGCCCGAGCTCCAATTGGCCCTTGGTGACAATGGTCGCCTCGGCAGAGTGAGGAAACTTTAGGACATCATCTTTCTTCAAAACGCCTTTTTGACCCGACAAGAGCCTGACGTCATAACCATGGAGGTCGAACTCATCTTTCAGCTGCTGAATGAATCGCTCATCCGATAAATCTTTAGCAACCCTCTTATCAGCCCTACATGAAAACGAAGAGGAGTTATCAGAAAAGATGGAATCTAGAGCACGATAATCATGCTTAGAAGGGCTCTCTATAGCAAACAAAGAATCGAAACGATACACCGTTTTCATCGTAAAACACATAGCTCACGCACCTTTTGTCCGTCATGGAAGGAGTCGAAGATGCCATGAAAATCGGTAGAAGAAACGACCGGAGGAGCAAAATACGGCCAAAATCGGAAGTTGCAGCGGTGACGGAAACAAGGAAGATGCAGAACGATGGAGAAGAAAGGAAGGAAACCTGTGGAAAAGATAACTGATGATAATGGAGGAGAAGCAGACAAAAGCGGAGAGAAGGAGGAAAATGGTTAAGGAAAAATAAAGGGGGAATGAGGTTTTAGAATCAGGTTTATAAACCTCTCCGGTAGTAACCGACGAGGAAGGTAAACCGGTTGCAGCGCACGAAGGAAGTGGGGAACAGCATGGCGGAAAACCCGGCATGACCGAGGACGTGGGAAGACGAGGCGGTTTCTTCCCCACGTGTCGATCACACGAGTGGAAGAAGGGGCATAAATGTAGGTGTAAATAATCCATGGAGCTAGGTGGAACCATCCTGACCAAGGGCGCACCAGGCGAGACGAATACTAGAAGCACCGAATCACCTCACCGTGGCTTGGGCACGGGAAAGAGGAACAGACAAATCGAAAAGCCGACATGAAGGGGAAAAAGCTTTGATGTGATGCTCGTCGAGTTCGAGGGCAATTAATGCACTGACAAGGTTGGTAAGGAGATGAGAGAAGCTCGGCCAAAACAAGACTCGGCCAAGCATCTGAAGAGCGATGCCGATCGTACCCACCCAACGGACGACATCGGGCGATGACACCGCTCGGCCAAATGACTCGGCTCGATAAAAGGTAGAGATCGACCGAGGCACCAGCAAGACACCCGAGAAGAACATCCAGGAAGCTATACCAGGCTCAACACTGTAATATTGGTGTATCACCGCCTGTAGCTATAAATAGGGATCGTGTAGGAAGGTAGGAAGGGGGGGGAAAGGAGAGAGAAAGGAGAGTTGTATTAGGCATTAGTGAGTATTATTGTGTGTTGGATCCTTGTAACCTTGCGTGAAGTAATAAGATCATCCCTTAACCCCCGTGGACGTAGATAATCATACCGAACCACGTAAATCTTGTGTTCTTTGATGTCTTTGTTTGTTTGCTTCTTAGTATATTTCACTCGGATGCTATGTTGTAAAAGGCGAGCGCCCGGAGCGCCTAGGCGCCAAAGGCGCACTAAGCGTAGGTCTAGCGCCCAAGTAATCCAATTCCATGCTACTTTCCACGCCGGCGCCTTAGGCGAGTGAGTTTGGCGCCTTTGGCGCCTCGCTGAAGTTTTAGGCGCCCAATAAGTCGCCAAAAGCGACCTGGTATTATTTCTAGCAAGATTTTCGCACTGATCATAGGCAGGTTGTGCACAGTCATTGATGATAATATGGAAAGTTCATAAACATGATTGACGGGATTACAATATTTAGGAGAATAACGTGATTGATGTGATTGGTTTTTATTTCCTAATACAATTATAGTAATTGATTTTATTACTTGATGTAATTATAGAAAAATTGGACAGTGAAAAGATTAATCAACACCGATCAATAGCGATAACTATGGAGGAAAATAAGGTGATATGATTGAAGATAAGAGTTATCTTGTACCAAATATTTTACCCACCAGAAATCTCGTTTCTTCCCATATCCTGGTATTTTGTTTCCTTATCTGATTAAATCTTCCTCCTTATTTGAGATTCACAGAATATTTCAAAAAGATTTTCACATATATCTTTGGCTTTATTTTCTCTATTACTCCATCACAAACAAGAATAACACACGGATATAAGTATTCTAACCGCAGCAAAAAAAAAAAAAAAAGAAAAAGGGAAGAGATTCTAACTATGATTCAAAAACTAAGTTGTTAGATAAATAGATGATGAGATTTAGTTTTGTGTTCTTTTTTTATCTTTTTCATTTAGTTGGTTGCTTTTCAGGTTTGAAACCTCACGATCCTAATGTTTTTTTAGTTGATTAAAATCCAGTGGTGTTATAATCTGTCATACAAGCCTAAAAACGTCTATCAGGCAGGTGGTCGCCTAGGCGCCTTAGGCGCGCCTAGGCGTCTGGGCGCTAGGCGACGGGCTTGGCGCCTCGCCTCGCCTAGCGCCTAACACAACATAGCTCGGATGTAGTGGTAGGATTTTCTACATCTACACTGATCTAAAAATAAAGGAGTGATTCTGAACCACAGAAAAAGGATAAGGTGGAAATGGCGGGATTTGGCTTTTTTTTTTTTTTTTTTGTACAAATGGCGGGTTTTGCTATTCAGGGCAAAAACCCTCTTAACATCTCTCATACCAAAAATGGAATTATTCATTTTTTTTTTTTTTGCTTTGATTTTTGTTCAGAAATTAGAATATAAAGAGAACCAAAATCATGTTCTGATGCTTTGCTTTGCTGTTTTTCTTGCTCTTCCACTTTATCCTCTGATGCTTTAACGTCATCATCAATAGTTTTTAATCTCTGCCATTGCTGGCATCTGATACCAATGATATGGGTATTCTCATGTTTTAGGATACAAGAGTAGAATAAAGGCAAGAAGACGGAGAGAAATAAGAAATCAGGAGAACATCATAGATGAGATGCCCCCATTAGTTTCTTCTACTTCTTATTTAAAGTTTGAGTTCCAACCGCTCTTACACGACAGACAACATTACACTGAAACACATAAACCACATCTTAACTGAGTTACACAACACTTATCTTTCTACCCGACTGAAAGATAAGGAGCAGGATGACAAAAAGCTTCAGTAAGGAACAGGTACCCGAACTGATGCAGGGCCGGACTTCATATCCTGCAGGATGAGATTAAGAAGCGCCAGTGCAACCAGACCTTCTTTGCCTGTAGAAAAAAAAACAATCACAGTAACAAATTAAATTGAATTTTACGAAGTAAATTATTCTTTGTAGTATCTCAGTACAAACGGATTGTTAGAACAAAATAACTTGAAATTGAACATATGGTTGTTCTTACCGTCGCCAATGACCTGATCGTCCCACTGCACCACCGGACGCACAAGAGTCCCGCTTCCGATAAGCATCATCTCCTTGGCCCCCTTTCCTTCTTCCACAGTAATATTTCCTACCCTGATTCCAGAAATTATTCCCTTCTGCACAAGCCCCTCGGCAAGAGCCAAAACTCTTTTAGCCGTGCAACCACTAAGAATTTTGTTGAAGCTTGGCATCATAAACTCGTTTTCTTTAGAAACAAATGCTACATTCATGTTTGGTCCCTCGGCAACAAAACCATCATCATCCAACCATATTCCCGCGAAAGCACCCTTTTCTTCAGCTTCCATCTTTGAAAGCACATTCGGCAGGTAATTGACACTCTTCACCGTGGCAAATTGGGGTGGTTTAATTGGTATTGTAGACGTTGTCACTTTAACGCCTTTCTGAAGTAGACTCTGTTCCTGGATCACAATAGCATACATAGAGGACTGATCACAGCCTGATGGGGATAGTTGGAAATCACCTGGTCCGGCAGAGAGCCAATACCGTAGAGATCCTTCCCTACATTTTGATGCTGCAACGGTTTGAATCAGGATGCTTCTTATCAGTTCCCGGTTGAAAGGGAGGTTGATCTTTGCGTTGGTTGCTGACCTTAAGAAACGGTCAATATGCTGGTCTAGCTCGTAAAGATGTCTGATACGTGAAAAAACAAAGGATATTAATAAGTGGAAATGCCGAAGTAGAGAAACAAAGGATTGGATTATTGCTATAACTGAACATGAAACTAAGTTCGCTTAGAGTTGGGGAAGTAGTAAAACACCAAAATTATATTCCTACAAAAGATGAGAAACTAGTTTATAAGTAGTAAATTACTTTACAAGCAAAAACAAATTTCAAAGAAGAACAAAGGGGTAGATGTGCTGAAATGCGCAACAGAAAAAATAAGCTACAATATGTGTATTTGTACATAAATAAATTGAATCGCTAACTTAATTTTTTGAAAGACCACAAGATCTATGTGAAAAGTTACATGAAACTGTGGGAAGAAATGTTCATATATGTCTGTATTCTCACTTCGACAAAAGCTAATCAAAGATAAATTGTAAGTGGGAATACGATGCCTGACCAGTTTGGATGTCAAGGTCGCTAGTAAGTACAAATATGCAGTAAATCTGTATAAGATGTGTCCAGAACATGTTCAATTTTTAGTTTCTTACTCACCCATCCATTATTGCTGCAGTATCAAAAACCCCATGTCCTCTGTGAACCATGTGATCGTCTATGGGTATGATCATTGCCGAAGAATCAGTAGTAATTCCGCCGACAACGCTAGAAAACATCGCGACGTACTTCTGGTGACTTTTTTGGTTCACTCTGTAACCCCTTAGCTTTTCGATAACCTATATATGTGCACAAAAGAGTAATCAAAAAATAAATTTTTTTTTGCACAAAATAGTAATCAAAAATGAAATTTTTTGCACAAAATGAATATAAAAGGTAACTAGAGATAAATAAACTAAACCTCTGAAGAAGAGAGAAGGGGAACAGCATCAGATTTTATACTGTTATTAGCATATTCTGTTTGATCAGAATTGAAATGACGAAACACAATTCCATGAAACCGAAGATTTTTTGTCGAAGCGAAAGAGGAAGAGGATATAATTCTAGAACAGTTTAATAGGGAAGGTGTGAGTTTTTGTAGATATAAACGAACTGCAGCCATTGAAAAGTTAACTAGTTAATAAATTGTTGAAGTTTTTGTTATCTCGAAAGAGCAAGATCATACCAACTACCTATATTCTATTATGCAAGGAGAATATATAGGATTCAGATGAAGCCGCACTCTTTTTTTTTTTTTCTCCCCGCAGTTTGCCCTTTCCAATTGCAATGATACAAAATTATTTGAGGACATATGAGTAATCATGTAAAACTGGATTTGTCTTTCCTATTTTGCCCCCTTTCTTATATATAAACTGAAAGCGATCAAAAATCAATTTAGGGGTATATAAATAATTTGAATGTAATTCTACCTACTCCTAATTAGTAATGCGTCGTCCAGCAAAAAGCCAGACCTGTGCACGACATTTCGCCGGAGCATGCATTTATATATAAAATGGATTATGTAGTATGCATAGGGTTATGGAAAATAACTTGACAAATAAAAATTGGGATTGCCTGGTCCCAAATTTTTGTCGATAGATTTACTGACTTCCATCCGCCGAATGAGTGGTCATCTCATATGTCGTCTGGTTCATGTGTTGGATAGTGGAATTTGTCACATTCTATTATTTTATCCACCAATCATTCCCGTGATATACCAATATGGAGCAAGTGAGTGAGGTGATGAAGCGGAGGTGGTCTTCTGAATCCGTCTCGAACATAAGTTTTTGTCAGGATGCTAACAGTATAGCCCAAGTTTCCGCTGTTAACGAAGTTGTAATTGATAGAGGTTGCGCCAACGCCATCACAGTTCGCGCTTCCGAAGCTCTACAGATAAATCATGCACCTGCAAATCCTAGGTGACCCATGGTCGCCCCATCAATGTTGATCTTTATCTAGTTCATATTTGGGTTGAACCATCCCACGGAGATTGTTGATATACTTTTGATGCTTCTAGGGTGATTAGGTATTGGAGAGTCACCTGGTAATGCATGAGGTGATGTTTCTAAATCTCTGAGGTTCTCCTATTGTTCTTTTTGGACCCAAGCTAAAATTTCATATGATGTTTGCTTTTTTCGGTATACTAAGTTATTCCTATAGCCAGCCATAAGATCCAGAATAGAAACATATCGAGGATATTGAAGGTATTGATGATGACTATTGTGAGAGTTGGGAAATGGATATTTGAGGAGATATAGCAATTGTGGGGTTATAAAAAATTAACTATATGATCAAACATGTTTAGGCTCCCAACTAGTTTCTTGTAATAATAATCTTTATACAATAATAAAAATTTAATCTTAATTATAATCTCGCATATATTAAATGATAGAACATTTTTCGTTCTGGAAGTAGTGTATGGTTTGTGGTTTAAATGAAGCACATACAAAATATATTATGTATATCTTCATTAAAATTGTCATATTTTGGGGTGGATTCTTTTTTTGTTTTTTGATCGACAAAAGTTAATATAAAGAAAAGGCTACAAGAAGTACGAAAGCAAGCTCAAGAGCTACAACAAGACACCACTACAATAGAAAATAAATCTCTAGACAAAAAACCAGCAAACCAAGCTAAACAACAGAATCTTTTAAGAAATGAAATAGCTACCCCAGTTAACAATAACTGAATTAAGGCACATCCCCTTAAAGATCATCATTGCGAGCCCAATTGTAAACTTGGATCTTCACCTGTTTGACAACTTTCTTTACCCTGGCAGAACCATCTTCAAAGACAATAGCATTCCTAGAATTCCACAGTGTCCAACAAATGGCTACAGGAATCAATGGCCAGAGCTTCTTACCAATAGGATGGATAAGTTTACACTTCCAACCTTTAATAATTGCATCAATACAATTCGAAAGCACCCAAAGAAGACCGACTCCCGAAATAAAGTAATTCCAAATTTGAGAAGAGAACTTACAATGGAACATAAGATGTGAGACCGATTCCCCGGCGGAACAACACAATAAACAACCATTTACTAGAAGCTTATCTCTCTTGTAAAGATAGTCCATGGTGGCTAAACGTTTATGAAAAACCAACCAAAGAAAGAAACCAATTTTATGTGGCCATCGTCTTGACCAGATTCTTAGGTTTAGAGAAGCACGATCATTTTCTTTCTCCAAATCAGCATAGCAGGATTTGACGGTAAATTTCCCCGACTTGTCAAGATCCCACTTAAAGGAATCGACCCCTATACCGCTGTAACTGTTCTGAATGAGGGAGGTTAAAGAGCAAACTTCTTCAATTTGGACCTCGGTCAATCTCCTGTCTAAGCCCAAGTTCCAAGCTCCTCCACCGATTAAAGTAGCAGCACATCTCTTGACTGTCCAATTTTTTGGGGTGGATTCTTATCTAGGCCGCCATCGGTTGTCATCCAAGTCTGCCAGACCTAACTAACCAGTCCGCCCACCAAATCTGTTTGTCAGACAGCTAGTCTGCCTTCCCCGTTTCGCTCGCACATGCTGCCATCTTAGTATATCCCATAACTGTCGCTCGACGTGACTACCGTTCAAATTCAAAGTTTGTGAGTCCATTCCATCCATGTCCAACGGTCCATCCCGGGAACCCAAACCCGGCAACATGCCGATCCGTTCTTGTCAATAATGTGTTGTTATAGATGTACTTTTTATTTGTATCATTCAAAAAGAAATACGGAGAATTATGCACGTCCATGGAACCTTTATCACTCCATATTGATTTTCTATTTGTTTGTAAATGTAGGGTTCTCAGAACATGCTACCCATCTACCCGATTTCCCCCCACATTTTTACACCCTTATTTGTCAGCTATATTCACCATAGATTTTATTTTCACCCTATCTCACCTAGGAAAAACAGGAAGTCCGCTTTAAAAGTGAGTCAATAGAAATTTGACACATAGTGGTGTAAATTTTTTTGGTGTAAAAATCCGTTTGAATTTTTAGCATTTTCGAGGGTTTTCCATACAACACTGACCTGGGTTGCACGGACGCGGACGCGTGGACGCGGACACGACACGACGCTGACGCGGACACTACAAAATTTTCAAAAAACTAGGACGCGGACACGTATATACATATTTTATTTATATATTATTTATATATATAATCATGTATTTATACAACAAAGTCAAGTATTTCGACCCAAAAAATTAGAAAATGATGTTATATGTATACATTTCAAAAGAAAAGAAGATATCGTTTGTTTATACACGCCGAATGTTAAATAATCAGTCACTATTAAACACATTAAGCACATAGCACAATCAAAATGCATTCTTAGATCAACACATGTCCAACTAAGGGTATACGTGATGTCATTTCCAATTACAAAATCCGAATAAAGACCTAAATTATTGATCGAAATGTTTGTCTTTCTTCATTTGGTTAATAATAGTAAAAATAAAGGAAAAAGTTTATATGAAAAATGAAAAAACAATGCGTCGGACACGCGTCATCGGTGCGTCTAAACTAGACGCGCGCAGGACGCGCAAATTGGTGCGTCGGACACGCGTCGTGTCAGCGTCCCATGCGCGTCCCGTGTCCGCCGCGAGTCGGACGCGGACACGGCTCAAGAAATGGAGCGTCCGTGCAACCCAGACACTGACACTTGCAGAAAATTCTCTTCCCAGTGAACTACCTACCTAGTACAAATGAAGTGCATCACGTGCCGTACTAAATATCTAACCTATCTGATCATCTGTCCTCACTCCTCAAGCACATGCATACCAACCCTTTGATAAAGAAATAAATACTGATTTTTACCTGCTGCCTCATGAACTCTCTCTCTCTCTCTCTCTCTCTCTCTCTCTCTCTCTCTCTCTCGCTCCCTCTCTCTCTCTCTCTCCCTCCCTCCCTCCCTCCCTCTCTCACAGTAAGAACTTCTATAAAAACCTGCTCAAGACCATGTGAAATCTACAATGGAGATATTAATTTTTGCAGCTTTTTGTTTAATAATGTGATCGAGATAGAGTTAGGTACATTGAAACATACAACATACACAAATAATTAGATTACTCAAATGGGAGAAACTAACTTTCAGCATCTTTATCCAAAGAAATCCAAATCGTTGTGTAATTTTAGAAACGAGCCAATTACTCCATCCCCACTCCAACCCCCGCTTTTAAGTTTTGATAGTCCCCTTGATTATTGCAAGTTGGCCATATATTACTCTCCTTTTTTTTTTCTTTCTTTTTACTCTCCTTTTACCACAAGTTTGATTTATATGCCATGCATCCCATGGTTCAGTTTGTGTTGAATATTTCCTTACCAGACGACTGCTTGGCAAAGCATGCTAGAATTTTCAGAGTTAATAGGTCTTGGATGGATTTACCACCATATTTCATTTCTAATGTAATACAAGCAGAGGAAAACTCAGCATTCTCATTTCATTAAGCAATAAAATTCTATTCTTTGCATTAAAATTTTTTTTTCCTTACCAGACGAGCTGCTTTCGTTAGGGAAAAAACTTTGGTGCTTAACTTTTTATGCCCGATATCAGCACACCAACACGTGAAACAGTGTGCCGACTAATGGGGAAACTGAGTAGTAGTGAATATGGGTTCTAAGTCGTGAATTTAAATGATTTTACTGTTTCACCGGAGAGATTCGTAGTAGTTTAATCCTTGAGATGCAGAGTAACTTCAGAGTTCTTTGGTGAGTTTAATTAGCTGAGCTAACCCTATAACCAAGTGTAAGTACACTTATTTATCTCCCCCACCACGTGTACTGGCAAAGCCCACGTGGAGGCCATGTCATAAAAGTAGATGACATGTAGGGGCATCCAGGGGATCTAGACGGCGTGCCACCTGTCAAGATCAACGGTCGAAGATGAAGGAGCATCGAGGGAGGCATCCCCACGTAACACCAAAGAGCTACTCTGCTACACTTTACCTCATCACGAGGTGAGGCATAATCAACGGCTGGGGAAGATCCAACTGACACGGACGCGACAAGGGAAGACTGACACCGCCTGGCGCAGACTGGACCGCCCCAACCACTCACATTTAATGCTGCTCAAGGGGCACGTGTCAGATAACCAACGAAGAGAGCAGGGGCTGGTCAGCGTAATGAACGTAGAAATATTAGAAGGCGCGGAATGACAAGAAAGTCCGCGGATTATGCACAGAACACAAGAAGATAAGATTCCAAGGGACCCACCTAAATTAATTTGTATATATACGTCCTTTCCAAACGGGAATGGGGGACACGAGAAGAGAACTAGAGAAGAGGAGAGAACTAGAGAATAGGAGAGAGAGAAGTAAGTATGAACTCCAACCTATGGGTTCGAGAAACACAGTCTTGCGACTATTCTTGTAATCATTTATCACGTACATAGTGAATACCCCCAGATCCGTGGATGTAGGCCTTAGAGCTGAACCACGTAAATCATTGTCTTCTTTACATTTAGCACTCGTATATCTCCATTTATATGTTCATTCCTTAGATCTATTATTGATAGATGTTGATGAGATCGTGACAAACCCTCGGGATTTGGAATCAATGAATCAACCTCTATCTATGTATTTGATATTCATAACTTAATGCGTGTATTCAATTCATGCGAAGATTGTTTGCGAACAGGGGAATGTCCACGTGATTTCCGTGTTCACACCAAGAGTGGTGTTTCCAATCTCTGAGATTTTACAAATGAAGCCGTCACTATCAAGTAGCATATATATGGCAGTAAAACAAAACAATGCATGTGATCGGTGGGTCGGTCCCTTCACCAACTCCAAACTTATACACACAGGCAAAGTTTGTGCTTTTCTTTTCAGAAACTCTTTAATCCTTACTTGATTAGTGTTAATTAATAGTTTCAGTTGTTAATCACCTACATGTTAGATGTGAAATTAATTAATATTACCCAATAATCTTCAAAACACGAAACAAATGAGAAAGTCGGAAAATGTCTCCCAGAATTGGTGGAGGAAAATATGATGAAGTCACCAGATCTGCTACTCAGAGTGCCCTCATTCGATCACTCCGAACCACCATCACTCAACATCTTAAGGAAGAGTTGAAAAGATCACTTGCAATGATAGCATCGAGATCTCATTCCGTGGGTACCTGCCAAATATCTGGGGTACAGAAGACATCTCCTTCAAATTTTAATGCAAACACGCGTAAGATGTTCGAAATTGACACCCAGGCATCCGAGCCCCTTGCCAGTAGAGGTGCGCGGTTGGTTACCTTAGCGTAATGAACAAGTGGATACATTCTCTGGTAACACCTATCGAACTGGCTTTACGAGAGTGTTCCTATGGACTGGAAAAATAAAGCAAGCAACTCACAACAGCATTTGGAAGAAAACAAATTTTAAATCAAGGGAGTAGGTGTCCTGCCAAGTATTTTTCTTACGGCACATACTCTGGTATCCCTTATATATTAACCAACATGAGTCATCTCCTCCAACTTGTGGTGTGTATTCTAAGATGGGTCATTTATCACAATGATCCATCACTTCGACTCATGATGCAAAAGCATCATGTTGCTAAATCGCTTACTAGCTAATTATTGTTGTAACGATTATTACTTGTCAGGCAATCAGTGTAACGGGAACAATAACGACACATTTGTGGCGTTTTTTTTTTTGACGGTACAAAAAATATATATAAACCTATGTTCTGAAAACTGCCCGGGCATCAAACCTAAGTCACTCAGGTCCACGGGTCACACGGTCCAACCAGTGGGTTAACAGGGTTCACTTTGGGTCAACATATACGATCCTATTCCCCTAAATACAAACCTAAAGGTGCCAAGTACACGGTGGTTATGGCATGGGCGTCACTTCTTATGCTTAGTTTGAAAGTAATTACATCCGTAAGATGCTACATAAATTGGTAGTCCATATTGTACTAAGTCCATTCACCAATTGCCACTGTTGGTGCAAAATTAATCACCCCAACAATCTTGAGATGTGTGTATGATGATCGAATCGCCACACGTTGATTAGATTCTCCAAAGAATTGTTGATTGAAAATGGTGGGGGTACCGCAAAGACACTCCGATGCTAAAATCAACAAGAGTTCTATGCAAGTAGGTTGTTAAGAAAGGAATAGAAATTGTGTACCTTTTGTGTTAAGATTTAGCCTCTATATATAAAGAGAAATAGATGTAGCTTTAGGGCTTTGATAGTTATCCTAATAACTATCCTCATCTCAGTATAAACCTCAAATAACATCCGATTCATGATAAACCCTAATATTTACCATAATCCTTATTTATCTTAAAATAATACTTATCTTATTAAATAATTATAAGTATTTAAGATAATTATCCTCTTTATTTAGGATCCTGCATTTATCTCAAATATCATTAATAATTATCAATAAATAATTATTCAAGACCTTTGGGCTTCAATAATAAGCCTAGTGGGTTTCCATAATAAACCCACTGGTTTCCCCAACAACCCAAATCCAGGCTTCCACAATAAGCCGTGCGGGTTTCCACAATAACCCACCGGTTTCCACAATAAACCCGGGTTAGGCTTCCACAATAAGCCATGCGGGTTTCCACAATAAACCCACCTAGGTTTCACAATAAACCCAGGTTTCCACAATAAACCGGGTTAGGCTTCCACAATAAGCCATGCGGGTTTCCACAATAAACCCATCGGTTTCCACAATAAAACCGGGTTAGGCTTCCACAATAAGCCACGCGAGGTTTCCACATAAACCCACCGGTTTCCTGAATAAACCGGGTTGAGGCTTCCACAATAAGCCACGCGGTTTCACATAAACCCACCGGTTTCCACAATAAACCGGGTTGTACTTACGACATCAAATAGCTCGTGCGGTACGCACACACACTATTTTAATAGGGGACAAACATCGCCCCCTCTTAACTATCGACTTGTCGAAGAGTTAAGAAGATCAAAACCACATCTGACAATGGCATGAATACAATCGAATGAATGAACCTTGTCACACTGTAGTGCACATCCGACATGAGTTATAAATCTGACAGCCACTTGATGCTACAATCCCAAGCACTAAACTTATAAATCCAATTCATGCAGCCCCTCCAAGATATGAGGCCGACGTTCATTCGTGACCTTGCGGTGTACATCCCCGCTCGTGAGAACTCATATTGTATCCCTTCCAGCCAAAACTCTGCGGCCTGTAAGAGTTTAACTTCGCGCAAAACTCAAAGATTTGAATCCCAGTGAATCTAAGAAACCAACTCCCATTGGTCTTCACCTTGTTCCCATACGGCTGCTCTATCTCCGATTATCCTAATCTTTTGAGTCGTCACCACGGTCGAAACTCAACTCTACGGAGTCTAGAGTTTAATCTCTTTTAGAACTCTAAGATCATCAAATTCGGAGAGAATAATTGCCTTCCTACCAAAGCTTCTTCTTAGTATAAATACGGCCATCTACTTTGTAAACTCATATCTGCCCAAGTAGGCGCTCCGGTCCACCGCAATCCCGCAAGGTGAGTGTCGTTTCTCCCCTTCATCTCTATACGCTTATATTCCATCCATGTTTGCCTTTTTTATTTCTTTAATTCAGAGCTTTCTGATGCTAACCTTGGTTTTTTAGTTACGATTTTTAAAAAACTCAAAGATTTGAATCCCAGTGAATCTAAGAAACCAACTCCCATTGGTCTTCACCTTGTTCCCATACGGGCCGCTTCTATCTCCGGTATCTAATACCGAGTCGTCACCGCTGGTCGAAACTCAACTCTACGGGAGTCTAGAGTTTAATCTCTTTTAGAACTCTAAGATCATCAAATTCCAGAGAATAATTGCCTTCCGGCCAAAGCTTCTTCTTAGTATAAATACGGCCATCTACTTTGTAAACTCATATCTGCCAGTAGCGCTCCAGTCCTGCAATCCCGTGCGGTGAGTGTCGTTTCTCCCCTTCATCTCTATACGCTTATATTCCATCCATGTTTGCCTTTTTTATTTCTTTAATTCAGAGCTTTCTGATGCTAACCTTGGTTTTTTAGTTACGATTTTTAAACTGGCATTGTTGATGCCCTCTTAACTTTTCCTTTGCTGACTGTTTTACGTATCTTGAGATGATTAACAAATCACCTTATGACGCGTCTTTATTCTTCCAATGATCAGCATCGTCTCTTGTCCAACGCTGTAAGCATGACTTCACTCAACAAGTCAACAACTCAAGGAACTATAATGAAGGGCGCTGATGACGCTCATCGGAACCCAAGAGTTCGCTGGAACAATCCGAAAACGAGGTCTCGCAAACGTCCGTCGGCCATAAGAGACTTCCCTCTCAATTTTTACCGTGCGGGGATGGGTAAGGTTGACTCTTCCAACCCTATCACAGACATGAACGTAGAGGACAAACATGCAGGAGAGAAAACATTGCCTTTCGTAGCTATAAGCGATGACGATGATTAAACCCGAAGCATTAACGCTCCTACCAAAAATCTAAGTTTGTCAGCAGAGTATACTCCTGCCACACCTCCACCCAAACCACCAGTCCGAAATAGCTTGCCCTTTGAAGACGATGCCTTTCATCTGGCCTTGTATAAATCGACTGGCGCTGTGGTGACCATTGGTGATTCGACTATCGAAGATGCCACCGTCGCGCATCATCTGTTTTCCCGAATCTTTGCCAGGTCGATCGCCACTTCTATGATCGTATGACCGATATTCCACAAGTTCTCGACCGGGCAGCGCAGCTTCACTATGCTGTATGTGTTTAATGCTCAACTTTACTCCTCTCTCCTTTTGGTAGTCTTTAACTTAAAATCGATGATCAAAGTATTCCTTTGCAGGGCCTTTCACTCGTTCGTCGCGCCGAAGAACTTCACTATGAAGCTTTAGATGAGAAAGATAAAGCTCATGAACTCACCTTGCATCACCTCCAGCGTGAAAATGATAAACTGAAGCGCCAGATCAAGGAACTCCGCGAGAGAAGCCGTGAAGCAGATAATGCGCTGAATTTAATGTGTAAGCAGCGAGTTCGTGCCTCCTGTGAAGCTATCGAACGCAGCGGCTATGCTGTTGCTCCATCATATGCTGGAAAGAAGCACGTCGCCGTCAATGACATGCCTTACGACCCGGAGGAGGAATAGTATCATGGAGGATAGCTGTTCTTGTGTTTCCAGAAACTCCTGTTATTCTTCTTAGGCTATCTTTAGATATATTACATTCATAAACTTTCCTTACTTTCCAGTAGATTTCCTTCGGTATGGACTTGCCATTGCTTTACCAAACATTCTTCATTTAATTTTTTGAACCTTTCAAGATTTTAATTCTTGAGAAGAACCTTTGTGATCGTCCAACCATGTCAACCGCCCGAGATGTTCTGACCTACTGACTAAGACTTTTTGTAGTTGTAGGAAACGAATTTATTGAAAGAATACGATCTACATTATCACGAAAGCATAACTACATTAATAAAAAAAATTTCTTAAGATTGAAAGAGTTCCATGGTTTCGGCTCTTGTTTCCCGCTCAGGCTCCTTAACCAATATGCACCTCTGCTAGCTGGTCTATCCACTAAGTAAGGCCCTTCCCAGGTTCTCTCCCAATTTTCCACCGCTTCCATCTAAGGATTTGGGTCTTGTCCTTCTTAGAACCTGCTCTCCAGGAAGAAATGTTCGTTCACGTACCTTTTTATTGTATTGTTGCTTCATGGATTGTTGATATACTGCCAATCTCCTTGAAGCTTCTTCACGAACCTCTTCCAACAACTCCTTATCTCTTGAAAGAATCTCTTCATTCAAGCCTGACCGCTCTGCTAAAGTCTTGGTGGTTGGAACTAATAACTCTACAGGTAATACAGCTTCTATGCCATATGCTAGTGTAAACGGAGAAAATCCAGTCGACCATCTCGGTGTTGTTACGTATGACCCACGTAACCCCGTGCAAGAACTCATCCACCTTCCCTTTGCATTATCCAAGGTTTTCTTTAAGTTTTCTAAGATAACCCTATTAGTTGCCTCGGCCTGCCCATTGCTCTGGGCATAATATGGAGTCGAAAAATTATGTTTAATATGCAGACCATCACACAATGACTTGATCGTTTCACAATCAAATTGTTTCCGTTATCGGAAAACGATCATCGGCCGCACACCGAACCTACAAATGATATTCTCCCAGATGAATCTGCGGACGTGAACCGCTTCTCTTCTTACCAGAGCCACAGCTTCTACCCATTTGGTGAAATAATCAGTTGCCACCAACAAATACTTGACGCCCCCAGGTGCCGTGGGGAATGGACCTACAATATCTAAACCTCATTTATCAAACGGCCATGGGCTCATGACTGGATGCGGCTCATTTCTTTGGTCTCTTTATTAGAGGTCCATGCAAGCCGACAAGCCACGCACTGGGGTAAATTCCTTTGCGTCATTTTGCATATAAGGCCAAAAATATCCTTGAGATATCAACCGGTGCGCCAAACTCCGCCTCCCGAATGGTTCCCACAAAGACCCCTCGTGTTAGCCACGCTAACAATTGCTTCCCCATTTCTCGGGTTATACACCGTAAGTATGGCTCCATTGACATTGGCCTCTTGTAAAGCTCTCCTTCAATAAGAGTGTATCTCCAAGCTGTCTTCTTTACCTTTCTGGCCAAATTCTTATCACGTGGCAGATCTTGAGTCTGCAGGTATCGAACATAAGGCTGCCTCCAATCCTCAGGCTGCCCGTTGATATCCTCATCTATATCCATAGGGTCATCGTGAGATTCGGATGAGGAGGAATTACTCCTATCGGCGTAAACCTTGTGTGCAACGTTGACGGTATCGAAAATACTGAGAAGTTCTTGGAAATCGACTACAATATACCGTGTCGTTTCTGATACAATGGCTGCTGACACGTAAGCAAGAGCGTCCACGTGCCTATTTTCCATCCTTGGCTTTTGTTCAATATCAAACACCTCGAATTCCTTTGCTAGCTCATGTATGTACTCCAATTAAGATGCTAACCTTTCATTCCTTGCTTTATATGCGCCACCAATAATGGTTGGCCACCGCCCTTGAGTCCGTTGTCGCCTTCACTCTTCCCCCCCCAAGTGAAGAGCGATTTCAAGCACTCCGAAATTACGGCCTCGTATTCAGCTTGGTTGTTTGAGGTCAAATCCCAAACGGACGACCTTTTCAATCCGTAAACCTTCTGGGAAACCAAAGACACACCCAACACCCGCCACTTTGTGTTTGCGGATCCGTCCGTGTAGACCTGCCACATTCCACTGTCACCTTCAAGCGCCACTTCTGAGTCCTTGTTACTCATCTGCTCCATTGCTGCTTTTGAAGCTTTCTTACCAGCGTTTATGGTTTCCCATGGTAGTGGAATGGGTCGTACACCATCATTATCATGCAAGATCTCCTCCTCAAGCATGGATTCTGAAACTGGAATATCCTCCACTGGGAAGTCTGCCATCAACGATGCTATTGCATGCCCCTTCTCGGCTGTTCTTGGCTCATAGTCAATGGTGTATGCGCCTAGATAAGTTGCCCACGTGGCCAACTGCTCGAATCATCGGCTCCCTAATACCTTCTTTAACGGGTACTCTGTATAGACTACAAGTCGTCGTCCTTAAAATATGGCTTTAAACGTCTTGCTTGCATGCATAAGAGCCAACGCTATTTTCTCTATTTTCAGTACTGGTCTCGGCGTCAGTCGAGGATTTGCTAACGAAATAGACGGGTCTTTCCTCCGGCTCCCAGAACAAAATACTGACACTAACAGCGTAATCGCTTGTCGCCAGATAAATGTAAACGACTTGGCCAGTCTTCGGGCTTATGAGGACCGGTGGTGAAGTTAAGTACCGTTTAATCTCATCAAAGGCATGCTCGCATTCCTCGTTCCAGCCAAATTTCTCCGCCTTCTTTAAAATCAGGAAAAAAGGTTTACACTTGTCCGAAGCTCGAGAGATGAACATGTTCAATCAGCCAATCTCCCCTGCAAGCCTTTGTACTTCTTTCTTGTTTCTTGGCGATGGCATTTCCAATATTGCTCTAATTTGCTCTGGATTTTTCCCAGATGTAAGTCCGAAGGAACATTTTGCTGGATTCAACTTCATTCCGTATTGTCGTAATCGATCAAAGGTTCTTTTCAAGTCCATAAGGTGAGACTCCTTCTTTTTGGACTTGACCACCTGTTGATGGTGGTTTTTAAACAAGGAGTAAAACCGTAAAACCCCATGACCTAGTGTTACCCGCAACAAATTAACTAAGAGCATTTAACTCAGTGTAAATAATTAATAGGGGTATTTTTTCAAAATACCGGATTAGGGAGTTTCGACACGAACCTAATTCCAAAACCAAGCCGCATGTGCGCACCATGGCAACAATGCCAAACCAAGCCGCACATCTGCGCACCATGGCAACAATGCCAAACCAAGCCGCACACTTCGCACCATGGCAACAATGCCAAACCAAGCGCACACCGCACCATGGCAACAATGCCAAACCAAGCCGCACTGCTACGCACCATGGAAACAATGCCAAACCAAGCGCCATAAACGCGCACCATGGCAACAATGCCAAACCAAGCCGCAAATCGCACCATGGCAACAATGCCAAACCAAGCCGCGCACTACGCACCATGGCAACAATGCCAAACCAAGCGCTGCACACTGCACACCATGGCAACAATGCCAAACCAAGCGCACACTGCGCACCATGGCAACAATGCCAAACCAAGCCGCACATCAGCACCATGGCAGCGACAAAAACCAAACCGCATATCGCACTCATTGGCAACCATGCCAACTAAGCCGCTATAGCGCCCTGAGCTTGCAAAATATGCAACTAGGTCAACACGGCCGTACGTGCCATTGGCACATGCCAACACGTACCACAAGCCATATTTCCAAGCCGCAATGCCATTGGCACATGCCAAATATAGCGCCCTAGGCTTGCAAACCATGCAACCTAGGCCAAGTCGGCCACACATGCCATTGGCACATGCCAACATGCTCGCTAGTAGCTTTTCCTACCAAGGCGCGACCCAAATGGCCGAGCATGCCATTGGCACATGCCAACATGCTCACTGGTAGCTTTCCTACCAAGGCGCGACCCAAATGGCCGAGCATGCCATTGGCACATGCCAACATGCGTCACTGGTAGCCTTTCTTGCCAAGCCAGCGGCCCTAATAATAAAGCATGCCGCTGGCACATGCCAACATGCTCATTGGTAGCTTTTCCTACCAAGGCCACGGCCTAATGACCACGCATGCCATTGGCACATGCCAACATGCGTCACTTTGGTAGCCTAACTTGGGTAAACCGTCAACCTACCACTAAGGCATTCCGCACATGCCATTGGCACATGCCAAACACACACGCTGGTAGCCTAACTTGCAAACTGTGCAACCTACCACCAAGGCATTCCGCACATGCCATTGGCACATGCCAAACACACACGCTGGTAGCCTAACTTGCAAACCGTGCAACCTACCACCAAGGCATTCCGCACATGCCATTGGCACATGCCAAACACACACGCCGGTAGCCTAACTTGCAAACCATGCAACCTACCACCAAGGCATTCGCACATGCCATTGGCACATGCCACACACGCCACTAGCGCTACGGCATTGCCACTTACACTCAACGTACAACCTACCACCAAGGCATTCAGCACATGCCAATGGCACATGCCACACGCGCCACTAGCGGCGCCACTTGCACTCAAGGTGCAACCAACACTCGAGATATCAACACAAAGCTGGGGATGCTTTCCCGGGGTTTTGGTTTGGCGGTCATGACTTACGTACAGTACACTACGCTCACATTAAGAAAGCGTGAAAAGGAATAAAGCGGTCAAATAAATGAGGAAATAATGGTGAAAACGTTTTCACCCATTAACACCATGCGGTTACCACCTCCTCCCATTATTTCACCCTTTACTCTCTTCCTTCATGAGACCAGGGTACGTTTCAATCTCGATTTGTATAAATAGGTCTTACCTATTTCCACCCCGGACAACAAGTCTCGGTCGGGAGAAAAATACAACACTCTCGAGAAAAGCAACTTTGCAAGCTCTCCAAAAAGCTTTCATCTCTTGCAAGCTTCTTAAGCTTTCACTTTCGATACAAGTCGAGACACTACTCTCCCGGGGTATTTCTGTCTCAACACCTTTCTTTGCTTCCCTCCCCAAATCAACCCTTCTCCTCCACTTTGTGGCCAAGCAAGTATGGAACGACCATTTCTTGGTTTAGGCGGGACTTGTCTGATTGATCTCTCGAATCTATAAAGTACTCACGTGCAGCACATTTGTTTAGGGTTTGAACCAGTTTCTCACTCACCTCTACCGAATTCCGAAATCGGAAGAAACGATTTTTACCCATAAACAATTGGCGACCACAGCGGGAGGATTGATCATCGGATACAATGTCGGGACGTCGATCTCGTTCTTCGATCCGAGAAGTCAAGATGGTAGGGAAAGCGACTCAATCGGACTCAAGCACTGACAACCTGTTACCGGTTGTAAAAGCTACACCTAAAAGCCGGGGACTCGTTGAAGATGCTACCGGCGATTGGGGACTTGCGACTCAATCCGACGCAACTACCGGACAACCGGTTACCGGTTGTAAAAACTACACAAGAAAAGCGGGGACTGTTGAAGATGCTACCGGTGATTGGGGACTTCTTTGGCGATGCTACACAAAAAACCGCCTTTTACATGAAGAGGGCATGTTCGCAAAAACCTATGAAGTGAGTAAATTCGGGCAGCAAGATATACGATTTGTTTTAGGTTCTTAGTAAAACCATTATACTATTGAGTATTGTGCCTATTACTAGCACACACTTTCATAAAAGCAATATTCCTTTCCCAAAACATAATCAGAGTCATATTATCAAAACCATTCATCCCGTAATCCAATATCCTCAAAAGCTACCAGATGTCTACAAAACGGTCAAACATTGAACCGGACATCCGGTATGTCTTTCAAAAAAAAAAAGAAAGAACCTAAATGAAAGTTTAACGAGAGAAACATTCAAGGAAAATCATCTAACGCAGTCATTCTTCTTGGAGAAAGTCAACTTTGCATCTTCAAGAGCCGCTCTCTTCATAGTCAACATCTTGGAAAGCTTTTAGAGTTCTACCTCTGTCGTGCAATCTCCTCGGCGGAAAGGCTTTCGGTTGTTGCATCTTTCAACTTTGGATCTCATCAAGGCCTTCGACAAACCACGAGGTGTTGAACTCCTTTTCTACGCACACGTCGCGATGGTGCTCCCGATCGGCAATAACGTCTTGAAACGGTGTGACCAAATCACCTCACGCATATCCTCGATGGAAGATAAAGCCTCTTCCACACGCTTAACCAGCGTAAATCGACTAGTGACTTTCTTGGTTGTGGCCATATGTCCATACTTCTCCCAGATTCTGGTGTACAACGCCTCATACTTAGCCAGCACGCTAAAGCCGCCAACCAGCACATCACATGGATAAGGAACCAAATACGGGGGATCGAAAATAGCGCCTGCAACTGGCCCCACGACTCGCAAAGGGTCTCCTTCCATGTCTACGGCAACAACCATCGTGAATCATCCACCGTTTGAACCACATACTGGTGCCGACGATTGGCTAACTCCCATCTCAAGTCAACGCGGTGGTCACCAAAGACAAGTTTTCGTGTGACTCCATCCTTAATCGTCCTCCGAACAGGATTCCTCCTGCGAACTTGAGTTAGACATTTCTCAAAAGAAGAAACAGAAGAAGAAGAATGAAAAGAAGCGCGAAACTCACCGAACCACTTCCCGAAAAGAACCGATCTTTGCCAGAGGAATCACTCTCACTTGTTGAACTTTCTTCTTTCTCGACTCATCACCGCTATGAGTAGGCTCGGTCTTTGCGAATTCTTCGAAGAAATTGCCGTCTCCCGGCAACGTGCAAGGCAACAAAAGCATTAACAACTGCCAAGCCCTGGAAGAAACAAGACATATGTTTTCAGTAGAAATTCACGTGTTTGGAGACAAACCAACAAGGAGATGACACATACGATTATTGGAAGAAGCAAAGACACGAGAGATGCGGGAGGATCTTTTGAAACCATCCGGAACCCCCGGCCACGATTCTTCGTTCTCAGTTTCCTTGGCACTGGGACTTTCCGAGTTGCTTTAGGCAACTTTCGCTTGAGATCTCTCAACATTGGATACTTCTTCAAAGCTGGCTGGGAAGGTTTACAACGAACGTTCTCCACCACGTTATTCACAAAAGCTTGGATCATAATAAACTCGTCACACGAAACTCATTATAGCGAAAGTCGTCGGGTTACTCTTCCGTTTGAAAGAAGGGAAGGCGGATACCGACTCAAGGGCACTTTGCATTAAGGGCGGTCGCAATGAATCCTTAGGGATCACCGGGCTGGTAAGCAAGAGGCACCCCTTGATCTAAACCCATGTGACGAGCAGCACGGTCGATATTGTAAGCAGCTATCTGGAAAGACCCCATGAAGAAAGACGACATATAACCGGACGTGCATCTTTGCATAAACAAGTTTTCACCAACGCTCAAATCGCCATGGAAGACAAAGACATGAGCGGAGCGAGAAGCAAAGGTGTCAATTTGAGTCACCGACCTATGGACCGGCTCCCATGGGCAAAAACTGATCTCATACGACTTATCAAGAAGACTAACCAAGCTCACGCCAACTCTTGGGCCTTTGTTACCCATCGAAGAATCGAGAGCCGCCCCAACTCGCGGGAATCGAAGGCATCGGTTTGAGCATACTTCTCAAAGTGCTCCCATAGCGGACTTGCGAGAAAAGAAACGTGCACATATGAATTCACTTTTATAAAACCATTCGAAACTCGCATGTTCGCAACTAGGTAATCCAGGATGCACATACGGGGGAACAGGAATAGCTTGCCAATGGGAAGAACTTCACCTTTTGCCAACTTCCACGGCAATCACTAGCAACTACGGGTCTTATCTCCTTCTTACCGGAACCGTCGTCAAAATGTCTCTAGACAATCGGAGAGACAACGGTCTTTGCAACGTGAAGATCATCACTTTTACATTCGGGTTCCGGCTCGTCCAGGAAACCATTGAGATATCCACCAGTTGTAAAGGCACCTTTCATCCTCTTCCCTACAGAATCCTTCGACTTCGCAGTGGAGTCTTTCAGAGCGAAATCTTCCAACTTAGCGGCAAGGTCATCCCGCATCTTCCTCACTTTCGAGATAATTGGATTTTAAGATTCCCGGTTACCGGAAGATTCGGCAAGAGAGCCACACTCTCCAAGGAGAAAGTTATCTCACCCCATCTACATATGATCGTATGGGTGTCCGAACACCATCTGGAGATGAAAGCAACCAAGCCCGAGATATCATTCCTAATGAGGATTTCTTTGAAGCTCGACGGCATCAATAATCTGCGCTCGAGTCAAGTTGGTATTTATATGCTCCTTACTCACCATGAACTCAACCCATCTATCAAAAGAACGCAATGGGCTTTGGCACATCCTCGAAATCAATATTGGAAGAGGAATATACCCCTTTATGAAAGACGGCCGTATGGTGTTCTGCGGCGAACCGAACGTGTCTTCTTTTCATCTTCACCACCGGTTAACAAAATTGGCACGAAACCTAGGTGATTTTTCCGAGCGAGAGGCAAGTTTTTGGCGAAAGAATTCATCATCCATGTTCGGTTTGGAACTATGGACATATTTCGATGAGGCGAAATTACATTCCGGGTAACATCTTTCAGGATTTCTTCATAACAACTTAGTAACAAGATATCTGCACACGGAGAAAGACAAAATTATCTCCCTGACACATAACCGCGCCCAACAAAGGAAAACCCGAAATACAAAAAAAAAAAAAAAGATAGAAAGGGCGTATCATTCTTCGGGTTCAAAATTATATATGGAGCATTCTCTACGGGTTCAAAAATACACACGCAGTATTTTCTTCAGGGTTCAAAATTATATACGCAGTATTTTATACGGGCTCAAGTGCGTCCGCGATTATCATTCTTCGGGTTGAGAATTATATACGGAGCATTCTCTACGGGTTTAAAAAATGCACACGCAGTATTTTCTTCAGGTTTCAAACTACATACGCAGTATTTTATACGGGCTCAAGTGCGTCTGCAGTATCATTCTTCGGGTTCAAAATTATATATGGAGCATTTTTCTACGGTTCAAAACCGCACGCGCAATATTTCTTTTCAGGACCAAAAATTCATATATGCGATATTTCCTACGGGTTGAAGTCATATGAAGCACATATACGGTATTCTTCTTCGGGTTCATATGATATTCTCTACGGGTTCAAACTGCACACGCATATTTTCTTGTGGTTCAAAATTATACGCGATATTTTAAACGGGGCTCAAGTGCGTACGCAATATCCTTCTTCGAGTTCAAAATTATATATGGAGCACTTTCCTACGGGTTCGAATAATATATGCAATATTTCCCTTGGGCGCATACATACAATATTTTCTACAAGAGGCACGCCAAGAAATTATATGCGCAATATATAAACGCCTACTCTTAGGGTTTACCTACATAAAAGGGAAACAAGAGAAATCTTGGAAGAAATACACGAAACCGGTTTTTCTTTGTGACTCTGCCGCTAGTAGGAAAGGATGAAAGGAATAAGGTGCAAGATGAGAGAAAGGGATTTTATATATATAAGGGCGTGAAGATTCTAAAATAGGGAAGGATTTCCCTTTACCGTGCGGAGCTCACAAGAACGCCCAACTTCGCCTGTTGCGCCGGTCCCGCCAAACAAGCACGCTCGGGTTCCTACCTTGCGCCGGTCCCACCAGCTAGCACGCTCGGTTTTCCAACTCAACAACTTCCCAAGGCCGCCCAAGTTGCACCGGTCCCACCAATTGCGCCAACTCGTACCACCCAAGTTGCACTGGTCCCAACTCACGCCAACTTCCCAATGACCGCCTAAGTCACGCCCGCAAGCACGCACTGACTTCCAAATTGCGCTGGGTCCCACCCAGTAGCACGCTCGGTTTCCCAACTCACGCCAATTTCCCCAACGTCGCCCAAGCTACACCAGCCCCACCAATTGTGCCCGACCTCCCGATTTGTGCAAAACTACCGGAGGCAAGGATTCCAAATCCTATTTATAAAAGGTCAAACCAGCCTCCTCGATTCTCTTTACGGTTTCTTGTTGATAGTTTGTCACCATCTTATGCTTACCTCGCAACAAAGCCCTGTTCCGAGCTAGTGGGAACTTAATGTTGATGGTGGTTTTTAAACAAGGGGTTAAACCGTAAAACCCCATGACCTAGTGTTACCCGCAACACATTAACTAAGAGCATTTAACACAGGTGTAAATAATTAATAGGGATATTTTTCAAAATACCGGATTAGGGTTTTCGACACGAACCCTAATTCCAAAACCAAGCCGCTTTACATCTGCTGGCACCATGGCAACAATGCCAAACCAAGCCGCATAGCACCCATGGCAACAATGCCAAACCAAGCCGCACATACAAGCACCATGGCAATAATGCCAAACCAAGCCGCACATCACTGCAGCACCATGGCAACAATGCCAAACCAAACGCTGCACACCGCACCATGGCAACAATGCCAAACCAAGCCACACATCATGTGCACCATGGCAATAATGCCAAACCAAGCGCAAATCGCGCACCATGGCAACAATGCCAAACCAAGCCATGAATCGCGCATCATGGCAACAATGCCAAACCAAGCGCACACACTGCGCACCATGGCAACAATGCCAAACCAAGCCGCTGCATCGCGCACCATGGCAACAATGCCAAACCAAGCCGCTGCACTGCGCACCATGGCAACAATGCCAAACCAAACGCACACTGCGCACCATGGCGGCGACGCCAAAACTAAATCAGTATATCGCACTCATTGGCATCCATGCCAACTAAGCGCTATAGCGCCCCTAGGCTTGCAAAACATGCAACTAGGTCAACACGACCGTGCGTGCCATTGGCACATGCCAACACGTACCACAAGCCATATTTCCAAGCGCAATGCCATTGGCACATGCCAAATATAGCGCCCTAGGCTTGCAAACCATGCAACCTAGGCCAAGTCGGCCACCACACATGCCATTGGCACATGCCAACATGCTCATTGGTAGCTTTTCCTACCAAGGCGCGACCCAAATGGCCGAGCATGCCATTGGCACATGCCAACATGCTCGGCCGGTAGCTTTCCTACCAAGGCGCGACCCAAATGGCCGAGCATGCCATTGGCACATGCCAACATGCATCACTCAGTAGCCTTTCTTGCCAAAAGCGGCCCTAATGGCCGAGCATGCCGTTGGCACATGCCAACATGCTCGGGCCGGTAGCTTTTCCTACCAAGGCCACGGCCCTAACGACCACGCATGCCATTGGCACATGCCAACATGCGTCATTTGGTAGCCCTAACTTGCAAACCGTGCAACCTACCACCAAGGCATTCCGCGCATGCCATTGGCACATGCCAAACACACACGCCGGTAGCTTAACTTGCAAACCGTGCAACCTACCACCAAGGCATTCCGCACATGCCATTGGCACATGCCAAACATACACGCTGGTAGCCTAACTTGCAAACCGTGCAACCTACCACCAAGGCATTCCGCACATGCCATTGGCACATGCCAAACGCGCCACTAGCAGCGCCACTTGCACTCAAGGTGCAACCAACACTCGAGATATCAACACAAACTCGGGGATGCTTTCGGGGTTTTGGTTTGGCGGTCTGACTTGCAACGTACACTACGCTCATATTAAGAAAGCGTGAAAAGGAATAAAGCGGTCAAATAAATGAGGAAATAATGGTGAAAACGTTTTCACCCATTAAGACCATGCGGTTACCACCTCCTCCCATTATTTCACCCTTTACTCTCTTCCTTCATGAGACCAGGGTACGTTTCAATCTCGACTTGTATAAATAGGTCTTACCTATTTCCACCGGACAACAAGTCTTGGTCGGGAGAAAATACAACACTCTCGGAAAAGGCAACTTTGCAAGCTCTCCAAAAGCTTTCATCTCTTGCAAGCTTCCTAAGCTTTCACTTTACGATACAAGTCGAGACACTACTCTCCCAGACTATTCTCGTCTCAACACCTTTCTTTGCTTCCCTCCCAAATCAACCCTTCTCCTCCACTTTGTGACCAAGGAAAGTCCGAACCGCCATTTCTTGGTTTAGGCCGGACTTGTCTGATTGATCTCTCGAATCTATAAAGTGCTCACGTGCAGCACATTTGTTTAGAGTTTGAACCAGTTTCTCACTCACCTACCGAATTTACCGAAATCGGAAGAAACGATTTTTACCCATAAACACCACCATATCATCAATATAAACCTCCATGGTACTCCCGATCATATCCTTGAACATTTCATCCACAAGACGCTGATAAGTTGCTCCTGCATTTTTCAAACCGAATGGCATGACCAGGATAGCAATATATTCCTTTGTCTGCATTATGAACGACGTATGTTCTTTATCTTCCTCATAAAGTGGAATTTGATTATAGCCGCAAAACCCATCCATAAATGACAATCGCCAAAGAAACCGTGATGGCGTCCACTAATTCCACAATCCCGGGTATTGGGTAAGGATCACTTGGACATGCTTTATTTAGGTTTGTAAAATCAATACATACCCGAATTTTCCGTTTTTCTTCGGATCGCTACAATATTTTCCAACCATTTTGGATACTTGATGTGCCTTATTATTCTTGCTTCTAACATCCTGTCAATTTCCTCAGAATAACCTTTGCCTTCCGCTCCGTGCCATTTTTCGCGGCTTCGCCTTCTTGGTTTAAATCCTTCAGCGATATTCAACCGATGGCATGCGATGTCGGGGGTCAATGCCTCGGCATATCCCTTAGGCTCCCGGCGAAGACATCTTTATTATTCCTCAACAAAGTGATCAAGCTTTCACTTTCGCCTAACGGTAGTTAAGCTCAGATAAACGTTGTTTGCTCCTTTTGATCTCCAACTCGTACCTCCACCAACTCCTCAATAGTTGGCGTTCCTTCCTTCCCTCTTCCTTGATAAGAGGTTAGGGAATCTTGTGATTGCTACAATTTCTTTTCGCCTCCTGAGTATTTCGAACCCTTTAGTTCCGACTTCACGTACTCTCCATTGCGCTTTTATGGTATTTATGAGCTGCCACTGGTCGCTTCGACTTTCATCACTCCTGGCAGCCTGATGAATTTCAAGCACGGTGAATAGTGGAAGTTATCGCACCCATTGCATGAATCCAATCGCGTCCTAATATAGCATTATAAGGTGCACGACAATCAAGCAACGAAAATATTGCATGACAGTCTTTCCTCCCACTATCATTGGGTAGATTAATTCTTCCCATTGCTTGTCATCGTCTGCCATCAATCCGATAATAGGGCTATCATCTGCTTCAACCTGGATTTCACCCAAACTCATTGAAGAATAAGCTCCTGAAAATATGACGCTAATCGAACTCCCAGTGTCGACCAGAACTCGACGTGCTTTGTACATTCCAATGAGAGCCAGAATCACAATTGCATCATTATGCGGTTGATATACTCCAGCAAGATCAGCGTTCGAAAAAGTTACCTCAATCTTTCCTTCTTCCAAAATCTCCGTACCAATATGACTGGCATAGTCGACCTTGTTAGATATTCTCCATTCTTTGATATGACGCAACTTCAACCGAGTAGCGTTCTCCTGAGCTTTTCTTGAGGTTGTATTAATCCTTGCGTGGCTTACTCTGATTTCACGCAAATCTAGAGTGCTGGTCAATGTGTTAACCTACGTCGGACTCTTCTTCACATATTGCTGCAGCTTTCCTTCTTCAATCATCTTTTAGACTTCCGCTGCGAGCGCACGACAAGTATCTGTATTGTGCCCATGATCCTTGTGATGTGCACAATATTTATTCTTATCCCTCTTATCCCTTGTTTCCATTTGGTAGTGGCTCAACGAGCAGGCGGCCAGAATCTTTAATCTTCTTAAAAAGTTCCCCAAGTCCAATGTTCGACTTGGAAACCTTCCTCTGTGCGTTTCTTGTGATCTACGCGGCTCCTCTTCGTTCCTCACCTTCCTTGTAGGACCTTCATGGCCTTTAATTTTTTAATTACTTTCGAATTGTTGCTTCGGCCTTGCTGATCCTTCGGCCGTTGGCTTTTTCGAAGTTCGCAACAACTTTGCCTTCTTTTCCTTTTCGCTTTTGCGTACCTATCGGCCCTATCATACAGTTCCCTGAGGTTTCCCACCGGCTCCACTGTTAATGAGTTATAAATTTCAAATTCATCATACTCCATCGCGTTTTTATATGCTTCTATAATGAACCTTTCATCCACTTTTCCAATTTCACCGACTTCTGACGAAATCTCCTATTGAAATCAAAAGGTCTTCACAGTCTCTTTTATGTAAGAGAAACAAGTGACTACTCTCTTTTTTATCTTAGATTAATCTTGTCTTGCTCAAAAAAGAATCGACAACATTCCAAAATCCTTGATTGAATTAGGTTCTAATCGAGAGAACCAAGTTAGAGCCTTACCACAAAGTCATTGGAAAATTCTGCGAGTAGCTCGTCACTGTATCCCCACAAACTCATCGAAGCTTGAAACGCTTTGGACATGTTCCACCGGGTTTCCATTTCGCCATCAAAGAAATCCTTGAACCGAGGTTGACTAAAATTCGAAGGAGGACGGTATCGCCTTATCTTTGCAACGAACGGAGAATCCATCGTCTTTTTCATGGATAGAATCATTGCTCTTTGTCTCTGGATTGTTTCTGTGTTAACAATTCATCGATCATGGCGCTAAGTTTATTCTTCTTGAGCATTTCCTCCCTTTCGAGTCACTCTGTCTCCCTTGAACTTCCGCTTATTCTGGCGAGGTCTGTCCTCCTTTTAGAATGATTCTCCTCACGCCTTGATCTCCTTGAATGTCCATTATCAGTTCGATCTTCTCTCCGTCCATGCCTCATACGACTTGTCCCTCCATGCCTATCTCTTTCGACTCTATAGCAATCGTCGTTAGGAGTACGACGACCGTGAAAATCATTACCACGATGACCACGACTTGGGTTACGGTCCCCTTCCTCCTCAGTTCTTCTTCCATCGTCTCGGCTCCGCATCGATCAACAACGACTCTGTCTCCTCTTCGTGGATTACTTGGTCCTTCCACTTCCAGAACGAGATATAGCTGGCATTTCTAGATCTTTTCTCTTCTCCAACGCAACCTTCAATCGTTTGTTCTCTCTTTCAATTTGCTATGATAACTCACGAACAATCAAATCTATAGGTGTTACCTGTGTAACGTTCCCCGATTCGAGTTGCGGATTATGTTGAAGCAGTTGGTGCTATAGGTGGGACGTTGGTTACACCGAGTAACCGACTGGAGATTCGTCGAACTAAAGGGGAGCGTTGAGTACGGACAGCGAGCATGGCGTTACGTGTTTGAGTCGATATACTAGTTAACGAGCCGGAGTCGATATACTAGTTAACAGGTGACCATATGAAATCATGTATCCATCGAAGCATAACCACTATTCATTATGTAGCATTTAAAGTGAACTCTACTAATATAGTGTATCCTAAATGCGGCATTTCTCTATCTTGAAGTACAACCATTCGGAAGTGTCCACCGTCCATTTGACGCTTATAAGTTATAATGCATTAATGCCCAATGATAGTATCAACACCATCTTGGTCTAATAATTGTGTTACGTTACATTTGATGTCGGGCCTTGATAACCATTTGAACTAGATGGAAACGTAATAACAATGTATGTGTTTACGAGAATCCTACTCTATGCTATCTTAAGCAAATTGGAAGTCCAAAGAACTATGATGTCACTAAGACTTGGAAAGTTCTAAGTTGTGGATTTTGTGATAGTGTTTTGAAAGTAACGTGCTGGAGCGGGTTAGTGATGGCGGGGGAGAGTTGGGAACCAGGTCAAAACAAGTCTGCGAACCAAGGCGTGTTGTAAATGTCCAAGAAGTTCAAAACACCATTAGCTGCCACAATACACCGCAAATCGAATCTCTGTAGAAGCTACTGACAAAGTTGTGTTTTGGATAACGAGTTTGACAGTATGTATTCTCGTGACACAGTTGCCTCCAGAATAATTTATATAAGAATATACCATAACACGAGCATAACTTGATGCTTAAAGAATGTGGCAAAGACCCAAAAGATTTATAACAACATTTAGGTGCGAGCACAAGCATGAAACTCATCGATAATTAAAAAAATGATCCACGACCTTTGTCTCAATCATGACTTAAGCAAAGTACCTATTTCGGTGGTGCAAAAACTACATTCTAATTGTACGATGGGAGTTAAGATCTTAATAGTCATCTATAGAAGTAACACACATTGAGATATTACCATCTTTATTATCCGAATTACGGTACATAACAAAAGAGGGTAACAGAATTCTGCAATTCAGTTAAGTTAGCACGAAACACAAGTTTCACAATCGATTTTGTTGAAACAAAATCTCACCACCCTAATAGAGGTGACTTAACCAGTTCGGCATCAGTAGTGAACCCAACTGCACCTATGTGACGAGTAGCATCTACATTTTACGAAAAAAACAAAAATTACCGACTCGATAGGGTGTGAAAGCATAACGCTAACTCTACGTTAGTTCATTGCTCTTAGTACAAAGCGGTATAGTTGGTGAAAATGTGGATAGTATTCGACCACCTCTACTATATTTATCTACCCCATTGATTGGGTTTGAATAATTAGCACCTCCACCACGTCAATGTAATCATTCTTCCAATTATCTATCTGTAAACTACATTCTAAACCATCTCACAATTTGAAATTATAATTACACTCAAAAAACCCAATTATCCAATAATGTCAAACATTCCAAATTCAGAAAAATTCCAAAATATGGGTTTTCATTCTAAGATTATTATCAAGACCCAAATTCATATCCTAAGAATAACCAAAGGACCATTCTTCAAGAATCGATGAAGGAACATTAAGAGATACTAAAACAACAGATTAACCCAACACCACCCAACGAATCAAATATCTAAGCGACTAAATTCTATAAGATAAACAACCAACACCCAAATGATTAGCCTATATGATTACGCCTACTTACAAATTCCACAATAAAACCTTTACAATCAATAAAACTAGATTTCAAATATACAAATAAAAATCAAAACTCAAATTCAAAAAAATCAAGAGATAGTTTCTTAGGGTTTATAAAGGAGAAAATCACATACATAGAGTTTGAAACAAGATTGAGATTGATTTCATAAGGATGGGTTTTGAATTGTGAGATGAGTTAAAGAGATTTCACAAATCAGTTATTAAAAATCTAAATGCGAAAAAATAAGAAATTGAACGACTTAAATTAGGTCTTACCATAAACCCATCTCCCAAATCAGATTTGTTTAAGAGATCTCACAAACTGAGTTCAATTTGAAAATAGAACGATATTTTTAGAGATCCAGTGAAGTTTCAAAGAGATGTTGGTTAAGGGATCCAGTGAAGAGAGCGAGATTTTTTTCTTTATTCTTTTGAGAGTCGGGATAAGAGAGGAAAAGATAAAAGAAAGAGGTAAGTTAATAATAATAAAAGGTATTTTTATAGACATTTAAGCCCTCAAACATTTAATTTATGTACGAGCGTGTCCTTTTTCTCTCTTTTTTTATATCATTATCTACTATTTGAGCAACGTATTTGGTTTATGTGCAACGGAAAATGGTTTGCAACGTGAATATCTGTTGCACACTCAAAAACTAAAATGTTGCAAAAACTTGAATATGGTGTAGTGGTAGTGGCTCCGGAACGGGCAGCGAATCTTTAATCTTCTTAAAAAGTTCCCCAAGTCCAATGTTCAGCTTGGGAAACCTTCCTCTGTGCTTTTCTTGTGATCTACGCGGCTCCTCTTCGTTCCTCACCTTCCTTGTAGGACCTTCATGGCCTTTAATTTTTTAATTACTTTCGAACTGTTGCTTCGGCCTTGCTGATCCTTCGGCCGTTGGCTTTTTCGAAGTTCGCAACAACTTTGCCTTCTTTTCCTTTTCTGCTTTTGCGTACCTATCGGCCCTATCATACAGTTCCCTGAGGTTTCCCACCGGCTCCACTGTTAATGAGTTATAAATTCCAAATTCATCATACTCCATCGCGTTTTTATATGCTTCTATAATGAACCTTTCATCCACTTTTCCAATTTCAACGACTTCTGACGAAATCTCTATTGAAATCAAAAAGGTCTTCACCAGTCTCTTTATGTAAGAGAAACAAGTGACTACTCTCTTTTTTTATCCCGAGATTAATCTTGTACTGCTCAAAAAAAGAATCTGACAACATTCCAAAATCCTTGATTGAATTAGGTTCTAACTGAGAGAACCAAGTTAGAGCCTTACCCGTCAAAGTCATTGGAAAATTCCTGCAGAGTAGCTCGTCACTGTATCCCCACAAACTCATCGAAGCTTGAAAACGCTGGACATGTTCCACCGGGTTTCCATTTCCGCCATCAAAGAAATCCTTGAACTGAGGTTGACTAAAATTCGAAGGAGGACGGTATCGCCTTATCTTTGCAACGAACGGAGAATCCATCGTCTTTTTCATGGATAGAATCTGTTGCTCTTCGTCTCTGGATTGTTTCTGTGTTAACAATTCATCGATCATGGCGCTAAGTTTATTCTTACTGAGCATTTCCTCCCTTTCAGAGTCACTCTCTGTCTCCCTTCGAACTCGCTTATTCCTGGCAGGGTTTGTCCTCCTTTTAGAATGATTCTCCTCACGCCTTGATCTCCTTGAATGTCCATTATCAGTTCGATCTTCTCTCCGTCCATGCCTCATACGACTTGTCCCTCCATGCCTATCTCTTTCGACTCTATAGCAATCGTCGTTAGGAGTACGACGACCGTGAAAATCATTACCACGATGACCACGACTTGGGTTACGGTCCCCTTCCTCCTCAGTTCTTCTTCCATCGTCTCGGCTCCGCATCGATCAACAACGACTCTGTCTCCTCTTCGTGGATTACTTGGTTCAAAGTGATTGGTCCTTCCACTTCCAGAACGAGATATAGCTGGCATTTCTAGCTCTTTTCTCTTCTCCAACGCAACCTTCAATCGTTTGTTCTCTCTTTCCAGTTCTTTGCAATCGCTCACGAATCATCAAATCTATAGGTGTTACACATGTAACGTTCCCCGATTCGAGTTGCGGATTATGTTGAGCAACTGGTGCTATAGGTGGGACGTTGGTTACCCGAGTAACCGGCGGAGATTCGTACGAACTAAAGGGGAGCGTTGGTGCGGACAGCGAGCATGGCGTTAGCTTGGCCAACGGGTGGATTCCCGGCTCGAGCCCGCACGCCTCTGCTAGCAACATCCTCCTCTCGATGGGCACGGCTGCTGTGGGTGTCGATTCGAGTTCTCCTCTTCTTTGCCGAACCCTCCTGCTAGTGGCGGAGGTGGGGATCTATTCAGCAACACATAATTCACCCTTGGAGCAGTTCCCTCAGAACGCGAACGAGAGGCTGACGCTGTTGATGACATTGACGTCGATCTTCCATCCCTATTGTCGAAATTTTGGACAATAGCACTTCTCAAAGTTCGAGTATTTGCTTGTTGACTCGATTGGTTTCGAGCGGGTACATCCACATCCATCTCAGGTTGATTTGCTCCTGATGCTTCCATTCGTTTCTTTAGATTTTCTTTCAACAACTTTGGCAGAACTTTCACTACACCATTTTTAGGGATTCGCAACGGATCCTGGCCGTTGCTGACTGAGCTCGCAACGGCAAGGTGACGTTTCAAATCACGGTGTTGCATTTTTTCGCAACGGCATAGTCTCCGTTGCGACTCTTGGTCAGCAACGGAGATTCGCAACGTACCGTGCCGTTGCGACCCTTTTTATTCGCAACCGAGGTCTGCCGTTGCTAAGATGTTTCTAATTCCAGGAATACCCCTACCAGGAACTAAAATATTATTGGTTCTGGTTCTTATTTACTGGTTCTGGTTCTAACTTAGCAACAAATTAACGACGTTGCTAATATTTTGCAACATAAAAAAAAGTCAAGTCTTCGTTGACCTCGTCAAAATCCATTTCCCCTCACATTTCCCCCTGCAGTTACCCAGTTCCCCCATTCATCATTTCCACAGATATATATTCATTCATTCAACATACATTCATTCATTCATTCAACATACAAAACTGTATCAAATTATGAAAATGGATTCTTCAATTGATTTTAACAAAAATTATGAGTATTTGATACAAATGTGTTCTAAGTATCACAACAAACTAGTGTACACATTAGAAACATACTTGGTTCCTAAGTTCAGTTCATGTAAAGTTACGAAATTCCTAAGTTCTTCTAACTTAAATCACTATAAGGAGATCCTACATAAACTTACAAATCTTGCAGCTGCTAAGGGACCTAATGGTTGCTGCTTTGTTCTCCAACCTTTATGATCTCATGAGCATCATTCAACTAACCTGCTTTTTTCTCCGTACCATTGCCCAGCCTACAAACTAGATTCACCTTAGCTAATCCCTGCAACCAAGTACAAGATCCTTCAGATTGATATCATATATATAAATTCAGAGAATGCTTGAGGTTAGAGAATATGCTAACTCTATCAAGTAAAATTCAGAGATTAAACCTAATACCTTAACTAAAATTTCCCAAAATGAAAGAAAGATGATGTTAATTCACATTCCAACAAACATTCCAGGTCAAGTCTCTCAATTTCTTCGTGAATTCGTCTTAAATATGTCAAACTAGAAAATGATGCGGAAGAACATAGATAAACTCTAAGCCTGTAACCATCAGTATGTGGAAACACAGAAACACCTCTATGTCATCCACATATCTCAACCAACTTGGGATTCTCTCTCCGGTCTCTTAGTAGACAAACCAACAACATTATGTATTAACCATTACCAAAAGTCACCTAAAATCGGTGATACAAGTAGAGCCAATTCAAGCATTTGCCGCTGCATGACATAACATGAATAAAACAGAAGAAACTTAAGAAAGTAAGATGATATAACATGCTCAACCCCAAACTAAGAAATAAATTCTACTAAAAAGAATTAGAAGAAACCCCTCTAATTCCGCTCCCACCTTCTCCAAGTACGTGTTTTACTCCCATTTCATGCTTTGTTCTTTTACGAATTACTAAATGATGTCACTTGACTACGAAATTAATTAACAAAATGACTTGCTTTGCATGAAACGCGAAACATTGTTTTTTTCTTTTTCTAATTTGATAAAAAGAAGACCCTAAGACAATAACAAATTTCAACATAAGCACTATTTACCCGCAATACAAGGATTCTGAATAGTGCGCAATTCCTCCCATGACATCCAACTTCCAGGGTGCTGCGGCAACAAATATCTCATCTGCGGGACACAGCAAAAAAAACCGGATGTTATGCCGGCGAAACCTCCTCCATGAACGAATTAACTTTGAATCTCAATTCATAACTTGGATTAGCAGTAAAAAAAAGGATCTCATTGAATGTTAAGCAAAAAATAACATTTAGTATTATGGTGAGGAACCCATAACTTGTTAATCCTATGTTTCATATGGGTGCTTCCTTCTGCAGTGCAGTGAATAACCAATACTAAAATAAAACAACACACTCATATTAAAAGTGTTGGATACGACCTCCAAGTTAAAAAGACCCCGGCTTGCAAATTTGCTCCGTATTTTATGCTTCTATCTACTGTGTCCAGAATCATGTTCAACATCTATCTCTGCCAAACTCGTCAAGAAATTTATTGTGTCCGGAAGACCATGATGATCTTCATGAAGAATCTCAAATTCTTCAATACATCTAGCACATAAACACGAAGATAGACATGTGAAAAAAAAGATCAAGTGAGAATTAAAGCCAGACAAACTCATGATTTTTCGGAAGAGCCTTTTTCATTCATCTCAGCACTCGACAATGAGTTGTGCAAACCTAGTTCATGTTCAGCAACAGAATACCACTCTTGAATATCTGCATCTATACCAGGTGCTCGTTGTAATTGATACCTGAGGAATAAACTATAATAAGATTCTGACCTCTTAGGTAAGGAAAAATTGTCCAAATGTAATTTGATGACTGACCACATTGGTGGGTGCATCTGATCTCAAACAAGTCTTTTTCAGAAATAGATGAGATTACAAATATTCAAAACTATTTCAAATTATAAATTTAAATTAAGACAGTCAAACTAGATTTACCTTTTGACTTATCACATTGGTGGGTGCTGCAGAAACAGACATTTCCAACCTAACTACAGGTGCAATCCATATACGCATTTCTCTTCCTTAATTGTATCATCTACTTGTACCTCCAAAATACTTATCATTGATAAAGTGTTCTGATCTCTCATTTTGTGGATGCTTAACCATGTGATCTGCCAACGAGCCACTCCATCCTCTTCATCTACAGCCGCGAGTATCTCAATGCGTACATTCAGCACAGCCTGCATTTTAAAAAAAAAAAAAAAAAACCTGGTTAAGTTGACAGTAGCACCATGCTAGCATCGTTAACTTTGTTTGTTATAATTCGATTAACTTGGTAATGAGTTCCATTGAAACAAAGAAGAGAAGCTGATTTCAGACATTGTAACAGAGGGGTAGTGCTAAACTAGCAAATTATGGTATGTCCTTTTGTAGATTCACTAAGGTTGGCCACATGGATGCTAGTTACATATGTACAACTGGCAATGCTAGTTACATATGTACAACTGGAAAGACAAGATGAAAACACCACAATAACTTAATATTTTACAGGACAATAGAAACAAAACTTACTGTGGCGTTTCTACAGTTGACAAACCTGCACTCTGCAAGAAAAGAACCTTCTAAAGCCAATTTTCTCACACATCGAAGCTGTGATAAGCGAAAGGTTCAGTTGGGGCAACCATTCAACAAGAGATTCCCACTGAAACACAATAAGAAACTAGCAAAGCATCACTTTTTCAGGACATCTACAACAAACAGAACTTTAACTTGCAATGCTGAAATACAAAGATTAAAAGGCATAATTTGAGATACCTCCGGAAACCCTCTATTAGTTCAATGATGTCTCGCCTGTAGTGCTATTAAGTATTAACTGCAGATGTATAAACATCAGTCAGCATAAACTCCAAAATCTGAAAGCTAAATGTCACCATAATCAAACAAAAGTATCAAACCTCAACTTCCCCAGCCCTATCTATAACCATGAAGATGCTGACCGTTCTGTTCTGAAAAGGAGATTCTCGCACTCAGAGTACCCAAAGTTGAATACCATAAATCTTATGCTTCTGTTCAAGAACCAATTTCTAAGAAACTACAATGATAGGATAAAATTGGAGTATATAAAGTGATAAGTTACCAATGAATGAAAGTTATATTTGTTTAAATCCTAACCCGGTCACTGGAGTTTTGTGGCGAATTTGAAAAGAACTGATTACAATTTTGTGAGTGACAAAAATGTTAGGGTTTGAGATTTAGGGAAAATTTGAAAAGAGAATCATGGAGATGAGAAAGATGATGTAAAAGAAGAGATTGAGAACTATATTTCGTTCACAGATGAAAATGAAACCCTAAAATCGATAAACTGAAATCAAAATCCCTAAAATCGAAAAACTGAAATCAAAACCCCCTAAAATCGAAAAAAAGTCGGATTCACAAATGAAACTCTAAAAATCAATAAACTAAAATGAAAAAAAAAAATTGATTCACAGATGAAACCCTGAAATCAAAATCTCTAAAACCGTAAAACCCTAGAATCGATAAACTGAAACGAAACGTTTATTACCTGAAACTCTAGTTGATTTCAGTGGTTTTAGATTGATTTGATTTGTGTCTTCAGATCTGGAGTTCTGGAATGAAAGAGAGCAGATCGACTTTGGTTCTGTGGATGAGAAATGGGAAGAAAAATCGAAGAAGAAAAGGATAAAGCATATATAAGTCGAAGGGTGGAAAAAAAAATAGGAGACTTGACCAAACTTTGACTTGGGTGTAAAAACAAGTCATAGTGTTCCCGACCACACGCGCACCTCACATGCATGAACGTCTAGCAGTTTCTATTCGCAACCGGAAACTTGTGGTTGCGAAATTAGCAACAAAAATATGCCGTTGCGAAATATTAGCAACCGAAATTTGCAATGGAAAATTAGCAACGGCAATAGTCCCGTTGCTAATCTGAGTTACTAATTCCTTAAAATGGTGTAGTGTTTCTGCGACTTTTCGGATCTTCAACAACTCTATGAAATAGTACAGAACCTTCTAGCAACCTTCTCAAAGCGTTCTGTAGCTTCTACAACTTTCTGTCACGTTGTGAATCTTCCTGTGACTTTTCTGAAACGTTCAGAAAGCTTGCGCAACTCTCTGAAAGTGTTCAGAACTTCCTGCAACTTTCTGTTACGTTGTGAATCTTCCTGTGACTTTGCTGGAACGTTGTTGGATCTTACTGCAACTTTCTCAAAAGTTGCGAACAGAACGTGTTTATCCTTTCTGCGACTTCCAGAAAAGTTGTGCTCTCTCTTGTTTTCTTTTCAAACGTCTTTGAAAACCTAGTTTGCAAAACCACTCCAAAAAAAACTTTCCTCAAACGGGGGGAGCACGATCTTTTCTCGTAGTCCCCTTAGTCGGCGCCAAAAGATGTTGGTGCAAAATTAATCACCCCAACAATCTTCGAGATGTGTGTATGATGATCGAATCGCCGCCGTTGATTAGATTCTCCAAAGAATTGTTGATTGAAAATGGTGGGGGTACCTGCAAAGACACTCCGATGCTAAAATCAACAAGAGTTCTATGCAAGTAGGTTGTTAAGAAAGGAATAGAAATTGTGTACCTTTTGTGTTGAGATTTAGCCTCTATATATAGGCAGAAATAGATGTAGCTTTAGGGCTTTGATAGTTATCCTAATAACTATCCTCATCTGTATAAACCTCAAATAACATCCAGATTCATGATAAACCCTAATATTTACCATAATCCTTATTTATCTTAAAATAATACTTATCTTATTAAATAATTATAAGTATTTAAGATAATTATTCTCTTTATTTAGGATCCTGCATTTATCTCAAATATCATTAATAATTATCAATAAATAATTATTCAAGACCTTTGGGCTTCAATAATAAGCCTAGTGGGTTTCCATAATAAACCCACTAGTTTCCCCAACAACCCAAATCCAGGCTTCCACAATAAGCCGTGCGGGTTTCCACAATAACCCACCGGTTTCCACAATAAACCGGGTTAGGCTTCCACAATAAGCCATGCGGGTTTCCACAATAAACCCACCGGTTTCCACAATAAACCGGGTTAGGCTTCCACAATAAGCCATGCGGGTTTCCACAATAAACCGGGTTAGGCTTCCACAATAAGCCACGCGGGTTTCCACAATAAACCCACCGGTTTCCACAATAAACCGGGTTAGGCTTCCACAATAAGCCACGCGGGTTTCCACAATAAACCCACCGGTTTCCACAATAAACCGGGTTGTACTGACATCAAATAGCTCGTGCGGTACGTACACACACTATTTTAATAGGGTACAAACACCACCCATATGTTAACTATTTACATTGTGTACCTTTAAAACCCTAACTTCTGAAACATTATCTCCTCACCGCCGCACCCAGGGGCGGAGCCAAGGGTTGATTAACCCTGGCTCTAGCCCCCCTAAAATCAGAAAAATTATAAAAACACCCTTTGTCTTATGGTATAATTTGGATTTAGTCCACCTAATTATTAATGTTTAGTCCACAAATGTCCAAATGTTTTATTTTAGTCCCCTCATTTCTAAACTCTGGTTCCGCCACTGGCCGCACCCTTTCTTTAACTCTCTGTTTTCCATTACACCCACTGCGAACCCCTTCATCATTTGAAGTTTGAGGAGATCTATATATTAACAAATGAAACAAAGTTTTTTTTCTCTAGTAGATTACAAAGATCAACAACAAAACTAGGAGAATTTGTTTTTGTTAGAAGATATGGTTCTGTACTGTGTTTAACTTCTTTCTTGTTTTTTTAGGGAAGCTTTCTTCTTGTTTGATTCATATTGTAAACGATCGAAAAACGGCATCTCTGTGTCACAGACAAAAAAAAAATTCAAGAAAAAAAAAAAAAAAAAAAAAAACCTTAAATTGAAGCGAGTGGACCGGTGAAAACCCGTCTGGGTCAGTTGGTTCACCGGGTGGATCGTCCGAGTCACCCGGTTATTTAGAAATAAAGCGGTTTTTTACAAAATTACTGGGTCACTGTTTGACCGGACCGGAAAAATAATTGGGTCACTGGTTTCTGGTCCGACCGACCGGTCCGGTCCGGTTTTCAGAACACTTTGAAACCGGAAATGGACGTTACTAAGGAACTGATTGGTGGAGTGATGATTTTAACTGGTAAGGCGTTAACTTGGATTTCGCAATTATAGTCAAATTCGATTGCAAACTTTGGAATGCTGTTAGATGCAGTTTTTTTAGCAGTACAAACCTAACCGCTGCGTATGAGGGGCGGAGCCAAGATTTGTAAGAAGGAGGTGCAAAAATTTGCTTTGGGGAGATAAAAAAATTTTAGGGGTGCAAAATACAAAATTAGGCTTATATGTAATTAAAAAAAGTTGCTTTGGGCCCAAATTAGGCTTTGGAGCCAGCTAGGATGGGGGTGCAAGTGCACACCCCTGCACTGGGCTGGCTCCGCCCCTGTGCGATCTTCTCTTTGTTAACCGTATTTTGTGTTATTTGGAACAAATACAGTATCAGTATCATCTTACAGTCTTTATCTTAAACCTTCCCTGGCCTTAATGGGTGGGTGACCCAACTGAAAAAAGGATTGCTCGTTGTGCTTTTTGTTTGCTCTAAGGATTAGCTTTCAGTAAGCTCTCTCTAAGGATTGGTTTTCTTTCACTTAGTTCCAGGCTGACTGCGCGGAACACAGGGGACTGTTAAAACCGTGTCAAACATCACCACTTGTACAGTCTGTAAACACCAAGGTTATATTAGAGCTTCACTATACCATTGTATGCTATTGTATTTTTATAAATACGTTATACGCACTTTTGAATTTCAATTATGTAACTACATACGATCTATCTATACATATATTGGGTTCTAGGATTCTTTCTCATCGATCGATTGAAAACCCCACAGTTGCTCTAGCTATGAGCGAGTGAATTTTCGATGGAAATTTAAACTTTTGTAAAGATAACATTTTCTACTCTGGGGATTTATATTTTTAATGCCTTCTAACGTTGTCAATGGGGTTTTCCCTGTAGTCACGTCCTAAAGAATTTTTCTAACGACGTGGTGGCTTGGTCATCTTTAGACAATTATTTTTAAGTTTAAAGGGTTCATTGACTTCTTTTCTATGGGGCGGCTGACATTCTCAATCAACATGCTTAACTTCTTCGGTTGTAAGTTGTAACTCGGTTTTCAGCCCTACGTGAGAATTAGCTAGTTAGGGCGCAGGGGAACATTAAGATTGTTGCTAGCTTAGGGCGCAGGGGAACATTAAGATTGTTGTAAGTCTACTTTGTAAGTACACTTATTTATCTCCATCGCCACGTGTACTAGCAGAGCCCACGTGGAGGCCATGTCCTAAAGAGGGATGACACATAGGGGCATCCATGGCGTCTAGACAACGTGCCATCTGTCAAGACCAACAAATCGAAGATGAGGAGCATCCAAAGTAGATGATCCCACGCAACACCAATGAGTTACTCTACCCCATCACGAGGTAAGATGTAATCAGCGGTTGGGGATAGTCCAACCACACGGACGTGACAAGGGAGGGGACCGACACCGCCCGGCACGGACTGGATAGCCCCAACCACTCGTATTTAATGCTGCTCGAGAGGGCACGTGTCGGACGACCCACGAAGAAAAAGCGAGGATAGGTCAGGCGTAACGAGCGTGGGTATTATAGAAGCCGCGGAGTGACAAGGAAGTCCGCGGACCATGCACAGAGCACAAGAAGATAGGGTCTCCATAGCTCCTTGTCAGTGGACCCACTTGATTTAGTTATATATATGAATACCCTTCCAAAGAAAAGGGGCAATGAGTAGAACTAAGGAATAGGAGAGAGAATAGTGAGAAGTAAGTATGTGTTTATGGAGAATCTCTCCATAAACCACGTAAATCATCGTCTCCCTTACTTTTGTAAACCGTTTACTTTATAGTGAATATTTCCGGATCCGTGGACGTAGGCCTTAGTGCCGAACCACGTAAACCATCGTCTCCTTTACCTCTAGTACTCGTATAGCTTCATTTACGTGTTCATGTCTCAGAACTATCACTTTGGGGATGATGACGAGATCATGACAAACTCGCGGGGTTTGGAATCCATGAATCATCATCTACCTAGGCATACTATACTTTACTCGCACTTTAATGCATGTATTCAATTCATGTTGAGATTGTTTGTGATCACGTGGATGCTACACTTGATTTCCGTGTTCACAATTTGGCGCTAGAAAGCAGGGACCTTGTCCCATAAAAAAGATTTATCTTTCCCCGTGACTTTATGGTAACTCAAAATTTTTGTTTAGAACGTAGGCAGATCTCTGTTTAAACTCACTTTTCACATGTATCCGTATTCTTTGTGCTATCTAACAAAGTGATCTGGGCCTTTTACGAACTTTTAACTAGCAGATCTGAGTTTGGGATATCTTTTCGCATATATTTATGTCTATTGTATTTTCTACCAACAAATCAAGGCATTGCATAACCTTTAAACCAACGGATCCGGGTTTTAACTCGATATTTCGAACATAATTTCCACCAAGAGATTTAGACTTTTTGCAAACAACAACCCATGGACCTTATCTCGATTAAATCCGCATCCGTCTATGTTTTTCGTATTGTTCCGCCAAACTAACGCTGAGTACACTCATTACCACTAGAAATCGAGCTTATGAAATCAAGTTTGAACTAACATTAACCCGTGGACTTTTTCTCTCGGTTTACCTCCATGTTCTCTGCGAGAATATTGCAATGGAAAGGAACAAAGATGCGGAAAGACAAAGGTACCTTCAAAAGAGGCACATAGGACTACGCCGTGAGTAACAAGGAGCAAAGAAAGGGCGCGGACTCACAAAAGGGGACAAGACGCAGAATGGAGCGGGAAAGCACATTCCTTTCGAGATGCGGGCATCATCGCAAGGAAGCAAGGAAAGGCCGCGGCGGCAAAGGATGCTACACCTACCGAAGGAACTTCTCAAATGGTCGCCTCCAAAGTGACAAATACAACCAAGGCCTACGGAACCTCGAGAAACAAAGTGGCGAGAATCGCAATCTTAACCCCCTATGGGATGCCGGACTAACGAGCAAAACGAACAATCGCACGCGAGGATCCTACGAAATGATAGAGCCGGGTAGACGGATAGCGTTGGAAATCAACACCGCGGCCCCGAGGAACAAGCTCGAGGTTCGATAGGAACAAATCAAGCATCAAACCATCTCGCTTTTTGGCGCAATTAAGAACTAAACGGAATCGGCGGACATACGCGGACGCGGTGGCCTTACTAGCCCAAGAGAACCCCGGCAATTAAGAGAGAAGATCCTCCAAAGCGCGAGCTAGAGAATCGGCAGGACGAGGCTAACTCGGTGCATGAATAGAGACCCTGAGGATGATCTCGAGAACACACCTGCAATAGTCAACCAAAGAGGTGCGCGGAATAATAGAAGGCCCGACCTTGGACTATCACCCTGACACGCGACTACTATGATGAGGAGGGAGGCCACGACGTCAAAACCTACAAGGAAGGCACGCCCTTCCATTCAAGAAGAACACTGTTTGGCAATGGAGAGTCTCCGCAGGAGATGTTAGCAGAGATCAATCAAATCAAAACCAGACGAGGAGGTGGAAGACTAGAACAGTTATGAAGGAAGCCAACACCACCCCACTCGCACAACAGCTTGGCCACCGCTATCATACCGTGAAGTGCCGGTCCCATCCTTTGAGTGTTAAGACGGATCCACCGATCCCAATGCTCACCTACGATATTACAACGAGGTAATGGCGGATGGGACCACGACGAAGCTATACTTTGCGATACTTCCTTCAAGCCCGAAAGGATCCGCGCTATCTTGGTTTGATAACCTCAAGCCCGGATGCATCAATTCGTATGATCAACTCACGGAAAAATTCTTGGCTACCTATATGTACAACAAGGTTGTAAACACGAGGATGGACAAGCTCTTCTCACTTGCAATCAAATACAAGGGAGTCCATTCGAGAATACACGGATAGATGGCACAAGATATGTCAAGCCATAGGACATGTGGATCCCGTGGTGAGTATTAATTGTTACAAATGGGGACTTGACAAGATGAGCCCTTTGTTTGTTGAAATCCACGGTACCTCTCCAACCACAGAGGGAGATTTGAGGATAATCATCGAAAAACATGCAAGGTTGGAAGAAATTCAAAGAGAGAACCCGAGAGCACAGGCTCAACGACCCCCTTAGACGATTCCGCGGAACTAGCGAATGAGTCAATGAACGCCAAAAGGATCGGAAAGATGGCCACAAAAGGGGTGGAAGAAAATTTGAAGACCGAGTCTACACAAAGCTCAATACCACTACTCACGCATTTTAAAGGAGATCAAGGATCGTGAAGACTTAGAATGGCCTTGGTCTAAGGGGGAAACAACCACCGAGCCTCGGTAGAATCCAAAGAGTATTATGCGATTTCCCACTTTGCTTCTACGGGCACCCAACTAAGAAGTGCAAAAATCTTAAGATAGCGATACAAAAGCCGATTGATGCGGGGATCTCAAAAAGTATATAGAAAAGGTGGAACGGAGGACGAACCAAACGCAAAGAAACGGTCCAATTGCCGAGGGTAACCGTATGCTCGAACACTATATCCTGCTCGGAAAACAAAGAACCAACCCTAACCGTACGAGATAGGAAAAAGACCGAGGAAGCAATTTGAAGACTATTGTGAGCTCTACAACTTAGACGAAAAAGAAGTGGAAGAGCACGAAGAATGGATGAACGCACCCCTAACCTTCGAGGCCGAGGACATTGAGGATGACATGGAAGATCACAACGACCCTTTGATCCTCACTCTGCCAATCGCGAGGATGCAACATAAAGAAAATACTCATTGATGGAGGGAGCTCCGTAAACGTCCCCTGTTTCATGATACCTTCAAGCGTATGGAGCTTAATGACGAGCAACTCTTGACCTCACACTACACCATCTATGGGTTCAATGGCACGGCTACGAAGCCTATCGGGATATTATTTTGCAAGTAGACGCAGGTCCCATGAAAGTTAATGCACGCCGGTGTGGTGAACACGCCTTCACCCTCTGATGCCATTATTGGACGAAAATGGGTCCACAAACTTAAGGAGTCGATCCACCTACCATCAATACCTTAGGTTTCCTACTCCTTTAGGGGTAATGGAAATCAAGGGTGATCAAGTTTCCGCAAAGGAATGCCAGGGCAATGCAAATACGGCTCAACAATGAAGAAGATGAGAAAGAAGAACCCTTGAGGGCCAGGAACAAAGCAATATCCAAGGACAAAGCCATCGACGAATACTTGGAAGAGATCTCGGGAAAAACTTGTCTAAGGGAACTCCGTAGGGAACACGGAGGCATCAACATCAAATGCTAACTCGTGGGCGCTCTCAAACAAAGAATGCGAGCCTACCAAATAGCAATTAAAGAAAGTCCTCCACCTTGGGAACAGGCCCACGTTTACATCCTTGGAGGCAGTGAAGGAAGTTAACATAGGGATGGAGCGAGAACCCAAGAAAGATCAAGATAGGAACTCTAATGGGCGAGAACGCGAAGCCTCACTAATAAAACTATTAAAGGAATACGCGGACATCTTCGCATGGAAACTATCCGATATGCCCGAATAGACCAAGACAGTGCAACATGAGTCACGCATTAAACCTGGCACACCCCCATACGACAAAAGATACGAAAGGTGGCTACAGAGTATCACAAAGCAAAGAGAAACTGAATCACGAAAGCTTTTTGGGAGGCCGGTTTTTATAAAAGAAGTCAAATATCCTACTTGGATCTCTAACATGGTAATAGTACCAAAGAAGAATAGAGGGTCAGAATCTGCATCGACTTCACCAACTTGAACAAAGCATGCCCCAAGGATAGTTATCCGTTACCCGAAGATTGATCAGCTAGTCGACGCAGTAGAAGGATACGAAGAGTTATCATTCATGGACGGATACTCTGGGTATAACCAACTATTTTTAGCAGAAGAAGATCAGCAACATACAACATTTTACACACCCCACGGTCTCTATTGCTATGTAAGGATGCCTTTAGGACTCCGGAATGCGGGAGCAACGTACCAAAGGATGGTCGATGCTATTTTCAAGCCGTGGATTGGCAGGACCCTAGAGGTCTATGTTGACGATATGCTCGTCAAGAGCAGATTGAGGAAGAGCCACCACCAGGACCTGAGGGACATCTTCGAAGCTATGAGAGAACACAATATGAAAGTCAACCCGAAAAATGCACGTTCGAATGTAACATCAAAAATTCCTTGGGTACTGGTGACAAAAAGGGCATTGAAGTAGATCCCGCAAAATCCGAGCCAGTAGACATGCCATCCCCAAAGAACCTAAAAGAAGTACAAAAAGCTCAATGGATCCCTAGCGGCTCTAGGAAGATTCATCTCAAGATCCTCGGATAGGTGCAAACTCTTTTTTAACATACTAAAAAGGGGACGAAATTTGAGTGGACGGCGAGAATGCGAAGAAGCTTTCCTAGGCGTCAAACAAGACTACCTGCAGAGATCCCTATCCTTCCCGTAAACCAGACCACACGAAGTTTTGGCACTATACATTGCGAATGAGACGATGCGGTAAGCGCAGACTTGTCGAGGACCCACACAAAGGAGGAGCAGCGATCTATTATGTCGGCAAGACTATGAATTCCGCATGCAGAAAGAAACTACACAAGAATCGAACAACTCATCTTAGCCATCGTATGGTCTACATTAAAACGAGGACGTACTTCTAACGCATGACATACGTATCCCATGCCGAGCGCCCTTAGAAGCCATCCTCAAAGGGGAAGGAAAGGTAGGACGCATAGCGAAATGGAGCACATACCTCGACCAATTCAATATCCACTATGAGCTTCACACTCTCGAAATCGCAAGTGTTAGCGAGACTTTCTAGCAGACCTACCTTTGGACAACGAAGAAGAGGTGCGCATACAAGGATGGAGGGCCGCGGGTGCCCACGAAATGGAAAAACAAAAGGAGCCAAATAACATTCTTGAACCAATGAACCCACGACAATGGGAGGTCTTTGTCGACGGCTCCAAAAATAGAGAGGGCGCGGGGATAGGCATCGTCATCACCACGCCCACGGGGATAGGATCGTGCATGCATTCGATTGGAATTTGAAGGCCATACAAATAACATCATAGAGTACGAAGGAGTGGTCCATGCCCTCCGCTTAATAATTGAATTAGGGATACAAGAAGTACGGTTGACAAGTGACTCACAACTAATCATACGGCGGATAGGCTACGAATACAATGTGTATGACGAGACACCTATGGCATACATGGCTCTGTACAAACGTTGGTTTCCCAAATACCAAAAATCAAATTTCGACATCTGCGTAGGGAAGGAGCTCAGACACGCAGATGCCCTGGCATATATATCAGCCATGCTTAAAAATAAGGATGTCAAAGCAATCAAGATAACAAGAGTGTACGAACCATCCATCAAGCCCCAAGAAACATGTGCGGCTAACCAACGCTAATCTAAGGAGGAAGATATCTCGATGATGATGTCGGAGAGCACATCTTGACGACTTCCAGAGCGATGACATCACGCGACAAGGCGATGAGGACGACGATTACAGTCAAGAAGCGATTGAGAACCAAATCCACTCTTTCCTAAAAGAGGGGAAACTCCCCGAGATACCAAATGAGGCTAGGAAAGTACAATCCGGAGCGAGGATGTACGAGCTAAGAGATGGAACCTTATCAGAAAATCATTCCTCGGGCCACTTCGTCATTTCTGCCTCGTTCGGAGGGACATATCATCTTGAAAGACATCCATAGAGGAGCGGGGAATCACGGTGGAATGAGATCCCTTGCGGATAAGGCGAAGACGTAGGGCTACTATCGGCCAACCATGATCCGAGACGCGGCTAGAATGGCGCAAAGGTGCGAAGAATGTCAAAGATTTGGCAAACGAATCCACGCCCCAGCCACAAAATTGAATTCTGTGGACAGTCCGTGGCCCTTTGGTAAATGGGGTATCGACATAGTATGCCCACTCGTATCAGGGACAGGGAAAAGAAGATTCCTAATAGTGGCAACGGATTACTTGAAAGAAGTGGGTAGAAGCAAAGGCACTTTGGAAAGAATTCGGGATTCGGGACGTCTCGTACTTTTATTTTTTCAAAATATCATCTGCGCAGTTTGGCATCCTCACGAGAGATAGTTTCCGACAACGTGAGAAAAACTAAAGGAAAGAATATTGATTTGTTGTTTCGACACCTTCAAAATTCGAAAAAACAAATCCACCCCATATACCCACAAAGCAATGGACAAGCGAAGCCACAAACAAAACTTTGGCACTTATCCTTAAAAACAACTAGACGAGTACAAGGGGGCGGTGGTGTGAACAGTTACATAACGTTCTATGGGCATATAGGGCGACTCGAAGATCGGCTACAGGAGAGTCCCCGTTTTTACTCACGTACGGAGTGCGAAGCGAATCCTGCGGAAATTCTACTTCCAACTACAAAGACAAGCATGGGAAAAGAATCTCACCACGGACATGATGTTGGAAAAGCTCGACGACCTCGAAGAAAGGAGAGAAGCGCACACCGCAAAGAATGGAAACTACCAACGCAGTGGGCGGAGAATATAACAAAAAAGTGAAACTTAGGAATTTTGTAGAAGGGCGGTATGTGTTGAGGACCATTCCCAATACCGGCGAGAAAGAAGTGGGGAAAATTAGCACCAACTTGGGAGGACCCTACGTAATACACGACATCGCGAGGAAATGGCTCTTCTATCTCGCGCAATCAAAGGGAAATCCTCATGCATCCGTGGAATGCCAAATATCTCAAGCCATACTATCCATGACCAACCGCTGCGTGTGCATTTCGAGAAGAAGAAAAGCAGGACTTGCAAGTCCACATGTTTCTATCTCTCGACAAAGGAGTAACGCACCTTAACTTTTCAATCAATCCAAGCTTTCATTTTCAAGTATCATATCCCATTCATTACCCACACGCATTTCAATTTATTCAAAACCCACAACCTATACCATATGAGACACATGTATATACTACTTACACAATGTACATTGAAAACCATATCACACCTTAATAAAATATCGATACTATCGTTACCCCGTGGATGTAGGCCTTAAGGCCGAACCACGTAAATCGTTGTGCAATTACTATTATTAAGAATTGACATTATACTTAGTGAGAGGGGATATCCCCGCACAAAGCGTGGATCTACCCACCGCAATATACCGAGCAATATCCCATACAAAGCACACACATGCAATATATCGGAGCATACACATGCAATCTCTTGGAACTCCCCGTAAGCGTCCTATAAGTGTACGACCGGGCGACTTCCTGCTGAACGAGATACCCGAGCAATATTACAAGCCGCGAACTCAATGGAATATATCCTTGAATGTCGGCTGAGACCCCACCGCTCGGAATCCTGGCCAAGGAATTAGGCGGACGGGTGCAAGGTCACAAGACAATTCCGGGATATCAACCTACGGAATTGCACAAACAATACACTTTCTCAAATTCAAAGATCAATATCCTTGGATAGTAAACACTACGGAAGTACTCATTACGTTAACTTAATTTGTAAAGCCGATAAATGCAAATTCAACAAAATACAAATTGATTTAAACACCAAAGTTTGATCTAGTACATGGCATTGATTACAAGCCTAGCAAGAAGAGTAGCAAAAACGCCAAAAGGGATAAGCAACCGAGATCAATCCCTAGCATACTAGATATGATCTACTGGGAAGGAGCGTTATCCAGCGGGTTTGTCCTTCGGCGGGAAGGAACACTACCACCGAGGAGGGCCCAAGAGCTCAGAAGGGAGCGCGGGAACAGGGCGCCGAGTATAATTCTTGTTTAACCCATGGTTTTTCCTGAGATCCAACTCAATCTCACCAAGAGTTCTATTAATCTCTTCTGCCAACTGCTTACGAGCCCACGAAGCCTATGGCTACACTCTTCATCTCGGCCTGACTTAGGGAAGTGGAAAGAAGGTCCACCTTTTGATTGGCATGCTTCAAATTTCCTCCGAGACAAGGCCAGGCCACGATGGTAATTGACTTGGCCCTCAATTGAACTACCTTAGCACTCGAGCTTCGGCAAATTTGTCATCCGCAGCTTCGAAGGCGTCCCCGAGCTCACGGATAATAGAAAAGAACAGTTATAACAAATACAATACAAAGCACACTTCGATGACAAAAACGTATTCCTTCACAATGATCAATCGCGAATCCCTTGCTTCATGCGGCATAATCATATTCATTTGATAACCTATCATAATCTACCTGCAGAAGATTATGAGCATACTGACTTCGCGCTTAGGTCATCTCGAAGCATCGAGTCCGAATGACGATATCGATTAACCTCATCATTCTTCGATTCCAACCCCTTGTTAAGACGATACATAGTCACCTCTAAGTTTTTCTCACGCTCAACCTGACGGGCCACATCAGCTCGAGACGCGGATAAAGCACTACTGAGAGCACTAGATTCTGCCCTAGCATCGTCTCTTTCCTTAGCAAGACGCTGCATATAAGCCCGCACATCCGAGGGATGAGAAGACCGTGCTCGTCGCAGCTCATCTTCCATAACGTTAAGCTTAATTTCTAAAGAGGAAATCTGACCGCGGGCTTTCTCAAGATTATCCCGCGTCCATAAAAGAGCCCCGTTGAACAAATGACGGTCATGGTTGTTTCGATTTTGCAGATCTACCAAGCAAAGCTTTTTCTTACGCCATTCTTCGGCCATAGCGTTATGAACATCCGCGCGGGCATTCCATTTCACCGATTCAATCTTAAGTTTTTCAACTAACTCGGCAATGCGACCTTTTTGACAAGTTCTCTCATTCCGAAGCCACAACAACTCGGGGACTCCACCCACTGAAGACAGTACAGCGGGAGGAGGGAAGAAGGAGAAAACTCAGAACATATAAGGAGCAGGGAACTACCAAAGAAGAGGAGATGCAGACCTGAAATAGACGAAGAGTTTTTTTCAAAGAACCGCTAACTTGGCCTTAACCGAGGCTCAGGGCTTTAACGCAGCTTTGCCTCTTCCGCGTCCCCGCCGCTCCTTACGCTTGCTGCACCCTTGACTCTGCTATTTCCTCATCTTTAGCGGAGACCAAGCTTCAACCCCGAAAGCGTCTCTTCACAATGCCTAAGCTTCCTTCTAGCTTGAGAGACTTAGCCTTGAAGCCGGTAAAGATGATGGTTACAATACTCACTCCTCATCATCTATCAATCAAAAGGGAAATTAGTTCACAACACATTTAAGCAAAATCGGGGGTAGAAAGAGTAGGACAAACCTCCAATAACCGTTGGGGGATAATTGTCACTGGTACCCATCAAAGAATGGCCATCATGCCCAGAACCGTAGGGGAGGATCCACCACGAGATCAATCCCGCCGGTCACAAGATTCTCGCCCCACCCTCGAGCTACCACCTCCTCCGGGGTTAGCTCCATATGCCGACGAGTAAACGAGTCCGAACTCTTTTCCTCCTCAATCACAGGGGCAGGACGAGGCACGATAAGCAAGTTTTCTTTTGCGGCCACGCCAAAACAAAGATCATCACCATCCGTGACCAAGGACCGGTGTGAAGTCATCGAGGGAGAGTCTAAGGACGTCCCACCAAGCGAGGCACCGGTGGTACTTAGCGCCAAAACCCCACCAGCCCGGTGGAGGAGTGCGACACAAACCTCGGGATGCACTGCCAAGACAAGCCCCATAACTGTGGACATGTCAAATGATTGCTCCCCGGATAAAACCTTACCAAAGGAAAACTCGCAAGAAGCATCCCCATCCTTATCACCACTATCAAGAGCAATTTTCTTACCCTTGTCCCCAACATCCCCAGTACCCTTGTCCCCAACATCCCCAGTGCCCTTGTCCACAACATCCTTGTCACCACCATCCCCATCCTTGGTAGCCCCCTCAGCCTGATCATTACCACCACCACCAAAGGGCCCGACCACCACCACCTCCACCAACGCTCCCACCGGCAATACTATCTACTTCTTGAATGGGCGGAGAAGTCTCACCCGCTCTTCCCCGCTCTGAAACATCCTCATCACCATCCACGGACCTGTTCACATCCTCGAAGTGTGTAGAACCCTCGGTGGGAGAATTGACGATTGCTTCGGATTGATCCTCTTGTCTCTACGCACCTACCACATATAATGATAAAAGAGCCATCGGCATCTCCTTTCCTTAGCATAATTAATATTCAAGAAAACGAAGGGCATATATACATAGAAAACAAATAACACACCTTAGTAACATCGTATTCTGCGAAAGAAGGTTAGCATCGGGGATATCTTCGTCTTCCGCGTCGTCAACATCGCGATTATAAGCAAAATCCATGCCTACAAAACTCATCGCCAAGGGCGATGAATGGGCATAACGAGTGGAGAAGCTTCGCGATGAGGACCGTCACAGTGAGGGTCGCCAACCATGGGGTCCAGGGACCTAACCATAGGCCCACGGACCAACGACTTCAAGAACAAGGGACCATTCATAGTCATGATCACGCTTAATCCTCTCATCACGGAATAGGAAGACCTTCGGCACCGGGAACCCTCGCCATCTTGGAATCACTTACCTCACTCAAAAGTCGAACTTCCCCCTTAGCGAAGCAATGTTCACATGAGACTCACTACCACGGTTTACGAGTATTCCCAGTAACGTAATCTCCAAAGGATTTGTTAAAATTCTCGAGTATACCACCCTTTCTCCTTTTCTAATTTAGGGGCATAGCAAGTCATCATCGTTTGCCCCTTACTAAAGATAGCATTCACGAAGATGGCGAAGATAGTTTCTGTCAACCTTGCACCCCGCGATTATGACTTTTCTTGGCAAAAAGATCGCGCTAGACAAGACCCGGTAGTAGAAATCATCACCGGCTTTATACAAGGGTAACATCAAACCAGCCTCAAAGCACCCACGGTCGTCGGCAAATGAAAGGCATCATACTTGTAATTGGTAACCATCTCATAAGTTATATCTTTATCGGAGGCATAAAAACGAACTTGGAAGTCTTTTGAGACCATGCTTCAATTTGAAGGCCTCAAGATCAATGTGTCGGAAGGTAAACTTCTTATTACCCAAAGGTAAAGGACGGAAAGTAACAACGAGTCTTCCTCGAAAGCATCTCTCGTAGTATCTTCCGCGTAACCCGCAGCCTTCTTCTTAGAAGAACTATATCTCCAAGACTCTATCTCCGTAGCCTTTCTCTTGAAGACGAGTCTTAGTTGACTTACTCGAACTAGGCACGGGTGGATTAGTCCGCGGTGGAGGCTTGGAGCGGAGAGGCTGCACATTTAAGGCTCGGTCACGCGGATTCTGCGCCCGGGAGACTCACCTCTAGGGCGATTCACGGCATATTTAGACCCTGCGGTGGATCACCCTTTTAGCGAAGATCTCTCGACCAAGGGACGAGGATGTTCGTCCATCCCGAGGATTATCACAGGTAAGTGAAGGCGGGGCTCCACCCTTAGTATTGGAATCACTCCGAGGAGACCTGTGGAGGACTCGACGGAGGAGTTTGGTAAGGGACCGCGGATGGTCGGACATGTCTGCGAGGCACAAACACGAATAAAAGTGCAAGTCGGAGGCAAGGAAGATCGAAAAGCAAGAAAATTTCAAGAACAACAGCAAACGTGAAGAAAACCCTAGATTTCATCTACAACTACTTAAACTCTCAAGCTATTATTCCAACTCAAAAGAAGAAAGATAAAATTAAAGCATGACCAATGAAACATACGACTCAGTGGCGTCAACTCTCAAATCCCAGGATATACATAAAATTAAATTTATCATCAACGCATCACCAGAAAATCAAGAACTCAACAGGGTTAGGCATGGTGATTAAACGGAATAAAAAATCATACCTGAACCTCAAAGAGTAAAGCAGCAGCAGCAACAAAGGTGGCAGCGACAGCAGCGACCGCAGTAGCAGCAACAGCAGCAACGGCAGCAGCAACAATGGTGTCAGAGGAAGTTAAGAAGATGAAGAAGACAAAAGAACAGAGAATAAAACAGAGAATGTGAATTAAATTCACATTCTCTCATTCTTCTCTTTTTATAAGACCAAGAGAAACCTAGGTACCACGATTCTTCTTCCAACAAAAGCTAAACGCCCAATCGGAAGAAGAGGGGCAAATTGTAAGTACACTTATTTATCTCCACGCCCGTGTACTAGCAGAGCCCACGTGGAGGCCATGTCCTAAAGAGGGATGACACATAGGGGCATCCATGCCGTCTGAACAACGTGCCATCCGTCAAGATCAACGAGTCGAAGATGAGGGAGCATCCAAAGTAGATGATCCCACGCAACACCAATGAGTTACTCTACCCCAGCACGAGGTAAGATGTAATCAACGGTTGGGGATAGTCCAACTGACACAGACGTGACAAGGGAGGATGACACCGCCTTTGCACCTGATCGGGATAGCCCCAACCACTCGTATTTAATGCCGCTCGAGGGCACGTGTCGGACGACCCACGAAGAAAGCGAGGATAGGTCGGCGTAACGGCGTGGGTATTATAGAAGCCGCGGAGTGACAAGGAAGTCAGCGGACCATGCACAGAAACACAAGAAGATAAGGTCTCCATAGCTCCTTGTCAGTGGACCCACTTGATTTAGTTATATATATGAATACCCCTTCCACAGAAAAGGGGGTCGAGAGTAGAACTAAGGAATATGAGAGAGAATAGTGAGAAGTAAGTATGTGTTTATGGAGAATCTCTCCATAAACCACGTAAATCATCGTCTCCCTTACTTTTGTAACCGTTTACTTTATAGTGAATATTTCCGGATCCGTGGACGTAGGCCTTAGTGCCGAACCACGTAAACCATCGTCTCCTTTACCTCTAGTACTCGTATAGCTTCATTTACGTGTTCATGTCTCAGATCTATCACTTTGGGGATGATGACGAGATCATGACAAACTCGCGGGGTTTGGAATCCATGAATCATCATCTACCTAGGCATACTATACTTTACTCGCACTTTAATGCATGTATTCAATTCATGTTAAGATTGTTTGTGATCACGCGGACTACACTTGATTTCCGTGTTCACAATGTAACTGCATACAATCTATCTATACATATATTGGGTTCTAGGATTCTTTCTCATCGATCGATTGAAAACCCCACAGTTGCTCTAGCTACGAGCGAGTGAATTTTCGATGGAAATTTAAACTTTTGTAAAGATAACATTTTCTACTCTGGGGATTTATATTTTTAATGCCTTCTAACGTTGTCAATGGGGTTTTCCTGTAGTCACGTCCTAAAGAATTTTCTAACGCACGTGGTGGCTTGGTCATCTTTAGACAATTATTTTTAAGTTTAAAGGGTTCATTGACTTCTTTTCTATGGGGCGGCTGACATTCTCAATCAACATGCTTAACTTCTTCGGTTGTAAGTTGTAACTCGGTTTTCAGCCCTACTGAGAATTAGCTAGTTAGGGCGCAGGGGAACATTAAGATTGTTGCTAGCTTAGGAACAACAATACCAATGTAATTAAGAAACTAAGCATTTCTCAAATGTACTTTGGTATATATATATATACATTGGATGGTGGCAATGAAATCCAAATGATACCATCCACTCAAGTAAGTTGTTTCATCTACTCAAGTAAGTCTTGTCAAATATCTTTGAGCATATTCTTTGGATGGTTTCTTAACTCAACCAAAAATTAAGTCATACTGACCCATGTTTAGTTGTTATTTGGGTGGTAATATTTCAAGTTCAGTATTTTTTTTTTTTATTGTTACAGTACATTTAGTACTGCCTCACATTTAGGTTGGTATGATGCCTAACATTCAATTAGGTTCACCGACTACATCTAGTTATTGCTGCCTAGCTCACAAAATTGTTATAAATACCCCTCCATCAACACCTCTATTATCCTGAAACACAAAACCCTCATTCTCCCTTACCTTCGCTGAGCCTTCTTCCTCTATTTCCTACTTGCCTATTCCTGTATTCTCCTGCTTTACTTCTCAAATGGCTGCTAAATTTTCAACAGTTGATAACATCATCCAAGTATTCGATGCCACCCAGGTAAAATATAAAAGAAACTGGAAAAGTTCTTTCATTTTTCTTCGTAAATTATCTATAATGTATATATATATATATATATATGCCGGCCTTATGCACACACATGTCCAGGTGGTTGAAAAGCTAAAAGAAAGCACGAATATGAGACAGAAAAAGGAAAATCATGTTGCAATGTACTCGAGCGTTTTGGGAGGGATAACCCTCGATTCTGCACTTATGGTCATCCCGATGGATGATCATATGGTCCATCGAGGTCATGGTGTCTTTGATACAACCAGAATAGTAAATGGGTAAATTTGCATGCGACTTTTGTTCATTAAGTTTATTGAATTATGTGCTTGCTCGAACTGTTATACGAATTGTCATGAAGTAAGTATAATAATAATGATAATTAATGTAATGTGGTTGTTTTTCTTCTTCTCTATTTCCAGGTACTTATATGAGGTAGATAAACACGTAGAAAGATTCTTGCAGTCAGCATCACAAGCAAAGATAAATATATCTCCGTTCCCACATGCCACCATTAAGAACATACTTTTACAACTGGTGGCAGCTTCTTTGTGCAAAAATGGGTCGCTCAGATTCTATTTGAGTTCTGGACCAGGGAATTTCTTGTTGTCACCGTCGGGCTGTCCTACTCCAACATTCTATGCAGTTGTAATCTAAGAGTTACCCCCTTGCAAACAAGGGTAAAGTCATAACATCTACTGTTCCGATGAAACAACCACTCTTTGCAACGACAAAGAAATGTTAATTACCTTCCAAATGTCCTCTCTAAAATGTTGGCTGAGGAGAAAGGGGCCTATGCTTCGGTATGGGTCGATGATGAAGGGTTCGTTGCGGAGGGAAGCAACTTGAATGTTGCTTTCGTTAGTGAACTTGGTGAACTTTGCTCCCTTCTTTTGACAAAATCCTTAGTGGAATTACCGCGAGGAAATTGTTGGAACTAGCTCCAAAATTAGTGGAGAAAATGTGCTCAAAAGTGTACAAGTGAAAAATATCACCGTTACAGAGGCAAAGAATGCAGCAGAAATGATGTATTTGGGTAGCAATCTACCTGTTCTACCCATAATCATGTGGGACGATAAGCCCATTGGAGACGGTAAGTAATCCTTGACTACACCACTCATATTTTTTGTACGTTAAGATAAAGTTCAGTTATAAGTATTATTTACCTGCTGTATTTTTCATTTGGCACAGGGAATGTGGGGAAAATAACAATGGCACTTTCAGATCTTTTATACGAAGATATGGTGTCAGGTCCAGAAAGGATCCCTGTCCAATATGCCAAGAAGTAGAAGTTGGTATATATATATGGCAATCAAGAATATGGTTTCAGTTTGTGTTATGAAAATCTTGGGTTCTTAATTATTAATTAAAGATAGTTCTAATTAGCTGTTGATATAGCAGTTAAAGCTTTACTATACCAGTGGGGTTTACCAAATAGCTTCCATGTTTCTCCTTAATCTAAATAAGGTACTGATTATAGGGTTTTGTGTTTCGAAATTGGGTTGTGGGTTTGAGTTTCTTATGCTGTAGATGTAGAAAATCCTACCTCTACATCCAAAGGTAACTAAACACATACACAAGGAAACAAGACAAACAAGAGAAGTAATAGAACACGAGGTGTACGTGGTTCGGCATGATTACCTACGTCCACGGGGTATAAAGAAGATCTTATTACTCGATTCAAGGTTACAAGATGGATTTATCTCTCTCAATGCCTTTAGTATGCTCTCTTTCCTCCCCTCTGCTTGGCCCCTTCCTCTCTACATGGTCTCTATTTATAGTTACAAGTGATGATACATCGGTGCTTACGGTGTTAGGCACAGCGTAGCTTCCTCGATGTTCCTCTCGGGTGATCGGTCGATGTCTCGGTGATTGTTCTTATTTGTTCGGGCGGTGCGTCAAGCCGAGTGATGTCTGCCTCTGCTATCTCGTCGCTCGATGTCGTCCGTTTGGTGGGGGTAATCGATGTCGCCCTTGGGATCCTTGGCCGAGTCTTCCTTGGCCAGGTCCTTCTTATCTCTTCACCAACCTTGTCGGCGCATTTATGGCTCCAGCACCCGATGTCCATCGCATCACAACTTTTCCCCTTTTAAATCGACTTTTCAAACTGTCTCGGCTCCTCTTTTCTTGCTTAGGACTAGGAGAGGTGATCCAGGTACTCTTGATACATTCTTTTTCCAGTACGCCACGGCCTAGGATCATTCCACTGTCCCACGTGGATTATTTACACCTACATTTATGCCCCTTCTTTCACTCGTGTGGTCAACACGTGGGGAAGAACAACCTCGTCTTCCCACGTCCTCGGTCATGCCTGGTTTTCACGCATGCTTGTCCCCACTCGCTTCAGTTACTGCGACCGGTTCACCTTCTCTGCCGGTCACCACAGGGGGGGTTTATAAGCCCGGGGCCTAAACCTTGCTTCCCTCTTATTTCCTTCTCTGCAATTTCATTCTTCCTCTGTTCTCTCCGCAACCTTGTTCCTTCTCCGTCTTCTTTTTGTTGCTGCTGACTCCTTCTTCGACAAATCTTTTCCCTCTCGTTCTCCGTTTATCCGTCGTCTTCTCGCGTCTCCGTTCTTGCTGCAACTTCCGGTCGTGTTTCGCTTCTCTTGCCGTTTTCTCATCGGTTTATGGCGTCTTCAACTCCTCGGATGACGAGAAGAAGGTGTGTGAGTTATGTGTTTTCTGATGAAGACGGCGTATCACTTGATTCCCTGTTCGTCATGGAGAGTCCTTCCAAGTATGATTATCGCGCTCTAGATTCTATCTTTCCTGATAACCCATCTTCGTTTCTTTGTAGGGTCGACAAGAGGACCGCTAAGGACTTAACGACGAGCAATATGTTCAACAATGAAGGATGAGTTTGGTCTTCACGGGTATGACGTCAGGCTCTTGTCAGGCCAGAGGGGTGTTCTGAAAGAGGATGTTTTGAGGTTTCCCCATTCCCGAGGCGACCATTGTCACCAGGGGCCAGCTAGAGCTCGGGCTGCGTTTCCCTCTATATGATCCTAGTCGCCCATTCCTGTACGAGGCTCTCTCCAAGATTCGTCCATGTCGTGCCTTGGCCCAATGGAACGGTAACACTTTCCGCATCCTGTCCGAGTGGGAGAGGCGTAGTCGAGGCGAGTGTGCTCCTACCGCCTGGTCTACCTTCAATCCTTCTCGGGCGAGTGATTATACCCACCACGGCTTCGGCGATAATTATAGGAGCGGGACCACCACAAATGGCGATCTCGCGGGGTTCTTGCCGATCCTCACCGTCATAAGACTCTTCCCAGGGAGTTAGGAGGCTTCTTTTGGATGAAGACCCCGAGGGAAAGAGTTCCAACAAGCACGCCCGTCATACCAATGACACGGCTTGGGACCGGTTCATTGGTTATTTAGGCCCTCTTTTTTGTGGCAAGCTCCCTCCTCCTACCGAATTTTATCCTTTACGGGTAGTCAACGTTGATCGGGTCTGTACATTTCTCTGTCTCTCTAGTTTGGTTGGTCGGCTCGGAGACTTACGGGGTAGTATTTTGTTTTGTTGGTGTTTCTCGGACTAAGTCCCGGGTACTCATTCCGAGGTTTCCGTTCATCGGAAGAGGATAGGATTGGCGGAGCCGGAGGATACGAGGAAGGTAACAAATATACTTATTGTTTTTTATTTAACGTACATGTACGTGCCCCTATTTGTTGCCTTGCATGTATCTGACGTCGGCTGATACGCAGAAGTTGAAGGTTGATAAGGCCGCTGGTACCTCGGCGAAGGATGGTGAGGATCCCGATGATCGACTACCTTTGTCACATTTCCTGGGGACCGCTAAGGACTTAACTCGGTTTTCAGCCCTACGTGAGAATTAGCTAGTTAGGGCGCAGGGGAACATTAAGATTGTTGCTAGCTTAGGGCGCAGGGGAACATTAAGATTGTTGTAAGTCTACTTTGTAAGTACACTTATTTATCTCCATCGCCACGTGTACTAGCAGAGCCCACGTGGAGGCCATGTCCTAAAGAGGGATGACACATAGGGGCATCCATGGCGTCTAGACAACGTGCCATCTGTCAAGACCAACAGTCGAAGATGAGGGAGCATCCAAAGTAGATGATCCCACGCAACACCAATGAGTTACTCTACCCCATCACGAGGTAAGATGTAATCAACGGTTGGGGATAGTCCAACTGACACTGACGTGACAAGGGAGGGACCGACACCGCTCGGCACGGATTGGATAGCCCCAACCACTCGTATTTAATCTTTCTCGGAGGGCACGTGTCGGGCGACCCACGAAGAAAGCGAGGATAGGTCAGCGTAACGAGCGTGGGTATTATAGAAGCCGCGGAGTGACAAGGAAGTCCGCGGACCATGCACAGAGCACAAGAAGATAGGGTCTCCATAGCTCCTTGTCAGTGGACCCACTTGATTTAGTTATATATATGAATACCCTTCCAAAGAAAAGGGGGTCGAGAGTAGAACTAAGGAATAGGAGAGAGAATAGTGAGAAGTAAGTATGTGTTTATGGAGAATCTCTCCATAAACCACGTAAATCATCGTCTCCCTTACTTTTGTAACCGTTTACTTTATAGTGAATATTTCCGGATCCGTGGACGTAGGCCTTAGTGCGAACCACGTAAACCATCGTCTCCTTTACCTCTAGTACTCGTATAGCTTCATTTACGTGTTCATGTCTCGAACTATCACTTTGGGGATGATGACGAGATCATGACAAACTCATGGGTTTGGAATCCAGGAATCATCATCTACCTAGGCATATTATACTTTACTCGCACTTTAATGCATGTATTCAATGCATGTTGAGATTGTTTGTGATCACGTGGATGCTACACTTGATTTCCGTGTTCACAATTTGGCGCTAAAACAGGGACCTTGTCCGGTAAAAGATTTATCTTTCCCTGTGACTTTATGGTAACTCAAAATTTTTGTTTAGAACGTAGGCAGATCTCTGTTTAAACTCACTTTTCACATGTATCCGTATTCTTTGTGCTATCTAACAGCTGATCTGGGCCTTTTACGAACTTTTAACTAGCAGATCTGAGTTTGGGATATCTTTTCGCATATATTTATGTCTATTGTATTTTCTACCAACAAATCTGGGCATTGCATAACCTTTAAACCAACAGATCTGGGTTTTAACTGATATTTCGAACATAATTTCCACCAAGAGATTTAGACTTTTTGCAAACAACAACCCATGGACCTTATCTCGGTTAAATCCGCATCCGTCTATGTTTTTCGTATTGTTCGCCAAACTAACAGCCTGAGTACACTCATTACCACTAGAAATCGAGCTTATGAAATCAAGTTTGAACTAACAACTAACCCGTGGACTTTTTGTCTCGGTTTACCTCCATGTTCTCTGCGCGAGAATATTGCATGGAAAGGAACAAAGATGCCTGAAAGACAAAGGTACCTTCAAAAGAGGCACATAGGACTACGCCAGTAGTAACAAGGAGCAAAGAAAAGGGCGCGGGACTCACAGCCGGGGACAAGACGCAGAATGGAGCGGAAAGCACATTCCTTTCAGATGCGGGCATCATCGCAAGGGAAGCAAGGAAGGTCGCGGCGGCAAAGGATGCTACACCTACCGAAGGAACTTCTCAAATGGTCGCCTCCAAAGTGACAGCTACAACCAGGCCTACGGAACCTCGAGAAACAAAGGCGTAATCGGTAATCCGGAACCCCTATGGGATGCCGCAGACTAACGAGCAAAACGAACAATGCAGCATGAGGATCCTACGAAATGATAGAGGCTGGGTAGACAGATAGCGGTGGAAATCAACACCGCGGCCCCGAGGGACAAGCTCGGGTTCAGATAGGAACAAATCAAGCATCAAACCAGTCTGCGCGGTTTTGGCGCAATTAGAAGAACTAAAACGGAATCGAGCAGACATACGCGGGACGCGTGGCCTTACTAGCCCAAGAGAACAAACAATTAAGAGAAAGATCCTCCAAAGCGCGGAGCTAGAGAATCGACGGGACGAGGCTAACTCAGCGGTGCAGAATAGAGACCGGAGGATGATCCTCGAGAACACACACTGCATAGTCAACCAAAGAGGTGCGCGGAATAATAGAAGGCCCGAGCCGGACTATCACCCTGACACGTCGGACTACTATGATGAGGAGGAGGCCACGACGTCAAAACCTACAAGGAAGGCACGCCCTTCCATTCAAGAAGAACACTTGTTTGGCAATGGAGAGTCTCCAGAGATGTTAGCAGAGATCAATCAAATCAAAACCGGACGGGGGAGGTGGAAGACTAGAACAGGTTATGAAGGGAAGCCAACACCACCCCACTCACGCTGTGATTTGGCCACCGCTATCATACCGCGAAGTGCCCGGTCCCATCCTTTGAGTGTTAAGACGGATCCACCGATCCATTGCTCACCTACGATATTACAACGAGGTAATGGCTGGATGGGACCACGACGAAGCTATACTTTGCGGATACTTCCCTTCAAGCACGAAAGGATAACGCGCTATCTTGGTTTGATAACCTCAAGCACGGATGCATCAATTCGTATGATCAACTCACGGAAAAATTCTTGGCTACCTATATGTACAACAAGGTTGTAAACACGAGGGATGGACAAGCTCTTCTCACTTGCAATCAAATACAAGGAGTCCATTCGAGAATACACGGATAGATGGCACAAGATATGTCAAGCCATAGGACATGTGGATCCGTGGTGAGTATTAATTGTTACAAATGGGGACTTGACAAGATGAGCCCTTTGTTTGTTGAAATCCACGGTACCTCTCCAACCACGAGAGGGAGATTTGAGGATAATCATCGAAAAACATGCAAGGTTGGAAGAAATTCAAAGAGAGAACCCGAGAGCACAGGCTCAACGACCCCCGCGAGACCATTCCGCGGAACTAGCGAACAGATCAAGCGAACGCCAAAAGGATCGGAAAGATGGCCACAAAAGGGGTGGAAGAAAATTTGAAGACCGAGTCTACACAAAGCTCAATACCAGCTACTCACGCATTTTAAAGGAGATCAAGGATCGTGAAGACTTAGAATGGCCTTGGTCTAAGGGGAAACAACCACCGGCCTCGGTAGAATCCAAAGAGTATTGCGATTTCCACTGCTTCTACGGGCACCCAACTAAGAAGTGCAAAAATCTTAAGATAGCGATACAAAAGCTGATTGATGCAGGGGATCTCAAAAAGTATATAGAAAAGGCTGGAACGGAGGACGTGAACCAAACGCAAAAGAAAGGTCCAATTGCCGGAGGGTAACCGTACACCAGAACACTATATCCTGCTTCTAAAACAAAGAACCAACCCTAACCGTACGAGATAGGAAAAGACGAGGAAGCAATTTGAAGACTATTGTGAGCTCTACAACTTAGACGGAAAGAAGTGGAAGAGCACGAAGAATGGATGAACGCACCCCAACCTTCGAGGCCGAGGACATTGAGGATGACATGGAAGATCACAACGACCCTTTGATCCTCACTGCGCAATCGCGGGATGCAACATAAAGAAAATACTCATTGATGGAGGGAGCTCCGTAAACGTCCTGTTTCATGATACCTTCAAGCGTATGGAGCTTAATGACGAGCAACTCTTGACCTCACACTACACCATCTATGGGTTCAATGGCACGGCTACGAAACCTATCGGGGATATTATTTTGCAAGTAGACGCAGGTCCCATGAAAGTTAATGCCCGCTTCATTGTGGTGAACACGCCTTCACCCTACAATGCCATTATTGGACGAAAATGGGTCCACAAACTTAAGGGAGTCGCATCCACCTACCATCAATACCTTAGGTTTCATACTCCTTTAGGGGTAATGGAAATCAAGGGTGATCAAGTTTCCGCAAAGGAATGCCAGGCAATGCAAATACGGCTCAACAATGAAGAAGATGAGAAAAGAAGAACCCGCAGGGCCCGGAACAAAGCAATATCCAAGGACAAAGCCATCGACGAATACTTGGAAGAGATCTCGAAAAAACTTGTCTAAGGGAACTCCGTAGGGAACACGGAGGCATCAACATCAAATGCTAACCGGGCGCTCTCGCAAACAAAGAATCTGAGCCTACCAAATAGCAATTAAAGAAAGTCCTCCACCTTGGGAACAAGAAGCCCACGTTTACATCCTTGGAGGCGGTGAAGGAAGTTAACATAGGGATGGAGCGAGAACCCAAGAAAGATCAAGATAGGAACTCTAATGGGCGGAGAACGCGAAGCCTCACTAATAAAACTATTAAAGGAATACGCGGACATCTTCGCATGGAAACTATCTCGATATGCCTCGGAATGGGCCCGAAGACAATGCAACATGAGCTGCGCATTAAACACAGCACACCCCCATTTACAAAAGATACGAAAGGTGGCTCTGAGTATCACAAAGCGGTAGAAATGGAACTGAAAGCTGTTGGAGGCTTCGGTTTTATAAAGAAGTCAAATATCCTACTTGGATCTCTAACATGGTAATAGTACCAAAGAAGAATAGAGGGGTCAATCTGCATCGACTTCACCAACTTGAACAAAGCATGCCCCAAGGATAGTTATCCGTTACCCAAAGATTGATCATTAGTCGGCACGCGGTAGAAGGATACGAAGAGTTATCATTCATGGACGGATACTGCGGGTATAACCAACTATTTTTAGCGAGAAGAAGATCGGCAACATACAACATTTTACACACCCCACGGTCTCTATTGCTATGTAAGGATGCCTTTAGGACTCGAATGCGGAGCAACGTACCAAAGGATGGTCGATGCTATTTTCAAGCCGTGGATTGGCGGGACCCTGAGGGTCTATGTTGACGATATGCTCGTCCAAGAGCAGATTGAGGAAGAGCCACCACCGGGACTGAGGGACATCTTGAAGCTATGAGAGAACACAATATGAAAGTCAACCGGAAAAATGCACGTTCGGAGTAACATCGAGAAAATTCCTTGGGTACCGGTGACAAAAGGGCATTGAAGTAGATCCCGCATAAAAATCCGAGCCATAGTAGACATGCCATCCCCAAAGAACCTAAAAGAAGTACAAAAGCTCAATGGATCCCTAGCGACTACAGGAAGATTCATCTCAAGATCCTCGGATAGCTGCAAACTCTTTTTAACATACTAAAAAGGGGACGAAATTTGAGTGGACGGCGAGAATGCGAAGAAGCTTTCCTAGGCGTCAAAACGGTACCTAGCGAGTCCCTATCCTTCGAAAACCAGACCACGCGAAGTTTTGGCACTATACATTGCAGCAACAGACGATGCGAGAAGCGCGGTACTTGTCAGGACCCACACAAAGAAGGAGCGGCCGATCTATTATGTCAAAGCAAGACTATGAATTCCGCAGAAAGAAACTACACAAGAATCGAACAACTCATCTTAGCCATCATATGGTCTACATTAAAACTGAGGACGTACTTCTTAACGCATGACATACGTATCCCATGCCGAGGCGCCCTTAGAAGCCATCCTCAAAGGGGGGAAAGGTAGGACGCATAGCGAAATGGAGCACATACCTCGACAATTCAATATCCACTATGAGCTTCAACACTCTCGAAATCGCAAGTGTTAGCGAGACTTTCTATGAGACCTACCTTTGGAAAACGAAGAAGAGGTGCGCATACAAGGATGGAGGGCCATGGGTGCCCCGAAATGGAAAAACAAAAGGAGCCAAATAACATTCTTGAACCAATGAACCCACGACAATGGGAGGTCTTTGTCGCACGGCTCCAAAAATAGAGAGGCGCGGGGATAGGCATCGTCATCACCACGCCCACGGGGATAGGATCGTGCATGCATTCGATTGGAATTTGAAGGCCATACAAATAACATCATAGAGTACGAAGGAGTGGTCCATGCCCTCCGCTTAATAATTGAATTAGGGATACAAGAAGTACGGTTGACAAGTGACTCACAACTAATCATACGGCGAGATAGGCTACGAATACAATGTGTATGACGAGACACCGATGGCATACATGGCTCTGGTACAAACGTTGGTTTCCCAAATACAAAAATCAAATTTCGACATCTGCGTAGGAAGGAGCTCGAGACACGCGAGATGCCCTGCGGCATATATATCGGCCATGCTTAAAAATGAGGATGTCGAAGCAATCAAGATAACAAGAGTGTACGAACCATCCATCAAGCCCCAAGAAACATGTGCGGCTAACCAACGCAAATCTAAGGAGGAAGATATCTCGATGATGATGTCGGAGAGCACATCTTCGACGACTTCGAACGATGACATCACGCGACAAGGCGATGAGGGACGACGATTCTGATCAAGAAGCCAGATTGGAGAACCCGAAATCCACTCTTTCCTAAAAGAGGGAAACTCCCCAGGATACCAAACGAGGCTAGGAAAGTACAATCCGGAGCGGGATGTACGAGCTAAGAGATGGAACCTTATACGAGAAAATCATTCCTCGGGCCACTTCGTGTTTATGCAGCTGTCTCGTTCGAGAGGGACATATCATCTTGAAAGACATCCATAGAGGGAGACAGCGGGGAATCACGGTGGAATGAGATCCCTTGCGGATAAGGCGAAGACGTGGGGCTACCATCGCGCCAACCATGATCCGAGACGCGGCTAGAATGGCGCAAAGGTGCGAAAAAGAATGTCAAAGATTTGGCAAACGAATCCACGCCCACCACAAAATTGAATTAAGTGGACAGATCCGTGGCCCTTTGGTAAATGGGGTATCGACATAGTATGCCCACTCGTGCTCGGGGACACGGGGAAAGAAGATTCCTAATAGTGGCAACGGATTACTTGACAAGTGGGTAGAAGCAAAGGCACCGGCAAGAATTCGGGATTGACGTCTCGTACTTTTATTTTTTCAAAATATCATCTGCAGGTTTGGCATCCCCAGAGAGATAGTTTCCGACAACGGTGAAACAGCTACAAGGAAAGAATATTGATTTCTTTGTTAAACACCTTCAAAATTCGAAAAAACAAATCCACCCCCATATACCCACAAAGCAATGGACAAGCGAAGCCACAAACAAAACTTTGGCACTTATCCTTAAAAACAACTAGACGTACAAGGGGCGGTGGTGTGAACGATTTACATAACGTTACATGGGCATATAGGGCGACTCGAAGATCAAACTAGGAGAGTCCCGTTTTTTACTCACGTACGGAGCGACGAAACGGTAATCCCTGCGGAAATTCTACTTCCAACTACAAAGACGAAGCATGGGAAAAGAATCTCACCACGGACATGATGTTGGAAAAGCTCGACGACCTCGAAGAAAGGAGAGAAGCGTACCGCAAAGAATGGAAAACTACCAACGCAATTTGGGCAGAGAATATAACAAAAAGTGAAACTTAGGAATTTTGTAGAAGGGCGGTATGTGTTGAGGACCATTCCCCAATACCGATGCGCGAAAAGAAGTGGGAAAATTAGCACCAACTTGGGGAGGACCCTCGTAATACACGACATCGCGAGAAATGGCTCTTACTATCTGCGCGTAATCCGAAGGGAAATCCTCATGCATCCGTGGAATGCCAAATATCTCAAGCCATACTATCCATGACCAACCGCCTGCGTGTGCATTTCAGAAGAAGAAAACAGACTTGCAAGTCCACATGTTTCTATCTCTGACAAAGGAGTAACGCACCTTAACTTTTCAATCAATCCAAGCTTTCATTTTCAAGTATCATATCCCATTCATTACCCACACGCATTTCAATTTATTCAAAACCCACAACCTATACCATATGAGACACATGTATATACTACTTACACAATGTACATTGAAAACCATATCACACCTTAATAAAATATCGATACTATCGTTACCCGTGGATGTAGGCCTTAAGGCCGAACCACGTAAATCGTTGTGCAATTACTATTATTAAGAATTGACATTATACTTAGTGAGAGGGATATCCCGCACAAAGCGTGGATCTACCCACTGCAATATACCGAGCAATATCCCATACAAAGCACACACATGCAATATATCGGAGCATACACATGCAATCTCTTGGAACTCCCAGTGGCGTCTATAAGTGTACGACCGGGGGCGACTTCCTGAACGAGATACCCGAGCAATATTACAAGCCGCGAACTCAATGGAATATATCCTTGAATGTCGGCCGAGACCCCACCGTTCGGGAATCCCCCAGCCAAGGAATTAGGCCGGACGGGGTGCAAGGTCACAAGACAATTCCGGGATATCAACCTACGGAATTGCACAAACAATACACTTTCTCAAATTCAAAGATCAATATCCTTGGATAGTAAACACTACGGAAGTACTCATTACGTTAACTTAATTTGTAAAGCCGATAAATGCAAATTCAACAAAATACAAATTGATTTAAACACCAAAGTTTGATCTAGTACATGGCGAGTTGATTACAAGCCTAGCAAGAAGAGTAGCAAAAAACGCCAAAAGGGATAAGCAAGCTGAGATCAATCCCTAGCATACTAGATATGATCTACCGGGAAGGAGCGTTATCCAGCGGGTTTGTCCTTCGGCGAGGAAGGAACACTACCACGGGAGGAGGGCCGAGAAGAGCACAGAGGGAGCGCGGGAACGGGCGCCGAGTATAATTCTTGTTTAACCCATGGTTTTTCCCGAGATCCAACTCAATCTCACCAAGAGTTCTATTAATCTCTTACCTCGCCAACCGAGAGCCACGAAGCCTATGGCTACACTCTTCATCTCGGCTGACTTAGGAAGTGGAAAGAAGGTCCACCTTTTGATTGGCATGCTTCGACGTTTCCTCCTGAGACAAGGCCGAGGCCACGATGGTAATTGACTTGGCCTCCCATTGAACTACCTTAGCACGAGCTTCGGCAAATTTGTCATCCGACTCGAAGCCATCCCTGGAGCTCTGCGGATAATAGAAAAAGAACAGGTTATAACAAATACAATACAAAGCACACTCGATGACAAAAACGTATTCCTTCACAATGATCAATCGCGGAATCCCTTGCTTCGGCATAATCATATTCATTTGATAACCTATCATAATCTACTGCGAGAAGATTATGAGCATACTGACTCGCGCTTAGGTCATCTCGAAGCATCGAGTCCGAATGGCGATATCGATTAACCTCATCATTCTTGATTCCAACCCCTTGTTAAGACGATACATAGTCACCTCTAAGTTTTTCTCACGCTCAACTTTGTGGGCCACATCAGCTCGAGACGCGGATAAAGCACTGCGAGCACTAGATTCGCCCTAGCATCGTCTCTTTCCTTAGCAAGACGCTGCATATAAGCCCGCACATCCGAGGGATGAGAAGACCGTGCTCGTCGCAGCTCATCTTCCATAACGTTAAGCTTAATTTCTAAAGAGGAAATCTGACCGCGGGCTTTCTCAAGATTATCCCGCGTCCATAAAAGAGCCCCGTTGAACAAATGACGGTCATGGTTGTTTCGATTTTGCAGATCTACCAAGCAAAGCTTTTTTCTTACGCCATTCTTCGGCCATAGCGTTATGAACATCCGCGCGGGCATTCCATTTCGCCGATTCAATCTTAAGTTTTTCAACTAACTCGGCAATGCGACCTTTTTGACAAGTTCTCTCATTAAAAGCCACAACAACTCGGGGACTCCACCCATCAAGACAAGATGCGGCGGGAGGAGGAAGAAGGAGAAAACTCGGAACATATAAGGAGCGAGGAACTACCAAAGAAGGAGATGCGGACACAGAAATAGACGAAGAGTTTTTTTCGGCACCGCTAACTTGGCCTTAACCGAGGCCGGCTCGGAAGCAACGACTTTGCCTCTTCCGCGTCCTGCTGCTCCCTTACGCTTAAGCGAGACCCTTCGGCTCTGCTATTTCCTCATCTTTAGCGGAGACCAAGCTTCAACCCCGAAAGCGTCTCTTCACAATGCGAAGCTTCCCTTCTAGCTTGAGAGACTTAGCCTTGAAGAGCCATTAAAGATGATGGTTACAATACTCACTCCTCATCATCTATCAATCAAAAAGGGAAATTAGTTCACAACACATTTAAGCAAAATCGGGGGTAGAAAGAGTAGGACAAACCTCCAATAACCGGGACCCAGGGATAATTGTCTCTGGTACCCATCGGCAATGGCCATCATGCCGACAACCGTGAGGGGAGGATCCACCACGAGATCAATCCACGGCGGAGTCACAAGATTCTCGCCCCACCCTCGAGCTACCACCTCCTCCGGGTTAGCTCCATATGCCGACGCAGTAAACGAGTCCGAACTCTTTTCCTCCTCAATCACGGGGCGGGGACGAGGCACGATAAGCAAGTTTTCTTTTGCGGCCACGCCAAAACAAGCATCATCACCATCCGTGACCAAGGACCGTGTGAAGTCATCGAGGAGAGTCTAAGGACGTCCCACCAAGCGAGGCACCAGTAGTACTTAGCGCCAAAACCCCACCAGCAGTGGAGGAGGTGCCGACACAAACCTCGGGATGCACTGCCAAGACAAGCCCCATAACTGTGGCCATGTCAAATGATTGCTCCCCGGATAAAACCTTACCAAAGGAAAACTCGCAAGAAGCATCCCCATCCTTATCACCACTATCAAGAGCAATTTTCTTACCCTTGTCCCCAACATCCCCAGTACCCTTGTCCCCAACATCCCCAGTGCCCTTGTCCACAACATCCTTGTCACCACCATCCCCATCCTTGGTAGCCCCCTCAGCCTGATCATTACCACCACCACCAGTGGCCTGACCACCACCACCTCCACCAACGCTCCCACCGGCAATACTATCTACTTCTTGAATGGGCGGAGAAGTCTCAATTCGCTCTTCCCCGTCGGAAACATCCTCATCACCATCCACGGGACTGTTCACATCCTCGAAGTGTGTAGAACCCTCGGTGGGAGAATTCGACGATTGCTTCGGATTGATCCTCTTGTCTCTACGCACCTACCACATATAATGATAAAAGAGCCATCGGCATCTCCTTTCCTTAGCATAATTAATATTATTCAAGAAAACGAAGGGGCATATATACATAGAAAACAAATAACACACCTTAGCAACATCAGTATTCTGCGAAAGAAGGTTAGCATCAGGGATATCTTCGTCTTCCGCGTCGTCAACATCGCGATTATAAGCAAAATCCATGCCTACAAAACTCATTCGCAAGGGCGATGTGGGCATAACGAGTGGGAGAAGCTTCGATGAGGACTGTCGAAAGATGGCTGCCAACCATGGGGTCCGAGGGACCTAACCATAGGCCCACGGACCAACGACTTCAAGAACGTGGCGAGACCATTCATAGTCATGATCACGCTTAATCCTCTCATCGGCGGGAATAGGAAGACCTTCGGCACCCGGGAACCCTCGCCATCTTGGAATCACTTACCTCACTCAAAAGTCGAACTTCCCCCTTAGCGAAGCAATGTTCCATGAGACTCACAGGACCACGGTTTCACAGTATTCTTTTGTTAACGTAATCTCCAAAGGATTTGTTAAAATTCTCGGGAGTATACCACCCTTTCTCCTTTTCTAATTTAGGGCATAGCAAGTCATCATCGTTTGCCCCTTACTACGAAGATAGCATTCACGAAGATGGCGAAGATAGTTTCATGTCATTTGTTGCACCCGCGATTATGACTTTTCTTGGCGAGTATCGCGGCTAGACAAGACCCGGTAGTAGAAATCATCACCGGCTTTATACAAGGGTAACATCAAACCAGCCTCGAAAGCACCCACGGTCGTCGGCAAATGAAAGGCATCATACTTGTAATTGGTAACCATCTCATAAGTTATATCTTTATCAGAGGCATAAAAACGAACTTGGAAGTCTTTGAAGACCATGCTTCAATTTGAAGGCCTCAAGATCAATGTGTCGGAAGGTAAACTTCTTATTACCCAAAGGTAAAGGACGGAAAGTAACAACGAGTCTTCCTCGAAAGCATCTCTCGTAGTATCTTCCGTAACCCGCACCTTCTTCTTAGGAAGAACTATATCTCCAGAAGACTCTATCTCCGTAGCCTTTCTCTTCGAAGACAGAGTCTTAGTTGACTTACTCGAACTAGGCACAGGTGGATTAGTCCGCGGTGGAGGCTTGGAGCGGAGAGGCTGCACATTTAAAGGCTCGGTGCGTGGATTCTGCTGCTCAGGAGACTCACCTCTAGGGCGATTCACGGCATATTTAGACCCCTGCGGTGGATCACCCCTTTTAAGCGAAGATCTCTGACCAAGGGACGAGGATGTTCGTCCATCCCGAGGATTATCCTGGGTAAGTGAAGGCGGGGCTCCACCCTTAGTATTGGAATCACTCAGAGGAGACCTGTGAGGACTCGACGGAGGAGTTTGGTAAGGGACCCGCGGATGGTCGGACATGTCTGCAGGCACAAACACGAATAAAAGTGCAAGTCAGAGGCAAGGAAGATCGAAAAGCAAGAAAATCTCAAGAACAACAGCAAACGTGAAGAAAACCCTAGATTTCATCTACAACTACTTAAACTCTCAAGCTATTATTCCAACTCAAAAGAAGAAAGATAAAATTAAAGCATGACCAATGAAACATACGACTCGGTGGCGTCGACTCTCAAATCCCGGGATATACATAAAATTAAATTTATCATCAACGCATCACCCGGAAAATCAAGAACTCAACGGGGTTAGGCATGGTGATTAAACGGAATAAAAAATCATACGAACCTCAAAGAGTAAAAGAACGGCAACAAAGGTGGCGGGACGGCGGCGACCGCGATGGCGACAACGCAGCGACAACAATGGTGTCGAGAGGAAGTTAAGAAGATGAAGAAGACAAAAGAACGAGAGAATAAAACAGAGAATGTGAATTAAATTCACATTCTCTCATTCTTCTCTTTTTATAAGACCAAGAGAAACCGTCCACTACCCAAAGGGCGATTATGGCCGGGATATGGGAAAACGTGCACAATAAATGCGGGTAGCATCTTTTTAGGAGAAGTTATGAGAGGGAGATAAAAACGTACCACACGATTCTTCTTCCAACAAAAGCTAAACGCCCGATCGGAAGAAGAGGGGCAAATTGTAAGTACACTTATTTATCTCCATCGCCACGTGTACTAGCGAGCCCACGTGGAGGCCATGTCCTAAAGAGGATGACACATAGGGGCATCCATGCCCGTCTAGACAACGTGCCATCTGTCAAGATCAACGATCGAAGATGAGGGAGCATCCAAAGTAGATGATCCCACGCAACACCAATGAGTTACTCTACCCCATCACGAGGTAAGATGTAATCAACGGTTGGGGATAGTCCAACCGACACGGGACGTGATAAGGGAGGAGTGACACCGCCTCGGCACGGACTGGATAGCCCCAACCACTCGTATTTAATGCTGCTCGGAGGGCACGTGTCGGACGACCCACGAAGAAAGCGAGGATAGGTCGGCGTAACGAGCGTGGGTATTATAGAAGCCGCGGAGTGACAAGGAAGTCCGCGGACCATGCCTGAGCACAAGAAGATAAGGTCTCCATAGCTCCTTGTCGGTGGACCCACTTGATTTAGTTATATATATGAATACCCCTTCCACGAAAAAGGGTCGAGAGTAGAACTAAGGAATAGGAGAGAGAATAGTGAGAAGTAAGTATGTGTTTATGGAGAATCTCTCCATAAACCACGTAAATCATCGTCTCCCCTTACTTTTGTAACCGTTTACTTTATAGTGAATATTTCCGGATCCGTGGACGTAGGCCTTAGTGCCGAACCACGTAAACCATCGTCTCCTTTACCTCTAGTACTCGTATAGCTTCATTTACGTGTTCATGTCTCAGAACTATCACTTTGGGGATGATGACGAGATCATGACAAACTCGCGGGGTTTGGAATCCATGAATCATCATCTACCTAGGCATACTATACTTTACTCGCACTTTAATGCATGTATTCAATTCATGTTAAGATTGTTTGTGATCACGCGGACTACACTTGATTTCCGTGTTCACAATGTAACTACATACGATCTATCTATACATATATTGGGTTCTAGGATTCTTTCTCATCGATCGATTGAAAACCCCACAGTTGCTCTAGCTACGAGCGAGTGAATTTTCGATGGAAATTTAAACTTTTGTAAAGATAACATTTTCTACTCTGGGGATTTATATTTTTAATGCCTTCTAACGTTGTCAATGGGGTTTTCCCTGTAGTCACGTCCTAAAGAATTTTTCTAACGCACGTGGTGGCTTGGTCATCTTTAGACAATTATTTTTAAGTTTAAAGGGTTCATTGACTTCTTTTCTATGGGGCGGCTGACATTCTCAATCAACATGCTTAACTTCTTCGGTTGTAAGTTGTAACTCGGTTTTCAGCCCTACTGAGAATTAGCTAGTTAGGGCGCAGGGGAACATTAAGATTGTTGCTAGCTTAGGAACAACAATACCAATGTAATTAAGAAACTAAGCATTTCTCAAATGTACTTTGGTATATATATATATACATTGGATGGTGGCAATGAAATCCAAATGATACCATCCACTCAAGTAAGTTGTTTCATCTACTCAAGTAAGTCTTGTCAAATATCTTTGAGCATATTCTTTGGATGGTTTCTTAACTCAACCAAAAATTAAGTCATACTGACCCATGTTTAGTTGTTATTTGGGTGGTAATATTTCAAGTTCAGTATTTTTTTTTTTATTGTTACAGTACATTTAGTACTGCCTCACATTTAGGTTGGTATGATGCCTAACATTCAATTAGGTTCACCGACTACATCTAGTTATTGCTGCCTAGCTCACAAAATTGTTATAAATACCCCCTCCATCAACACCTCTATTATCCTGAAACACAAAACCCTCATTCTCCCTTACCTTCGCTGAGCCTTCTTCCTCTATTTCCTACTTGCCTATTCCTGTATTCTCCTGCTTTACTTCTCAAATGGCTGCTAAATTTTCAACAGTTGATAACATCATCCAAGTATTCGATGCCACCCAGGTAAAATATAAAAGAAACTGGAAAAGTTCTTTCATTTTTCTTCGTAAATTATCTATAATGTATATATATATATATATATATATGCCGGCCTTATGCACACACATGTCCAGGTGGTTGAAAAGCTAAAAGAAAGCACGAATATGAGACAGAAAAAGGAAAATCATGTTGCAATGTACTCGAGCGTTTTGGGAGGGATAACCCTCGATTCTGCACTTATGGTCATCCCGATGGATGATCATATGGTCCATCGAGGTCATGGTGTCTTTGATACAACCAGAATAGTAAATGGGTAAATTTGCATGCGACTTTTGTTCATTAAGTTTATTGAATTATGTGCTTGCTCGAACTGTTATACGAATTGTCATGAAGTAAGTATAATAATAATGATAATTAATGTAATGTGGTTGTTTTTCTTCTTCTCTATTTCCAGGTACTTATATGAGGTAGATAAACACGTAGAAAGATTCTTGCAGTCAGCATCACAAGCAAAAATAAATATATCTCCGTTCCCCCATGCCACCATTAAGAACATACTTTTACAACTGGTGGCAGCTTCTTTGTGCAAAAATGGGTCGCTCAGATTCTATTTAAGTTCTGGACCAGGGAATTTCTTGTTGTCACCTTCGGGCTGTCCTACTCCAACATTCTATGCAGTTGTAATCTAAGAGGATTACCCCCCTTGCAAACAAGGGGTAAAAGTCATAACATCTACTGTTCCGATGAAACAACCACTCTTTGCAACGACAAAGAATGTTAATTACCTTCCAAATGTCCTCTCTAAAATGTTGGCTGAGGAGAAAGGGGCCTATGCTTCGGTATGGGTCGATGATGAAGGGTTCGTTGCGGAGGGAAGCAACTTGAATGTTGCTTTCGTTAGTGAACTTGGTGAACTTTTGCTCCCTTCTTTTGACAAAATCCTTAGTGGAATTACCGCGAGGAAATTGTTGGAACTAGCTCCAAAATTAGTGGAGAAAAATGTGCTCAAAAGTGTACAAGTGAAAAATATCACCGTTACAGAGGCAAAGAATGCAGCAGAAATGATGTATTTGGGTAGCAATCTACCTGTTCTACCCATAATCATGTGGGACGATAAGCCCATTGGAGACGGTAAGTAATCCTTGACTACACCACTCATATTTTTGTACGTTAAGATAAAGTTCAGTTATAAGTATTATTTACCTGCTGTATTTTTCATTTGGCACAGGGAATGTGGGGAAAATAACAATGGCACTTTCAGATCTTTTATACGAAGATATGGTGTCAGGTCCAGAAAGGATCCCTGTCCAATATGCCAAGAAGTAGAAGTTGGTATATATATATGGCAATCAAGAATATGGTTTCAGTTTGTGTTATGAAAATCTTGGGTTCTTAATTATTAATTAAAGATAGTTCTAATTAGCTGTTGATATAGCAGTTAAAGCTTTACTATACCAGTGGGGTTTACCAAATAGCTTCCATGTTTCTCCTTAATCTAAATAAGGTACTGATTATAGGGTTTTGTGTTTCGAAATTGGGTTGTGGGTTTGAGTTTCTTATGCTTTGTGGGATGGGCTTTTGTGGATTTACCAACTTAAGATTCTATTGGGCTATTTTATAGCATTCATGTGTTAGAAATTTTTACAAATATTTATAGAAAATGCTTCCAGAGGGGACATTTTCCCTTAAAAATTAAAATGTACTTGAATTACCTTATATATATATCAATTTATCTATACGGAGCAAAAGAAAAACAATGAGATGAAAGGGTGAATTTGTTTGTTTAACATGACTTGTGGTGAAGGTTTCACTTATTTACCACCCACACTTTTCCTATTTACCACCTAACTCACAATTTCTAAGGTAATTCTAATTTTGGGTTCTAATTTTTCCTATTTACCACATACGGAGTCAAATTTAATTTGACTGTAATTATTCTGTCTTCTTCTATAATGATTTCTTTTTTATTAAAAAAATCATTAAAACCAAAACTATTAATAACCCTAAATTAGGATTTTGTTTAATTGTGGTATACAAATTTGTCGAAATTGATCGGTGAATCCATTATCCATTACTGTGGATTGCCCTAGATTTTAATTGAAAATCTAGGGCAAAATAGATTCCCAACAAGTAGCTTTCGTTTGTGTTGGGGCCATTAAGATGACAAGAAATTTTATTGCAAGTGTTAACCCCAACAACAAAGGCAACTTTTATACTGCCAAGCATGATTAATAGTTTGATGTTTTGGCATCAGTACAAACAAGATACTTCATTAATTCTCCCCGATCCTTGAAACCCTCGTTCCACACATCATCCAGTCTTAACCAAAAAAAAAAAAAATCACCCTTCAATTTTTTGAAATTCCGACCTCCTAAATGCTTCTGATTAATGGATTATAGAACATTGAAAAGTAAACTAATCCATGAACCGTTATCAACAGATCTAGTTGATACGTAAACACGTGATACATCTCTTTCAACAACATCAAAATCCAAGATATAACAAGAAAAAAAGTGATTGAAGGTGGTGGCGGGTTGGTGGACACGGAGTATAGGAAGTGCTGGTCGGCTGCTAGAGTTGAACAAGAACTAGTTTTCATTTTGGAACTCAAAGTTATTTTAAGGTGTTTAGTTATCATATTGGGTGTAAATAAAACAGTCAATAGGTAGTATTTACGGGATATGCAAAATTCTATGAGTGGTAAATAGGATAACTAGGGATGGGTATTAGGATGAGTGGTAATTAGGAAAAGTGTGGGTGGTAAATAGGTAAAACCGTGGTGAATGCCCATATCAAAGTCCCAAAGTTCATTTGAAGCATATCTTATATATATTATAATAAAGAAAAGGGGAGTTTTCAACCGTGGCCCCCCTTTGTTACCATAATACCCCTCACCTCACCACGTATTTGCAAAACAATTTTTGATCTTCGTCTTCTCTCTCGCTCCACTGCTTTCTTCTTCGATTCCAATTTCCATGTCTAATCTCTTTAGTTCCTGTTTTCAATTTACTTCTCCAGAGTTGGTGATTCGATTTCGTTTAATCAAGTTACTTCAGTTGATTTAGGTTTCTACTTGATTGAACCATGAAGTTTGAGACATAAAATTACATATTCATCTCTAGAAGAAGTCGTTGATGGGTAAGTTTTAATCCTTTTTACTTCTATATATTCTCTTCCGAACCTAACAGTCTCTAATCAACCTAACCCTAACTAGCATCAGTTAGATTTCAATTCTAAATTTTGATCTTTTTTGTACGCGCAATCGGAGTTTCGTTTTCTGTTACAGTTAATTGATTGCATTAGTAATGCTAAACTCACTTCGTTGACGGCCATTTTTACTTCTTTTCTGAAATCCCCCGACTCTCGGCTCTGTCCTTAAAAAAAATGGAATCCCTAGAACATTTTTGGCTGAGTTCTACTAAACACATTTTTTCCAATTTACTTTCTTGAATTTCCAAAAGGTACGTTTGATCAAGGAAATATGGTTGCTTTCTCTAATTATCTCAGTTATCCCGTTGGGTTTAGTTCTAAATTGTGTTCTTTTCTTGTAGGTGTGAATAATCCACAGGGACAGGTGGAGCCATCCCAGTCGAGGGCGTACCAAAGAAAATGGAGTAGTAAAAGCACTGAATCACCCCACCAGATCTGGGCGCGAGAAAAGAGGTATGAAGACAGGTCGAGAGATCGAGGCAAAGGGGAGAAAAAGTTCGATGTGACGATCCTCGGGTTCGAGGACATTTAATGCTCTGACAAAGTAGGCAAAGAGATAAGGAAGACTCGGTCAAACACGACCGAGAACCCAGAAGGCGACATCGGTCAACATCACCTAACAAGCAACATCGGATGCAGCCACCACTCGGCCAGATGCTTCAACTCGGGTAGAAGGGAAGATCGGATGAAGCATCGGGTAGGCACCCAAAGAGATCATCAAGGAAGATGTATTAGGCCCAACACTGTAATATCGTTGTATCACCATTTTATGGCTATAAATAGGAATCATGTATAGGGCTAGAGGGGTAAGTGAGAAGTGAGGAAAGAGAGTACACCAAGAGCATAGAGAGAAAGCATACGATTTGTAACCGGAAAAATAGTAATAAGACCTTCCTTTCACCCCGTGGACGTAGGTAATCATGCCGAACCACGTATCTCTTGTGTTCTTCTACATCTCTACTTTGTTTGGTTTCTTTATACACGCATGAGATCCTTTGGATGTAGGGGTAGGATTTTCTACATCTACATTCTGGCGCCGACTAAGGGGACCGTATAACATCTTCGGATACCTTGAGGTCGTTACCAAAAGAGGAAAATCCAAGCTCCTAAGCCACTTTGTGTGCTAGTTGACGCTAAGAGAGAAACTCTTTTGGTTCTTTATCTTTGTTTTCCTAACAAAACCTTGCGGGGTTTGATTCTTGCTCTTTATTTTTGTTTTGCTAACAAAACCTTGCGGAGTTTGATTCTTGCTCTTTATCTTTCCTTTCATAGCAAAACCTTTTCGAGTTCGCTGTGAGTCCGCTTGGTATCCCTGTTCATTGTCTTTACATCTGTAAAACGTGTCTTTCGTTCAGAAAAGGTCGTCAAGACTGTTTCAATAGAATAAGCTGCTTGCTTAAGACACCCTAGCGAGTTGTTGGAAGATCCGCGATCTCCCAAAATAACATCTTTCGATGTTGGTAGAAGCTAGAAGGAAACCCCATCTCGCCGGGATTTATCGTTTGAGGCCTTGATAAAAGAGATTCAACAGCTCCTATCAACATCCGTTTGAAAATAGTCGATGTAATGAAAAACTCTAACGATTGAGACGCCTAAGCTGCTAGATTTACCACCTTCAGAATTTAAGGATAGACATCGTTACATTTGCCTTCATTTACTCGCTTCACCGTTTAAACCCTTCCTTTTAACAAGTTAAGCAAAGTACAACAATGGTAGAAGCAAGACTAGCTCAGAATCGTTGAGTCCGGTCTTTGGAAACCATGGCTGGAAGGATTATAGTGAGCGGCACGTTAGCTGAATCTCATTTTGATCCTACACTGGAAGCCGTACAGCATCAGTAGAAAACTGTAAATATCCCATGATTCACTTCTGTGGGAAGACCATCAGCACGACGGTTGTTGAGGGTCGTTGTTACTATCCATCGTCGCCAAGAAAGAGACCTTCCGATTTAATGTACGGGTGGTCAATGACTCCTGGCGCAGGGAATGTTAGGACAAATAATGATTAATGCATAGGAAAGTACCGAAAGAGATGTGTCGGGACAGCTTTTTAAAAATTGTCTTTTAGGGCCAAAACAACTTGACTGCTGAGACCAACACGCTAGCGTAAACGGAAGTGTACTATAAAAACCTGTCCCACCTCACGCTGTTGAACTGTTGTACTTCATCCTTAACCTTTTCGAAAGCAGTTCGAAGTAAGTCTTTGTGTCCTTTGCCGACGTAGGTACGAACGGATAGGCGAGCCGGCGGAACGAGGACGATAACAAAGGCAATGGCAAGTACCTCCGGACGAGCGGGATCTGAGGAACCGGGTCACGGCGGGATCTAGCAGGCAAGAAGGACTCACGGATTCTCGGCACGAAGATCGTCGACCTAACAACCAGGGCGAGACTCAGGCGTTGATCAAAGGCATGACTACGGTCGACGAGGAGGTCGATTTGGTCCGAGATGACGATTTGCCACCCGGGGTGTTGAGGATTAACTCGAGCCAGATGAGGCCGAGGAATGAGGGCAGCATGGAAGACGGGAGAACAGCATCGGATACCGAGGAGGAGGAGGAAGTTCAAACGATACGCGAGGAACGAAGGGGAGAAAGACAACCGACAGAGTACCAGCGAGACCTAGAACGAGAAGCTGAGAGGCTTAGGCGAGTACACTTGGCAAGGGGGGACCCTAATCGGGACATCCCCCCGGTAACGGTCGACCGCCCCACAGCTCCGACTGTTCCCCCATCGTCGGCTAACCACCTCGAAGCTCCGATTGTTCCCCCAGTGGCGGTCGATCACCCAACAGCTCCGATCGTCTCCCCTGTCGTTCTCGCTGCGAGACCCCCAACCGCACCCCCTAACACAACGGGACACCAAGTGAATGGTCACTCCAGTCACGAGAGCACCGAACCGATGTTACTTGCTATACTGGCAAGCCAAAGAAGACAAGAAGACCTAATGAGAGAACTGCAAAAGAGAAACCTGGCGTTAGAATACGAAAATTACCAGCTCCGCAACAGGAGAGCGGGGTCGAGAGGATCATCGAGCCGAGGCGCCTCCAGCAACCACACTCCACCGAGGGACGCCCCACCCCCTCACTGGCCGAGCACGCATACCCGACCCTAATCGGCCAAGAGAAGGGTATGGGCCAGCCGAGGATTCTTCGGCCGATGAGGAAGCAACCAATGAGAGTACGAACGCGTCCACCAAACAAAAAATCGAGCGGCTCGAGCGGATGGTTAAGAAACTGACCGGATATAACGAGGATGATAAGTTAGCAGAAGTAATCAATGAAGCCCAGAAGACGCCGTTTACTAAGGAATTGGACCGGACTCCGTTTCCACCAAAATGTACGCTGCCGATCTTCCCATCTAGGTTCGATGGCACAGGCGACGCAGGAGAACACATCAAGATGTACGGCATGTCCTTGCTACAGTGGAAGAATCACGATGTGGTCATGTGCAAATTCTTCCCTGCCAGTTTGGAGGGAGAGGCAAAGAGTTGGTTCTACACCCTGCCCGATAAATCCGTCGGGAGCTATGCAGTTTTGGTGGAAACCTTTCTCGAGACCTATATGCATAACAGCATAGCTCGGCCCAGAGTCGACAAGTTGTTCACCCTGGCACGAAGACTCAGGGAGCCGTTGCGTTCTTTAACGGACAGATGGAGGAAGTTATGCACGGATATAGGGAAAGCACCGGTCGACCAACAGATATTCGGCTTCGAGAACTCGCTAAGAAAGTCGGATCCCATATGGGTGGCAATGTACACGGAGAAGCCTAAGACACTAAGGGAGATCCGGAAGATGCAAGAGCACTATATCGCCTTGGAGGAGATTCAGGAAGGAGCGCATGATAGGGGAATACAAGAGGCAAGCACTGCAGAAGAGGCCACCCCGCGAGAAGCCACGAAACGATCCGAAAAAAGGCCCAGTGCCCGGCACTGGGGAGAGAACAAGAGAGTTTGGGTCGAGAAAGGAAAGAAGCCTCGCCACGAGCTAAGATCTTATACTCCGCTAAATGCGCCATTGGAAGAAGTGTTCAAGGAGGTTGAAAAGAGGAACGACATCCGTTATCCCAAGACTCGGGGAATCCAATTCGACGGGACAAGGAACCACCCGGACTCGCCATTATCATCGGTTCCGCGGCCATTCAACCAATGATTGTAGAGAAGTGAAAGACATCGTCCGGACTCGATCCGTGATGGATACTTACGGCATTTCGTCAAGACATCGCCGACACCTGCCGAGCCAGATGTCCCAGTGCACCAGATAAGAATTAACCGCGACACCCAGTTCGCCTGTAACACCATATCACACTCGGCAACTCGGGGGTACGACACTGGAACAGTATCACCTCGAGAATCCATAAGAGGGACCGATCGGGCAAAGAAATCCTCGGTATGGCCAAGATACTACCCATGGAACCATGGATGATGCAGCCAATCACCTTCTCGGTAAAAGACGTCCCATTGAACGGCCAAGCACACGGGGATCCTCTAGTAATAACCCTACTGATCGAGGAATGGGGCGTCCGCAGGATATTAATGGACGGCGCGGCTCGGTCGTCAATCTTTGATCTACGACACTTTCAAAAGGATGGAGTTGTCCGATGATATCCCGGTCCCGTCCACCTATCGAATTCTGGCTTCAACGGTATAGTAACAGTACCAAAGGGAGAAGTCACCCTCCGAGTCTCGGACGGGGAGGGGTTCCTTGACACACTCACCACCTTTTGCGTGGTCGATGTCGTGTCACCATACGAAGCAATTCTGGGTCGGTCCTAGCTTGCGGGGATTAAAGGGGTCGCCTCGGCTTATCATCAGAGATTGCGGTTCCCATCTTACCGAGGAGTGGTAGAGGTACTAGGCGATCCCCAGGCGGCAAGGCAGTGCGTGCAAATAGACGTTCAACAGAATGAGGAAAGGCGGTCAAGGAAACATCAAGAAAAGAAGAAGTCAAAGGAAGTAGAAGCGGTCGAGGAGCTGGAAAGGGTAATGTCGCAAGCCGTCGCTACCTATGAAGCCGGCGAGAAAGAGATCTTATAGCAATCACAGGAGCCGGTAATAATCGGCGAGCCAAAGAAAAATTTCTCGGCCCTAGAACCAACCCGACAAGTCAATCTGGGCACCGAGGAGGAGCCGAGATTAGTAAGGATAGGGTCCCTCTTAACAAGTGAACAATCCCAACGAGTTGATAACCCTTCCGAAGGAGCACATGGACATATTCGCTTGGAAAATGCACGATATGGAAGGAATTGACCTGGTATCTTGCTCGCACCACCTGCCGGATAGACCCCAAGTTCAAACCAATCAGGCAAAAGATGAGAAGAATCGCACCCGAGCTACAACCGGCGGTGGAGGCCGAATTGAAGAAGTTGTATGCAGCAGGGATCATTCGGAAGGCCCAGTACCCACAATGGATATCTAATATGGTGATAGTCCCTAAAAGAAACGGGGGCGTACGAATCTGCATAGACTATAGTGACTTGAACAAGGCATGCCCAAAGGACAGCTTCCTCTCCCCAAAGATCGACCGGCTAGTGGAATCCATTGTCGGGTATAAGGCGATAACTCTCATGGACGGATACTCAGGGTACAATCAAATACCCATGGCCCCCGAAGATCAAGAACATACGTCCTTCTTCACACCAAGAGGGCTGTGTTGCTACACCAAAATGCCATTTGGATTAAGAAATGCCGGCGCCACCTATCAGAGGCTGGTGGAAGACATGTTCGAAGATAAAATACACGACACCATTGAGGTGTATGTGGACGATATGTTGGTCAAAAGCAAGGTGGCCGACAAGCATATCGACGACCTTCGAGGCATATTCAAACCATGAGAAGATACAAGATGAGGGTCAATCCGGCCAAGTGCACCTTTTGGGTCACCTCGAGCAAGTTCTTAGGATACATAATCACCGACAAAGGGATTGAGGCCGACCGGATAAGGTCAGGGCCGTGGTGGAAATGCCGTAACCTGTAACGGTAAAAGATGTGCAACGGTTGAACGGGAATTTGGCGGCCCTGGGGCGATTCATTTCGCGGTCGTCCGACAAGTGCAAGGATTTCTTCGGGACGCTACGAAAGGGAGAAAAGTTTAAATGGACCGAGGAATGTGAACAAGCGTTTCAAAAGATCAAGCAACATCTCGCGAGTCTACCGGTCTTTGCAAAGACCCGAGCCGAAGACATACTAACGCTATACCTTGGGGCAACTAGTCACGCCATCGGCGCCGTCCCTAGTCAAGAACGCCGGGGGGGAAGAAAAGCCTGTGTATTTCATAAGCAAGACCATGAGCCCGGCCGAGAGGAACTACACCAGGATCGAGCAACTGATATTAGCACTAGTGTTCGCAACGCAGAAGCTTCGGACATACTTTCAAACCCACAAAATCAGGGTGCTTACAAAGTCCCCCATATAATCAGTACTCGACAGCGCAGCCAGGTCGGGGCGAATCTCCAAGTGGAGTGCGCAAATAAAGCAGTTCGACATCGTTTACGAGATGAGAACAGCGGTAAAAGCACATGCAGTGGCCGATTTCCTGGCAGATTTCCCCCTCAGCGACGAAGACGAAGTAGAAGACATACCCGGAATGGAGGAAGATGGGGAAGACCCATCCGACCTACTCGAGTCATGCGGCCCGACACGGTGGGAGGTTTTCGTGGATGGGTCATCTAATAAAGATGGGTCGGGCTTGGGATTGGTCTTCACGACGCAGAAGGGAAAAAGATGGTCCACTCCTTTAGGCTCGAGTTTAAGGCAACTAACAATGTCACGGAATACGAGGCGATAGTACATGCCACTGCGCTTAATAGTGGAGATGGGGATCCGGGAGGTACGGCTTACGAGCGACTCCCAACCGGTTGTCCGGCAAATCAATGGGCGATCGCCATACATGACCCTCAACTACGGAAATACGGGAGCTCGTCCACCTACATCGCCCGGATACCAAGCATCAAGTTTCGACACATCTGTAGGAAGGACAACCGCCACTCGGACGCCCTAGCATATATCGCTTCCATGTTGACAGACTCAAGCATTGAAGGTATCGAATCATGAGGGTCCTAATGCCTTGATGCCGAGATCGCGGATATCGGGCGCACAAGTCGCGGCGACCACTACCGACCAATATCGGGCCGATGATTGGAGGAAGCCGATCCATGAATACCTCGAAACAGGAAGGTTGCCCAAGGGGAGACCTGAGATCAACAAGATCAAGAGCAAAGCCGCTGCGTTTAACTTCGAGATGGCGCCCTATACGAGAAAATCATATCTAGGGCCATTGCTAAAGTGCCCGAGTAAGGAGGAGGGCGGATGATCCTCAACGAATTGCACTATGGGGTCAGGAAACCCACGGCTCGGTCGCGACCTAGCGGCACGAGCTAAAACCATGGGATACTTCGGTCATACATGAATGAGGACGCGAAGCATATGGCCATCGTTTGCGACGAATGCCAAAAATTTGGGAAGAAGATACATGCGCCGGCCGTAACATTAAACTCTATCATCATTCCCCGCCCTTCGCTAAATGGGGAATCGACATCGTGGGACCATTACACGTCGGATCAGGACAAAGGAAGTACTTAATTGTAGCCACCGACTATTTCACCAAGTGGGTTGAGGCCGCTCCACTAAGACACATACGGGATAAAGATGTTTTTCGGTTCATCTGGGAACACATCATATGCCGCTTTGGAGTTCCGGCAGCAATCGTCTCTAACAACGGGAAACAATTACAAGGCAAAAACATCGACTGCTATTCAACACTTACAACATCCGAAAGAGCAAGTCCACGCCCCTATACCCCCAAAGCAATGGACAAAGCCGAGATCACAAACAAGACTATCGCCGATAACATGAAGAAGAAACTTGACGGGGAATATGGGGAATGGTGTGAAGAGCTCTACAACGTCTTATGGGCATATAGGACAACCCGCAGGGAGGCAACTGGATTGTCACCTTTCATGTTAACATACGGGACCGAAGCCATCCCGCCTGCGGGAGGCGATGATACCCACCACAAGGACCGAAGCATGGAGGCGGAACATCTCGGCAGATCTTATCTTGGCTAAACTCGACGATCTAGAAGAAACAAGAGAGATGGCCCTGCAGAAGATGGAGAATTACCAACGAAGGATCCAACGAGAATACAACAAACGGGTTCGACCAAGAGAATTCCAACCAGGGCAGTTGGTACTAAAGCATCTGCCCAGTTATGAGCGTGACAAAAAGGGCGGTAAACTTGCACCACGGTGGGGAGAACCCTACACAATTGTTGAGAAGGTCGGAGAAGGGGCATACAAGATATGCGAAGCCGACGGAACACCCGAGCCACGACTGTGGAATGCGGCACGACTAAAGCTCTACCATCCATAAAATAATAAGGTAAGATATCTTGTCATCTATTTCCGTGAAAGGCCGCGTGGGGTTGGAAATATGACAAGTGCGTCGAATGGTCGTTTCGAACCCGGGCGATGGCATTGTGCAAGTGCTTGGGCGACTTACACTAACACGGACTATTCGAACTCGGGGCGATGGCGGTGTGCAAGTGCCGAGGTAGTTCGGGGGCCCCGGCGGTTGGAAACCGGTGGCCGATTGTCGAGGCATGAGTACTCGACAGTCGAGCAGTCAACATTGCTCTCCTCGCAAGTGGCCGAAATCACTTGCCCAAGAAGATTAATCGATAACTTCTTGGGATGTCGATCCCATAGAAACTAGGAAAGACCAACTACCCTTCCACTAGATCTCGAAAGACGGTGATGAGATGCCTCAATCGGACATGGCATCGGGCCCGATGACCCTCCTTGTTGAGTGTGTTCGACGTAAACGGCATTTATGACTAACCTATCTATTCGTACAGGCACACATAACAAGGTCACGACAAAGAAACCACACGTCGTCAACTCAACATAAATAAGGATAATAACATCGGTAGCGTAATAACGTCGGTAGCAAGAAGAACAAACAAACCGCGACGCAAAGACCCCATAAAAGTTGTACAAGAAGTTAAAAGGTGTTCAAACGAATTACAACCCGAGGGAAAGGGTAAGAAAGCGACGCAGCGCTGCAAAATACACGTTCACTCCTTCGAAGGGACGGGTCCCGGGATCGCCTTCTTAGCAGCGGCATCGGCTCGCTTTTTATCAAGCACCGCCTTCACACCGGCTTTAACCTTCGAGACAAGTTCATCGCTAAACTTCGCCTTCTCAGCAGCAAGATCCTCCGCCAGCCGTCCGACGCCGCTTCAGCAGTGGCCACCCGCTCAAGCAGCTGAGCCTCTCTCCCCTTCAATCGGACGTTCTCCTCCTCCAATGATGCCGCCTTCTTCTGCTCGGCTGCCAAAACAACAAAGACGGTCAGTCACACAACAATAGCCTTAGGATAACGACGAGAGAAGCGCAACATGGGGCACACCACCTTCCAACAAAGGGGCAACTACCCTAATGGTCTCCTCAGACTCAGACAGGCTACACTCGAGAGAAGACATCTTCAAGAAAGCTCTAAATATCGCTGTTCGTTAAACTCATTGGTGGGCAAGTACTTCTTGTGATCGCTCCACTCGGCCCTCCGACGGGAGTGGGCTACCCGCAAACCCGATAGTTGAGAACGAACCCACTCCAACTCCTCGGAGACCTTTTTGGATCCATTAAGTTTCTCAAGGGATTCTCGGCTACACTTCTCTAAGACATCCCTCTCCGCCAAAATCCGAGACGATCTCGCATGCAAATCTCGAACTGAAGCCTCAACCGACCACACTGACCCTCTAGGTTGTCGGCCAACAACGTTTTATCGGCTGCAACCCCACGGAACCGAGCTAAGTTCGCTCTAAGATTGTCAATTTCCTCGAACGCATTCGAACGCCTCGTAGCGATGTAGTTTGGATCAAGATCTTCAATATCGGTCTCTAAACGATCGATCTTAGCGTCCTTGTTAACTATTCTCTGTTGCAAGTTCGAAACATGATCCCGTTCTATGTTCACTTCCTTTTTCAACAAACGGCACCTCATGGCAGCGTCGGCCTCCGCACTAGAGAATTCGGCTAGGCAGGGAGTACTAAGCTCAGGATATTGGCACTACAAGATCAATCATGACTAGTTGAAAGTAAACTAAGTACCTTGGACCTCGGCCAACTCCTTCTCCAACTTCCGAGATCGCTCACGTTCTCCTGCACAAGCGAGAGGCGGAGACTCTCCTTCTCGGCGACCTCCCCTGCTATTTGGAGAGCAAGATTCAACAACGAGCGGTTGATGTCCTATAAACAACACCAACATGGTCGCACTTACCTAAAATATGAAAACGACACCCGAACAACTCAACTCACCAGCAGATCAAAGGTACTTTTCAGACCAGCTTCATACAACGAAACAACATTAATCTTCTCCTCGTCAGGCAGGGAGGCGAAATCGGGAGAAATAAGTGCCCCAAGAGAGTTGCACATAGGGCCCGAGACGGTGAAGGAGGTACTGGCTGCCCGAATTAGGAGCCACGGAAGGAAGAGTCCCAGGCAGCCCGCTCCCCCACAAAGAACTTTCTCCACGTCACGGTTGATCACAAGGTTCCCACTACCACCCGACTTCTCCGCCTTGTCCCGACTCATCTTCATTACCAAGGGTATCGCCCTCCTCATCGAAAAGGCCTTTATCATCATCACCATCGGACATAACATACACAACGCCATCGGCGAGAACAATCCCTTCATCACCACCTCCCCGGGCACGCTTTCCTCCGGGCAGGCACATCCTCCTTGGGTTCCTTACCCCTTCCCTTGGACTTCTCACCTACAAGGGTAAACGAAACATCGAAGGCTTCGAGGCGACTTCCTCAGAAATGGGACAAAGGTAGCCGATCATCGGGATCCTCACCGTCCTTCGCCGAGGTACCACCAAATTTCCTTGTCAACCCTCGCCTTCGTGCATAAGCCGATGTCGAAACCATGCAAGGCAACAAATAGGGGCACGTACATGTACGTCAAATAAAAAAACGAATAAGTATATTTGTTACCTTCCCCGTCTCCTCATCGGCTCCTTCAACTCTATCCCTCTTCCGATGAACAAGAGTCCCAAACAGAACACCCTGGGACTTAGTCTGAAAAACACCAAAACTAAAACATCACCCCACGAGTCGCCCGAGCCGATCAATCAAGCTAGAAAGACAGAAGAATACACTTACCCGATCAACATTGACTACCCAGAAAGGATAAAATTCGGCCGGAGGAGGAAATTTGCCACTTAAAAGAGGACCGGAAATAACCAATGGAACCCGATCCCAAGCCGTGTCATTAGTATGATGGGCGTGCCTGTTGGAACCCTTCCCCTCAGGATCCTCATCCAAAAGAAGTCTCCTAACACCTTCGGGAAGAGTTTTATGGCGATGAGGACTGGCAGCAAACCCGGCGAGATCGCCATTGGTAGTAGTCCCGCTCCGATAATTATCGAAACTGGCAGGAGTATAGTCACTCGCCCCTGGGAAGGATCGTAGGTAGACCAAGTGGTAGGAGCACATTCGCCTCGGCCACGCTTTTCCCACTCGGACAGATACGAAAGGTGTTGCCGCTCCCACCGAGCCAAGGCGCGGCACGGGCGAATCTTAGAAAGGGCCTCGTACTGAACGGGCGGCTAGGATCATATAGAGGGAAACGCAGCCCGAGCTCTAACTGGCCCCTGGTGACGATGGTCGCCTCGGCCGAATGAGGGAATCTCAAAACATCGTCCCTCTTCGTAACACCCTTCGGCCCGACAAGAGCCTGACGTCATATCCATGGAGATCGAACTCATCCTTCAACCAAGTTGAACGTATTGCTCATCCGACAAGTCTTTAGCAACCCTCTTGTCAGCCCTACAAGAAAACGAAGAAGGTTTATCAGTGAAGATAGAATCTAAAGCGCGGTAATCATACTTGGAAGGACTCTCTACAACAAACAGGGAATCAAGTGAAACGCCGTCTTCATCAGAAAATACATAACTCACACACCTTTTTTCCGTCATCGAGGGAGTTGAAGACGCCATGAAAATCAGTATGAGAAGTGACAGAAAGGGCGAAATACGGCCGGGATCGGAAGTTGCAGCGGTGACGGAAACTGAGAAGATGAAGAACGATGGAGAAGAAAGGAAAGAAACCTGTGGAAAATAGCGGATGACAATGAAGGAGAGGTAGTCAGAGAACGGAGAGGAAGAGGAAGATGGCAAAGAAAAAATAAAGAGGGAATGAGGTTTAGAGTCAGGTTTATAAACCTCTCCAATGGTAACCGACGAGGGAGGTGAACCGGTGGCAACGCACGAAGGAAGTGGGGAACAAAGATGGCGGAAAACCCGGCATGACCGAGGACGTGGGAAGACGAGGCGGTTTCTTCCCCACGTGTCGATCACACGAGTGGAAGAAGGGGCATAAATGTAGGTGTGAATAATCCACAGGGACAGGTGGAGCCATCCCAGTCGAGGGCGTACCAAAGAAAACGGAGTAGTGAAAGCACTGAATCACCCCACCAGATCTGGGCGCGAGAAAAGAGGTATGAAGACAGGTCGAGAGATCGAGGCAAAAGGGGAGAAAAAGTTCTGATGTGACGATCCTCGGGTTCGAGGACATTTAATGCTCTGACAAAGTAGGCAAAGAGATAAGCAAGACTCGGTCAAACACGGCCGAGAACCCAGAAGGCGACATCGGTCAACATCACCTAACAAGCAACATCGGATGCAGCCACCACTCGGCCAGATGCTTCAACTCGGGTAGAAGGGAAGATCGGATGAAGCATCGGGTAGGCACCCGAAGAGATCATCAAGGAAGATGTATTAGGCCCAACACTGTAATATCGTTGTATCACCATTTTATGGCTATAAATAGGAATCATGTATAGGGCTAGAGGGGTAAGTGAGAAGTGAGGAAAGAGAGTACACCAAGAGCATAGAAAGAAAGCATACGATTTGTAACCGGAAAAATAGTAATAAGACCTTCCTTTCACCCCGTGGACGTAGGTAATCATGCCGAACCACGTATCTCTTGTGTTCTTCTACATCTCTACTTTGTTTGGTTTCTTTATACACGCATGAGATCCTTTGGATGTAGGGGTAGGATTTTCTACATCTACATTTCTAATTTCTACTTTTTCTGAATTCTTATCCATCATTGTAAATCTAAATTGTAACACGCGATTAGAAATATAATTTAGATGTTAGTGGTACTATGAAAAGATTAAGTTTGTGAATGTTAGCTGTTTTCTTAAATGCCTAAGAGAGTTTCACTGTTTAATTTTAGTTTGTTTAGTAACTCCGTATCACCACTCAAATTCAACCACAGTATGGCAATTGAGCTCTATATCTTTAACCACATTTACATGATATAACTTCAATTTATGTTTTCAACTTAGTAGATCCTATCACCTGAAAGGATAATGTGTACTATGTTTTTGTAACTTGGCTTTATTAAAGTTGATTTGTGTTTCCAATGCAGAACTGTTAAAGGAGGGTAAGCTCTTTGATTTTCCGTGGAAGTCCTAGACTAATGAGCTAGCGCGACTTCGCGAATTGACTGCAACGGAAAAGGCTGAAGGGAAGCAAAGTCATAGTTAACTGTCATAGACTTAGTGAAGTTACATAGAGATGAGGGTGAAATTACATAGAGATCTAGAGAACTATTAATCAATATTGCAGGTAACATTTATTTTTTGTCCACCTTACCTACTGAACTACCGCTGTTAAGTTTTAGGGGCATAATTTACTACATGATTTGTAGTGTTTTAGGCAGTTGGGTAGCCAACTCAACTAACATCTTATCAGATGAGTCTGTTTCTGAGAATCATCCTATTCTATTGAATAAGATTGAGGTTTTCTGTGTACATTCCAAACAAGTAATAACTTTATTTATGTTCCCATTGTTATTTTAGGTTATTAACTTTTAGTCTGATTTTCACACCCACCTGTTCGACTGCCAAGACTTAAATTGTAGTAGCTTGGATTTCAAAGTAATGGGTTTTATTTACCAAGTAGCAGCAATTCCTTAGAATTTCTCATGACGTTAACTGTGTCATTTAGGTAGTACTTGGCCTCTCATGGTTTTTATCCAACTGTACGTGCAAATACCCAAGGATCTACAGGTAGTGATGTGTTAGTAATGCCTATGCCTCATCCTCAATAGGGTTTAGGAGTTTGCCAATTTACTCCAGCTCAGTTGCAAATAGGTTATACATGTAAGATAATACACCACCTCTCCACACGTTTAAAGATTAACTCAGTATAAAATATAAATGACAAATCATCACCCATTATCATCAGGTTAATATTTAACCTTCCAATGCCCCATTCTTGCATTTCATTTAAGTTGCATTGCAGGAAGTTGCATAGTTATAATTTACAGCTCTATGCTAAAATATGCTGCAAAATTTTGGTAGTAACGAGAACTAAAGGAAAATCTACTTGGTAGTGCTAATGTGGATGTGAATTTAAGAGCTGATGCATACGTATATTTTAGAAATTTATGTCAACAATAATTTAAGAACCAAAAGGCAGATAAAAGCTATTAAATTCATGCTTTGCCACTAAGTAATAAGAGATTTTTTTAAAATTCAAATTTTTACATTCTTATTTATATTGTGTAACTACAATTTATGGCTTCCTAATTTGTAAATGATGTCATGTCTAATCGAGCTTATTGTGTTTTCAATGCAAAAAATATTAATGGAGGGCACCTCTGTGATCTCTATCAAAGTTCTAGACTAATCGACCTAGCTTGACTGCTGGAAAGAGCTGCATAAAACGCTGAAGAGAAGCAATGTCATATTCAACATGATGCACAACAAACAGATGCTCCAGTACAGCTGCCTCTAATTTTGGTTAAAACAAAATATAATTCAATGACGGAAACCAAAAGCAAAGCTCATCTAAAAAGACGCCAGAATGCTTATACTATTTGGAAGTGCTTAGTGGTAGAATGATGTTTAAGGTCTAATTTTTAAATGGTCTCTATGTGGTCAGATTCTCATTCTGAGATTAATTACAGGTTCTCACCTGTATTAAAAGTACGATTGGGAAGATCCCGCTTAGACATTCTTATCATCTGTACTAAAAGTTTGTAAAGCAAGTTAATTCATTCTTGACCTTTGTATATCTCTGGGTAGAATTATAAAGCAGGAGAGCCATCGTTAAATAATTGTATGAAAAATTGTTAAATCGATTTTTCTTAATTGAGAAATTATTGAACGGAATGGCAGGCGCATCGCGAGTGCGTCCAGACTAGTTCTCTTAATAGATAGACCCATAGTGAGATGGATGGATGGATGGATGTATAGATTATTTACCCTTGTAAAGGAAAGATATTGGCCTACCAGTGCACAGTAGTTATTACAGACCTAACAGTAATTACTCGAGAAAGAGACTAAATATAAACCATCAAAGAAAAATAAAACAAAATAATCAATACAATACTATGTTTGATATAGCTGCACAATCTACATTTCCTACAAATATATCCTATTGCAACATTTTTATAATGTTTCACGAAAATCTTCCACTCATATTGTTGTGTTGCAGTTGCATTATCGAGTTTTGCCCCGGACGAGGCCAATTATCACCAGTGATGGCGCATCTGGAATTGGTTGGGACTCTTTTAGCCGGTCATCAATGGTTGGGAAACAATAAATATGGTTTAGGATACTCAACTTTGAAGTCGTCCAACTATTTTTCCGTTTTTTGAACTTTGGCTCTAAAATTTATTGTTTTATTAATGAATTCTCATCAAAACAAACATCTAATTTAAGAAACTTCATAACTACTTAACTAGGAATAGGAGACAAAATGTTGGGGCTTGTAAATGAACACGTAATCTTTTCAATGAGCCGGACAATCTTTTCAGGCCAAGCAGACCCAAGAAAGAACACGAAATCACTCCGGCCGTGTCACCAGAAGCATCAGCATTGACGTCATAACGTTGTTGAATCTGGCCCTTTCTGTAAGATATTATCATGGTAATAAGACCATTTTTGGGCCATACTCTCTAGTTCTAAGACATATAACAGAAGAGTTCAAGAAGCAATCGAACCAGCTAGAGATTCATGCGTTGACAACTCACCTGCGAAACCAAGTGATCAAGGGTATCTATGGATGGTACATAAAACACCAGATACCGAGAAATGGAGAAGCAAGAGATTGTGGGAAGTGCTTGCAGAAAGCATAGAAAAGGGTTGGTGAGATAGTAAAGATTTATATTTCCGAGTTCGCACGTACCAAATGTATAGATCATGGAGGATTTCTTATGAACTGAATAACAAGAACTGGTTGAATCATCACCAAGTGAATATCTGTTCATGGCTTAATTAACTTTAATATGCTGCTCGTGATTGGTCAGTCAATTGACCTTGAATCTCAACAAATGTTAAAGTTCATGGAATCAGCAGTGAGGTTGACAGCAAGATCTTCAAAAAATATTTGATTATTCCTGAAGAAACAATGACGAATCTAACAGAAATTTGAAGAACGATTTTGGGATTTTGGGGGAAATTCTGTGAGAGATACAAAAGCAGAAACTATTAGATAAGGGAATTTTTGGTTAATCTAAGTTGGGTTCACTTTTCCCAGAGAAATTTGTGTACTATTTCAAATTATCCTTCCATTCTCTCCGTTTCTGTCTCATAAATATGAAGAAGATTTTGAGATTTTGGCGAATTTTTTCTTTGAGAGAGATCAATGAATGCAAGAGTTTTTTTTTTTTCTGATTGAAGTTATTGCAATTGAAGAGTCTGAAAGCTCAATTTATAGTACTACTAGATCTACGGTAGGAAGCGGTGAAATTGTAAATTGTTAAAAATTACTAGAGTAGTATTTTTGTAACTTTATCCTTTTTGGTGATCCCCAATCTAGCCAGGAAAATGAATAGTTCAAATTTTTATTATAATTGTAAAGGATATTTTCCTTTAGCTACTTCACGTGGTCCCCTTATGCATGTGAGTATTGCTTTGTAATTCGACTTGTTTAGGTTTTTTCTCAAAAAGAAACTCATACAGACCCATGTGTATCGAAGATTCATCTGTGTATATGTGTGTTTCATAATAGAAACTCCAATATCTGCTTGGATGACCTATATGCCTATATTTTCCCAGAAAATAAATGTTAGGTGCTCGCAAAAGCTCTCCAGAAACATCAGCTTTCCCATCACGAGGAAGTACGTAAACTCCAATGAAGTGGTTTCAAAGACACTATGCAGAGAAATTAGAAATCAAAATTAGGTGTCAAAATGTTAGGCAATGCTACAACTCATTACGGCTGTCTACGTACCTTTCCCTACTCTAAAGGGATCAAGCAAATACCGTAGTTCATCCTCGAAGGGACATAAACTTAAGCCAACTCGTTTGCAAGGCCGTGGCCAAGCAATAATGGTAATGGCCTAGTCCGTATAAGCCGTTCCGTCAAAATGCATCTAAGTGATGCATATCTGGTCCACAGCATGGCATAGTGATTCCCATGCTTGATATGCTCCATTGGAAAGGCTACGCAACTATAAATGAGGCCTTAGCATCATTTATACTCTTCCGGCTAAGCTATGAAGCTTACTTGGTGCATGGTCCGCATATGCACCTTCAACCAACTACCCCTCCCTATATATGTTAACACGACATTTCTACAACTTAAATTATGGGAGCAAAAATCATTCATCAACTCCCAAGGCTGTGATGGATGCACATTACCACTACAGCTAACTATGTATGTAGCCGTGATGGATGGACATCCATTTCTGGCTCACAGGCCTGTTCTAATGTCCGGCCATGATGACTGAACATTTCTTGAGCCGGGTCCATTGAAGGGTCGTGATGGCTGTATGTACGCCTTTGGCCCACAGGCCACTCCAATGTCCAGCCGTGATTGCTGCACATTGGCAAGGTCAGCCTGCTCTGGCCTAATGCAACATATTGATGCGATATTGGCCTTAGGCCAATGAAATGGTAAAGTTCTATGTCAGCACTAACTTTTCTCAAGGCCAACCCAACTGACCTAATGCATCCTTTGATGCGAGATTGGCCTTTGGCCAATATAGCTTACATCTTGCACCCTCTTGGTGCCATATTGGCTTTGACCAATATGCCCACGCAATATGCCATTTTTGGCAGCGTATTGACCTAGGCCAATGTTCCTTTTACTACGCAAAGGAAGCTTTGGATGAAGCTTCATCTCAGGCCATGGCGCATCTTTGCGCATGCGACATGCTAAAAAACACGGGGTGTTACAGTATTACTAGGGATTTATAATCCCATGTGAATATAAATTCCTCGGTATTGTGAATTACGAACCAAACCCACCATATTTTTATGTGGCCCTAGTACTACATCGCTAGTGTGATGTGTTTATTGCCATCCAAGGAGCTTTCGTTTGGGATGCGCCCGCCCCGGCTAAAGCTTCACTTTTCGGCTATGAAGTAATTTCATCGTCGGCTCCAATAAATTTTTTCTATTTACACCACTTGACCATTTCGTGTAATCAACCCGTTTTGTAGTGGATGTGGAGGGTCACGACGCTGTTATATACCGAAATTAGTTATCCCCCATTTTCCCCCTGATATGTCATCAATCCTGACCCTCGTCAAGAAATATGGTATCTTTGGGGCTTATTGTGGGTCTTGGTCAACAATCAATGTAACACCAGTGTTTTTAGCATGACGCATGCTATAAGGTGCGCCATGGACCGAGTTGAAGCTTCATCCAAAGCTTCTGTTGTGTAGGAAAAGGAACATTGACCCTTGGCCAATACGTTGACTATGTTCAGCCAACATGGCTGAGCATCGGGTTGGCAGTGGACATTCAACATGGTTGAACATCGGGTTGGCAGTGGACAGCTATGACCGGTCCAAATAGTGGAACACAATCATTGCGCTACACAGAAGTTGTAGCCTGGCAGATGGAGCTGCATAGTCTGACGATGTAGCGCCAACATGGCTGACAAGAAAGGCTACTTAGCAAATGCAATACGATGCAATAGTGTTGCATATCCTTATTCAGAGTTAGCCCAGATCAAGAGATGAGTAAAGGATTAAATGCAAAGTCATAGCATGACTTTGGCATCGTTTCAAGCATTGGACAAAGCTTGGATAATGCATGTGCAATAATGGCATTGCCAAATGCGCCATTGGTAATTATTTCTCGTCAGAAGAGATGCAAGCGATGCATATGAAGCATGAAGTAGAATTAAGCAAGTCAAGACTCAGTTGGCATGATATTTGTGTGTTGGCATCCAAATAAGCTAAGTGCATGATCAGAATGAAGGAAGCGTAATCATTACCGAGTACCTAGCATAGGCCAAGAGTGAGTGAAGCACAATCATTATCGAACATTGGCAGGGCCAAAGTTCAGTGACGCATAATGATTGTCGGACTTGAGTTCAAGCTGCCAGTTGTGAGTGTGTGTGCATCACACGCATGCCAAAGTGAAAGAGCAAGTTAGCGAAAATTATAAAGTAGCTTTATAACCGAGTTTGGCATGACCTAACTGTTTGAGACAGGTGTGCCGCCATTGTGCAAGCCAGCACCAAAGCTAGCAGTTAAAAAGTAAAGTCTGGCGGTTAGGGAACTGCCCATGGACAGATGGCTATTCATTGGGAGTGCAAGAGAGTTGTATACGGATTGTCCCTGGTTCTTGGCATTATAAATAACCAGAGAACCCTTAAAAATGAAGTTGTTCAATAGGTCAATTGTTGAGGAACCATATTTATAGTAGAGAGTGATTTCTGTGAGGCTTAGAGAATAAACTTGTAAAGTCCATTGGTTGGACGAGTTTTGTATCTTCCCCTTAAGATAATAAAAGTGAGTTTGTTGGCTTATGCGTTTGGCTTTGGTTTACTGTTGATTCTACAATACTCCCCAAATTCTGTGAAGCATAAACATGGCAGGAACCTCTTTGTAGTATGGGCTACATTGTTTGGTAGAGAAAATCTAAGTAAGTCTTCCGTTGCATACTCAAGGTAGAGTTGGTTGTTCGCATTGGTGCAAACTTATAAGGATGAAATACGAGTGGGTGATAAGAGATCACTGAACCACTGTATTGCCGGGTTATACCTTCGCGAAAATTTTCTTGGAGCATTTAGAGGTATGACAACAGCCAACATGGATGAACATCGGGTTGGCAGTGGCAGTGAACAGCCATCTTGTCCGGTTATTCAGAAATATATGGCAACAGCCATGAATAGTAAAATTGGGAGTTGCTGAATAATTTTTGGTCCCCCAATTTAAGTTGTAAAAATGTCAAATTAACATATATAGGGAGGGCTAGTTGGTTGAAGGTGCATATGCGGACTATGCACCAAGTAAGCTTCATAGCTTAGCTGGAAGAGTAAAAATGATGCCTAAGCCTCATTTATAGTTGCATAGCTTAAAAGGTACGCTTGATTTCGATTTATTTTACTCGTCGTCAGACAAGTACAAACTCGTTGGATATAGTGATAGTGACTGGGCTGGAGATTTAGATGAAAGGAAAAGTACTACTGGATTTTTATTTTTCCTCGGAGATACGGGCTTCACTTGGAGTTCGAAGAAGCAACCAATCGTCACACTCTCCACTTGCGAAGCTGAGTATGTCGCAGCAGCATCATGTGTATGTCACGCGAAATGGTTAAGGAGTTTAATGAAGGAGCTTAAAATGAGCAGGAAGAAGCGACTACAATATTTGTAGACAACAAGTCGGCTATGGCTTTAGCAAAGAACCCAGTGTTCCACGATCGCAGCAAGCACATCGACACATGGTACCATTTTATCCACGAGTGCATATCGGAGAATAAGGTACAACTGAAATATACTAAATCTCAAGACCAGGTTGCGGATATATTCACGAAACCACTAAAGCACGAGGTCTTCGTCAAATTACGAGAGATTTTTGGAGTTACTACAAATCAAGTTTAAGGGCGGCTGTTAAAAATATAAACTTGATTATGCCTAATTAATAATGATTAAAGAAATGTTTCGAATTATCTAGACCTAGCTAGTCGGGTATGGACTAGTCTAGAATACTCTGGCTTCTTCACGGTTAAAAAAAATAGGGCCCAAGTTGTCTAGAATATTCACGTTTGTACAAAGCCCAAAGTCTGAGCTATCTGGAAGTATCTCGGACATGTTGTAGTCTGTTAGAAAAGATATTTCTCAAGGAAAATCTAGAGAATTCTTAGGTCCGTTCAATCACCCTATAAATAGGGAGGTAGTGCCACCGAATGAAGGTGTAATCGAGTGAAAACACCAAGTGAGGTTAAGGTGTAAGTACAGTGAGAGTAAGTGAGTTTGTAAACAAAGTGATAGCTAGTGGTCCGTGTACATTCAGTTTTGAGAAAGTAATAAAATTGTTTCTCCCAACTATCATTTGAGTGATCAGAGTATTCAATTGAGTGAGTGCTAAACAATTCCTAATCCCATTTAGCCCATTAACCTCAAAATCATTTCCAACACACTTCGCTTCTAATGAAAACAATTCTCAACCACCAAAAACTTATGAATTTTCTGGAACTCTTTCTCCTTCTCCTCTCACCTTACTCTGATACCAACATTTTGTTGTGGTTTATATATTGCAGTCAATTGATGTTGAATACCATGTTCTGCCATGAATTTATCAACTACAGTATGTAGAAAATCTGATATCAAAGACTTAATGAGCTTAGACTATCCTCATCACGACTGCCATCTCGAGCTTGAGCTCTTTCTCTGTTTTAAACTCGAGCAGCTACAAACTCAGTTCGTATTTCTTCCATTTTTGATCTTCTCCGGACGAAAGAATATATCTTCTTTTCTCCTCCATTGCTACCAGAGTTGATTCATGATCATCACAGCCTCGAGCTCCCAACAAACGCAAGCAGCAACACAAAATTGCTTCCTATTTATCATGTTCTATCCTCACCAGAAAAAAACTTCCCAGATCGAGAACTAGCCAAGGAACAAAGTTATGGCAGTGGTCTCAGTCTCTACTTCTTCGACAGCAACAACCAGATCCTCAAAACTTCACGATCTCAAGCTTTCCCTGTTTCGTAATTACGAAACTCTAAAAACTTTCTTGTTTGTTTCACGGAAAACGGCAGTAGAACTACGAACTACACCATCTTCTTAGATCAAAACAAAATACAACTTTTATTATCAAAAGAACTTTGCGCAACGAACCAAAACTTCTTTAACTTTCTCTATCACCGAAAAACACAAAAGACTTCTTCTTTCTCTCCCTCTCACCTTGCTCTGATACCATATGTAGGATTGAGCAAGAGAGAGGAGAGCACACACAGAAGCAAATAAAAGACTACATTGATAATTAAATTCAGTGTACAATTCTTATGGCTCAATAGCCTACTTATAGTCTCACAAACTTGACAATCACTCAAACGACTTTCCTAATAAAAACAAACTCCAAATAAAGCACACATTCCTAATATAAACCAAACTCTAAATAGAACTCTTCTAGAACTCTCTAGAACCAAAACACCATATCTCGGTTTAACTCCCAACAATTTTGAATGTGATTCTATACATGAATGTTATTTTAGCAATTTCTAATACTTCTTTAGTTCCTCCGAGGTTATTGAATCATTGGAAAAACTATATGCAATTCTTGAAGACTGTTGGGTTCAGATTTTCGCACATTTACAGAGAAGGAAATGCTTGTGATGATATTTTAGCTAAGTATGGAGCAGCTCTTGTTGATCCTTCTTGTTTACGGTGCAGCTTAAGAATCAATATGCACTAGCACTAGTGCGTCCGGAGGTCTCTGTTCGAGATGCCCAAACCATCTCAGCTAGATCTACGTCCCTCCAAGTGTATCGCGTATATTGTCATTGGTTATTAATCACAATCACAAAGTATCAAAAATTTGTGTCACAAAGATATTTGGCCCGGCACGCCTTTAAATCGGCACATAGGAATAAGTGCGTCAGAATGATCCGGCCCCATGCAAAAAAAAAAAAAAAAAGAGAGAGGAAATATGACCGGTACCATGATTGTAAAATTTAAGATAATTTTTTTAAAATTTCTGAAACAATACCGTATGAAAAGATAACTCAGTAATGTTATTGCATTCCTTGTACGCGTAGGTGTGCCTTCATTCTCATTAATGAGAAAAGATTTTCTTTAATTTCTAAAATATAAAAAGAAATTAAATTAAGATTTATGAAAAGATTTTCTTTAATTGCACATCGTTGTTGTGTCCATCAAAATTCCTTTTAGATCAAAAATGGATAATAGAAACGAAAGTGGGTAGTGCGAGAAATTAAGCCGATGGTTTTGACAGTTCTTAGCATTTACTACGTACGAAGAAGGATGAGAGGGTTGGTGGTATGTTCTGAAAGTGATGTCTAACTGTGAATTACTCTGAAACTTTCCTAAAACAAGCTTGTGGAGCGTTTGCTTTGTTTACATCGCCATTGGTTAGTTGCCTAATTGATAATTTCTTTCATTTAATTGATAATTCCATCACTACTCCTGCGCTCTGTCTCTCCCTGGCATTACCCCATCCCTTAGGTTAATTTGCTTCATTTTTACTGTTTCTTACTCATCATCATTTTCTACATTAACCCACCATTCTCCCCTATATAAACATCCCCCACAACTCTTCTCTCTTTACCTTTCTCTCTATCTATCTATCTCTCTCTCTCTCTCTCTCTCTCAAGACATTTTTCTAAAAGTTGGTGTGTTGTAATAGTTTTAGAGAAGAAGATAATGGGCGCAGCGAGTTTGATTCCGCCGTTAGCAATGACTTTGGTTCAATTGGGTTACGCTATTTCTTATGTTTTTGCAAAGTTAGCTATGAATACGGGAATGAACCCGTTTGTCCTGATTGCGTATCGCCAGATCTTCTCTACGGTCATGATAGCCCCTTTAGCTATGTGCTTCGAAAGGTGCATAACACTTCATTTCTAAATTGTTTCTGCAAGGAACCAATTAGTTTTGTTTTTTTGAATTTTTTTTTCCTTGTCGCTGAAATTGTGTCTACAAAATATGTTTTGAGAAGATATTTAAGTTGCTAAAGGGAGATCATATATAGCTATGATGTTTTTAGTCCGCTGCAAGTTTCTTTTTCTTTGCATTGAAGAAACAATTTTTCTGGTATTATTTGCTGACATTAGCAATTTGGTCTTGCGTTTTGGTTTTCGTCTTTATATCTTCAAGCAAAATGATAAACTTTGCATTTCTCACCTCCTAGGAAATTTTTGGTTTTATTAATTGAGTCGAATTGCACTTGAATTATGTAATGACATTCATGTATGTGTACTCTAATAGGGGTAAAATGCCGAAGCTCACAAAAAGGATATTCTGGCAGCTTGTCCTGTGCTCAGTAATTGGGTGAGTTGCGCAATTACTTTTAACAAAATTCTTAATTGCTCCGTTTTTTTTTTGGTTTTTCCCGGTTAATTAAGATTATCGAACTAAAATTAAAAGTATGCAGCACAACATTGAGTCCATGCTTATATTATTTGGGACTCAAGTACTCGACTCCAACCATCGCTAGTGCACTGGATAATTTAAAACCTGCAATCACTTTCTTGATGGCAATTCCATTCAAGATGGAGAAAGTCGGTATAAAGAGTCTTCGAGGACAGGCTAAAGTTATGGGTACTGTTATATGTGTTGGAGGAGCCATGATTATGAGTTTCTATAAAGGAAGTTTGATCAACATTGGTGAATCAAGTCTGCACTGGAGGTACGCAGAGCAAATGGCACATAACAACTCTGGTGGCGAATCAAGCAGTATACTGGGTCCTCTTTTTTATTGCCCTTAGTTGCGTTGCTTTGGCTGGCTGGTTCATAGTCCAAGTAATACTTGAAGCATCACCTTGTTATTACTTATTTCAATTAATATCTATTAACAACGTAATTAATTACCTAGTATTTAATTTTGATAAAACTTTTTTGCAGACAAAAATGAACAAACAATTTGTAGCACCTTATTCAACAACAGCTATAAGTTGTGGCATGGCAAGCTTTCAGTGTGTGGCTGTTGCCCTGACTCAAGCACACGCTACGGAAGCTTGGTCACTCACTTCTAGAATCAGACTCATTGCCTCCTTGTGTAGTGTAAGTTCACCAATCTCTTTTTTTTCCCACTGTATATTGAATTCCTTTTCACAAAACGAGTGATTAATTAAAATTCGACTGATTACAATTGTCTGGTTAATGTTTCAGGCGGCCTTTGCTTCAGCTCTGGCACTCGTTATCACGTCATGGTGCATAGCGAAACGTGGTCCTCTTTATGCGTCAATGTTTAGCCCATTGTTACTGATTATAGCTGCTCTTATTGGATGGGGAATATTAGATGAAAAATTATACGTTGGAAGGTACATTTATAATTATTTTTTACCAAATACTTCAACCACAAGTTCTATTTTGCCTGTGCTGATTTGCTTATGGTTTATGTTGGGTGTAGTGCTGTGGGATCAGTTTTGATAGTGATTGGGTTGTATGCTGTATTATGGGGCAAAGCGAAAGAGGTGAAGGAAAATGCAACAGGCATGACAACCGGTAATGAGGACGGTGGAGATAATCATGAGGCTGGCAATGGTGATATTGAATCACCAAAGATACTTAAAGAAAATTCAACCAACTAAACCTAATAGAGTATAAAAACAAGAACATAAGATGAAACATTGGTGTATATGATCCATTTAATGTTGTTTAACTTTTGATGTGTGATAGAAATGAAAGGATGTATTATGCATTTACGTACATTTTCATCCACTGTGTGTTTAATTTCAAGTATGGGCACAGGAAAACGTATTACTACGTAATGCCTACAAATTAAAATCACCCTTTATCAAAATGCATCACTTACACAGATATTTAATTAGAAATCAAGCAAGCCAAGAGGTGGTTCTACAACAGATGAAGGGTGCACAAGTTTAAACAAGCACCAACTTTTGCTCACTAGGAAGTAAAGTACTCCAAAATGAAAATTGATAAACACAAGTGATGAAGTAGACCTCTTCTCAAATACTAATTAACTAAATGGGATAGGAAGTAATGATGATAACTGAAACCAGCAGTTTCTAAAGAAATCAGGGCCATCGCAAAGGAGTAATGGCTTCCCTGGAAATCACAAAGGATCTATAGAGAATAAATAGCCAACTAAAAAAACCCTACAACAGACAGACTGATCAAGAGAATATAACTAAAAGAGTTCAAAGCAGAACCACTATCTTATTAAGAAGCACCAATTGCGTAAAACCATGCTAAGTTAAATGTTCGTGAAAGCATCAACTGTTTTTGGAACTCCGCAAACTTCAGTTACGAGCCGTAGTCGCTCTAGATCCATATTAGCACCGCTGGTTATTGCCACAACGTTTTCACCCTTGAGACCATAGTACCTGCAGTATGCTTCTGCTCCAGCTAGTGCAAGTGCTCCTGCTGGTTCTAGGATGCACTTCTTCTCCTCAATTACATCCTTTATTGATGCACAAACTGCATCACTGCTAACAAGAACCACCCCATCTATCAGCTCCTGGCATAGGCGGAAAGTTTCCTCTCCGACAACTTTTATAGCAACCCCGTCTACGAAACTACCAACTTGGTCCAACATGATTCTTTCTCCATGATGTAAAGAAAGAGCCATTGCATTTGCATCATACGGCTCCACGCCAATGATCTTTACCTGCATAGACACAATAGAAAAGTATGCATCTTCAGTGTTTCAGAAAAATGAAAAAGACCAAGTTCTTTTAGTATTGAGTCTGGATGAACTAGTACTTGACACATCACATACTGGAGAACAATTTCATAATGACATTACAAATCTTGACCAACCATCGGCAAAAACCAAAAAAGACACCCTCGGGACAAGTGTGTCAGCTTTACCACAATGAACATAGAAGCGGCTAGAACTATAGATGTTAAGTGACTGACTAACCTCAGGACAAACCATCTTTGCATACGCTGCAACTCCAGCGGTTAGGCCACCACCACCTATAGGTGCAAAAATTGCATGCAATGGTTCCTTAGCCTGACGCAAAATTTCCATCCCAACTGTTCCTTGCCCCATAATGACATGGGGATGGTCAAACGATGGGACAAATGTTCGTCCTTCTGATTGACTCTTCTCTTTGGCATATAATTGTGCCTCATGATATGAGGCTCCGACAAGGACAGCTTTAGCACCTAATTTCTGAACAGATTTCCACTGAAAAACAATACCCAACTTTAGATAAACATTTTTCGTAATTTAGCAATATTACAAGTACAAAAGCTATATCGTAAACTAATGAAAGAAAAGGATTACCACAGAAAATTAGCTAATTAATAAGCTAAATTGTATAATTAAGGAATTGAAAACAAACCTTTATTTCTGGTGCTGTTACAGGCATGACAACCACCGCATCACAGCCCAATCTCTGAGCAGCCAGTGCGACACCTAGGGCATGGTTTCCTGAAGATGAGCAAATAACACCACGGCCTCGCTCATCCTCGGAAAGCTTTGCCATCATATTGTAAGCCCCTCTGAGCTTGAACGAAAAAACCTATAAGAAATCAACAAAACACCATTAATTACCTGTTGAAATTTTAGAAACTTGAACACATAGATGATACTTCGGAGATATACTGTGCATAGAGTTGTCTAGAGAATTCTTTTCTCAAGTATCACAACTATAAATTACATTTCCAACACCACCAGTTAAAACCCACATTTAGTTTTTTTTTTTTTTTTTTTTTTTGACAGAAAAGAGCAAAGTAGATTGAAAAAGTTCCAAATCTCATAAGTAACAAAGAAACAGAAAGTTACATGGATCCCAATTACAGACAAATTCAAACCATGAAAGATATCAGAAAAGTAAACAAGAGGAAGAAACCTTACAGGTTGGAGATCTTCTCTTTTCAGCAATACATTATTCCCCACTCTTTCAGAAACAGTTTTTGATAGTTGCAGAGGTGTTTCCACTGCAACATCATAAACTTTGGACGACATAATATTTGTTAAGTAGTTGATGTTATCTGGAATACCACCAATTCCTTTGTTAGGAGCACATCCAACAAACCCACTCTCATAAGTTAACGAGTGGGGTGATACCAACAAGGGTGAAGAAGAAGAAGAAGAAGAAGTGTGTTGATCAAAAAAAGATGAAGAAGAAATGGAAGAGCTAGAAGATGATGATCTCTGTAATATGTTTCCAAATGCAGTAGTAATACTACTAGAGGGTTTCTTGAACACTTTCCAAGAGATTGCAGGCATAGTGGCTAGGTAAATTATTTCTTTCTTTCAACTTCTTTCTCTCTGCAACCTCTATCTTTTGTTATCTTTTTCTTAGAGAGTGCTGCAATATCAAGAGTTGAATTACAAGGTGAATTTATAGCTAGAAGGGTTACAGAAGGGATTAAAAAATAAAGATGACTCATTAGTAGGTAATATATCATCCACCCATTCATTACTGCTTAGAGTTGTCAGTAATGACACCATTATTTGTTTCAGGTTTACATTTTGGGCTATGCCATTTACTAGACATTCAAAGAACATGTGTGGTTGTTGGCCATTGGTGCTTTGTATCCATCGCTCTCAGACGATATAACTCTTGCATTGGTCTCACAGCTAACAGAAACAGATTACCCCCATAGCAAAACAATGCTGCTAAACTCTAGTGCTATTTCAAGCATTCTTCTACTCTCCACTACGCGCGCGACTCCCGATAACCATTGTTATAGTATATATTCTCCACTATTTAGTCCTCCCAGTAACAGAAAAAAGACTACCAGTTGCCATCCATAATGATGTGTGGCAATTCTCGTGAATGGGACTGGGAAACGGTTCACTTTCTTTTCCTGGTTCAAGTCAATGTCTAGAGACTAGAAATGAAAATGTTCAAGCCTGATTTCCTTGAAAACACAGAGCTGAAGTCGATGACTTTAGTTTCGACCTTACGGAGCGTAAGTAAGGGCAGAAATCATACGCTACTAAGCCAAATGTAAGTCTGTATATTCTGACTTTGCTCACGAGGGCTTTACCAACAGGCAACAACCCTAGAAGGAAAACAATTTGTATATATTGCAGATGTGTCATAATTGGATGACATTAGTGAACAACAACTCAAAAAAACATTTGGTCCATTCAAGATGTTACTGCATCTACTCAGATTACCACAGTAAAAAGTATTGAATAATCTTCATTTAGAGTGGTAACCTTTACAGGGACATATGTGCACCAAAATTAAGTTAGGCAGTCCCGTTTCCTTGAACAAGATCCCTACTTTGAAGTGATAAAGACCAACCATATAGAATTGCATTTACAAGTCCCACAATTCACATGCAAGGGTCTTCCTTTTTCTTCCGTGTAGTTTCCGTGTTTCGTACCATAAGCAGTACTTAATGTTGACTTAAGTTATACGTAAGCATATTATAGTACCTACAAAATCATTGACATCATAAAATGATTGCTAAATGCATTCTTTAAATATTATTTTGACCAAACTTATTTTCCAGGCAAAGAATGCCAGCCTCAATATAAAAGCTAAATCCAAACAACTCAACATAATACTTGCCATACTACCACTGCACATGAAAATGAGAACTCTCATACACAAACAAAATGTCAAACTATATCATACCTTCATTTGAGGAATTTCCTCCATTGCTGACTGTTCTATGCTCGATATGGGTACCAACAGAAGCAGCATTTGATATTGCCAAGGTAGCCTCTTTCTTGGCATCAAGCTCACCAGTTTGAAGGATGGATAAGAGAGGCTATGATATCAGCTGATGCCCCTGATATGACAGCTTGTCTAATTCAGAAAGGTGCAAAATAGTTTAGTAATATGAATACACATTAATAACCTGAATCTGATCCTTGTTCTAGGCTGTCATGTTTGAAATGGTAACAAACTTCTTTCTTGATGCTCTTACTCTCTTAGAAAATTTAACAACATAATGAATAGAGGCCTGTATTTGCAGCATTGAACACTGGTTTCAGTGAGGGGAGTGGATGCTACACAAGCCCCATATTAGAGGTTGTTTAGGTGCTAGTATTGAGATAAAACAGATGCAAGCCTATGATAATAACTGACAACACAGTAGCTGCGTTAATTGAGACACCCAGTAGACTATGCTTTCAAAGTTCCAGATGTATTTATATAAACATGCTTAACATTACATTAGTTCTACTCTCTCTCAAACAAACTAACATTACACTACTGGGTATTGGTAAACTGTAGATGAATCTAGCATAAAATTCCCCTCAGGTTTGCAAAAATTTATGGTTCAGCACTTCAGCAGTAAACTGATTTATACTCAATAGTCAATTCCGACTTCTCAGTTGCATCATATTAGAAAGTTATCAATCGTGATCCAAGGAGATCCACAATGGGAAAAAATGACGAATATGCCAATGAAAAAGTTGGTTGTATCGTTTTCAAATTGCTTAATCCATGCACAATTTAAGACCTTAAACCAGTTACAAGTTAATAACTGTTGTGGATAAAATTGCTACATCACAATCTGCCAAGGACTCATTGTTGGATAAGAAACACTCAAAACTTTAAAACCATCTTCGGATATTCCCTTAAAAAACAAGCCAGATGATACATTCAGATTTTTTTTTGAATTACCACGACTATTAAAAAGCAAGTTTAACGCTAACAGAACCCAAGAAAAACTGATCAAGAAACCCCACAGCTAAGCGATGGTTTACCTACAAATTAGTTCACTTAAGGGTACTATAATCATATTTTTTATGTAAAGCACGGGCATATAGTAACATGCGCCTGATAATGTTAAGTCATTTAATGCTAATCAATGATCCATTGACTGTGACAAAGAATAATACGAATTCAGAATATCCAAAACCTTAGGAGGCAATTAAATTTGAAAACCTACAAAATTTGATAATGTTAAGTCATGTAATGCTATTCAATGATCCATTGACTGTGACAAAGAATAGTACGAATTCAGAATATCCAAAACCTTAGGAGGCAATTAAATTTGAAAACCTACAAAATTTACCCTTGCCTTTAGCTCACAATACCTAGTGTTATTCAAAATTTACCCTTGCCTCTTGGAATCACTATTAACAGAAACATCGGAAAGACTATTTACCACATTATAAGAAACATAAACAACCAATACTACAGATCTAACAAGATACAACTAATCAAGTTTACAAAACAAAAACACACTCCACTCTTTATGTTGTGGGGTGTGTACACCATAAGGCACAAGTGAACAAATAAAGTGAAAACGATACTACAACACTTCTGATTGACGCGATTGAAGAAATAAATTACCTGCAAGATATGCATGCATCTAGTCCTGCAATTGGCACATCAAAAATTGCGCCTTTTGATGTTTCCCTTTAAATCAGCTGAAAGAGCGAGACCTGTGTCACCGCCTCTACCTGATGTTCGGGAAAAAATCTCCTCAAGATTACAAAAATTGCGCCGCAACAAAGGCTGAAGTTGCAATAGCCAATTTGTTGAGGCATATCGATGCTTTGGCAAGCACACCTAGTCCAGAAGATTAATGAACTCCACAGCTGCTGACTGTAATGCTGGAATAACAATGGATCCAAAACCAGCGGGCCTCCCAGAACACCTAGAACGATGCGTATCGGCTTATACATCATGTGGGGGCTCACACTACAAAACAAGTTAAGGGAATATTAACATATGAGGCTCAACAAACAAAGATTAATATGTTAAGGGAAGAATTCAGTCATGGTCATGACAACTTAAGATTTAACACAGGTGGGCATTATAGCAATCATTTGGTATCCCATCCCCCAGCATTGCAAATAAATCCTCTAGGATAACCAAAAAAGAGGTATATGTTTTGATATACAAATATAATCACCTGGCAATAGCACGTCAAATTGGATATGCAGTGGATTAATTTAATTAACAAGTCCAAGCCAGACAAGAAAATGAAACTCAATTTCTAATTTCCAGGTTCCCAGAGATTCTCATAAACATAATAATAACAATACAAACAATGACCAGAACTTGTTAAGGAATTGTTTTTATGGTGGTAAACAAAGAGCAGACAAAGTGACAACATAGTTAGCACGTTTTATTGATCATCCATGTTGCACTAAATTCTTTTATGTTACAAGAACTATGATAAACAAAGATACTCTTAAGATAAAAAAAAAACTGAATCGAACCTTGAATGAAAATAAAAACCCTAACCTAATTGGCGAATAGAGAGATTTGATTACCATTTGTTTAGCACTCTTTTTTTTTTCTTTTTGCATTCTCGACGGAATTTCTTAGGTTTGTAGTTGGCTCCTCGGCGATACGAGTCTACCGGTCGGACATGATTGCTGATTTTGAAGATTAATCTAGCAACAAAACCGATTCACAGAGCTGCTTTAGAAAGAAGAAGAAAAACGGAATTTCGATTTTTTTAGTCCAAAAGAGAAAAAGTGTCGCTCACTCTCTCTCTCTCACTTATATACTGTTATTTTATAGGTCGGGGCTGTTTATATGGGGTATCCTACTCCGGGTGCAGTAAGAAATAAGAGAGAGATTGTAGAATTACAGAAAGAAATAAGAAAATAACGAGGATATTTCAAACCAAGTTACAAGTTTTTGTTACACCGGAAAAATTGGAGTTGGGATGTATATTTTTGGGTTACAAGATAATTTTTGGCGCAATACTACACTTATTCTTGTATTTAATTTTGTATTTGGTGTAAATTTCGAGTCACAGAGAAAATTTTAATTATAGATAATAGTATTTTGGGTACATATGCAACATATTTTTGAAATTGAGGCCATATAAACATATATTTTAATATATTCTTGCATAAATGTTGAATTTAAAAGCGTGATCACTCTGGTCAGTGATTTGAATTTAGCGACTGCCAGCCAAAGATTAGAGGTGTTTTAATAAAAGACAACCAAATTTAGCGATTGCCAACCATGATTCACCATATCAGGTACCCATGTCATAACAGTTTCAAAAATACAAGAACGATAAATGCGTCGATGATACTGACTTACAACAATCGAAAGTGATGTTATGGAGGTAGAATACCTGGACAATTATCGGGTTGTGTTATTCAAGTGTGATTGGTTCGATTTGAATCCACGGAAGAAAAATATTAAAAAGGATTATATTTAAATGTGAGTACTACGTGGTATGAGAATGAACCATATGTTATTGCGTCGGACGCACGACAAGTGTTCTACCTGGATGATCATAAATTTGAAGCAGATTGGAAAGTGGTTCAGAAAATGCATCACATACATATATGGGATGTTCCTGAAATAGATGATGCAGAAGAAGAAGACGAAGAAAATGTTTATCAACAAACTGGGGAAGTAACAGTATCATCATTCATACAAGAAGATAATGTTGGACTAGGTGAACTCCACAGAGATGATATGGAGGCGGAGTTGGTAGATGCAGATATTGTACTTGATGTACTTGCAAATGATGATGATGATGATGTGGATGTTGAAGTCGAGGAACAGGGTGAAACATTGGTTGATTATAATGACTCAGAGGTGGACGAGGAAGACATTTTTCCAGTTAACGATGATTCAGATTTAGAATATTAGTTGCTTGCATTTTATTTACTTAAGTTTAATAATAATTTTGATTAGAAAATAGTTTTTTTTTTTTTTTTTTATCTTTCAAATGATTTCACAATGGTTGGATTTCATATATATTTATTGTTAGTTGGATTTCAACATTCTTCTTTGTCTCAAGTTCAGTTTCTGGTTTGGCTTTTCTTCACAGGTTGTTCTTTTTTTTTTCTTCTTCTGCGGTCTGGGAATTTACTGTTTGTCTGCTGGTGATCTTGCCAAGTTTTTACTAACAAGAAATTGTTGTCCAGGAAAGGAAGGCTGGTTGCACCCGACACACCGTTGAGTAGTGTAAATGTGGTAGTACTCTAGCAATGTGTATGTGGTAGTACTGTAGCACCAGTTCTATAGAGTATTCTTTTTCCCGATCATTATTTTCAATCTTTTCCCCTTAAATGATGTAACAAAATGACGACCTGTATATTTCCCCTTATGAAAAATTACTTCGACGAGCAAAATGATTTTCTCTAATTTATAAGTTATTGTTAAATATTATGCTTTGCATGGTAAATTATATTGTTACCAAAAACCTATTCTTTAGCAGCTACGTATTATTTTATCACCATAAAGAATTCTTTGTGACAACATTTCAGTTATCACTGAAATCATGAACTGCAGTGAAGTTATAGTGTCACTGAAAATGACTAAAGCGACAAAATCTAGTCGTTGTAAATAGTTTTACTTGTGACGATTAAAAGTTGTTACTATATAAGTATTTGCAACCAAACAAGTTGATAGTCACTAAAAATAAATATAGTGTCAAACATTTAGTTTCGTCACTATAAAATTAGTTAGTGACAAATTAATTTGGTCAGTAAAAAATTGTCTTTTGAAACGAAATTTATAACTTATCACCAAATGGATTTTATGTCAATTTTTTAGCATCATCACAATAGACTTAAATTGAGACAAACACATATAATCACAAAAAACTTATTAGTGACTAGACATTATTTCGTCCCTAAATGAAGTCACTAAAAACTTATGAGTGACAAAACCCGAGTCTTGTAGCAGAAAATCTAACAACAGTGACCAAAATTATTTTGGTCACAATAAGTAAGCTTTAGCAATGAAATATTCTTCGCCGCAAAAACTATTGTCACCAAAGCAAGGTTTTCTTGTAGTGTTATAGTTTTCTTAAAGTTTTAGGCACCGTGTGTTATCCTATTTTGGGTCAATCTAGACAAGATAAAATGTCCCCTAAATCAGTTAGATGTGTATTTATTGATTATAGCTAATTGCATAAAGGTTATAAATGCTATGATCCTGTTCTTAGAAAACTTCATATTTCAAGAAATGTCATTTTTTGTGAAACAAAATTCTATTTTTCAGATACTGCAAAATCTTTGACATCTGGTAATCATCTCCCTTCTACTCCTTCTACTGATATTCCATATGTTATTGTTAATAATGCTCCTTCTAGTTCCATTGTAACTAGATCAATGAGAGGTATTTCAAAACCAAAAATCTTTAATGATCATGTTATGCATTCTGTTTTGGTTAAACATCATATTCCTCTTGCTTTTTTTTTTCTTTATTAGATATTCCATCTTAACCAAAAACAATTAAAACTTCTATACAACATCCTAAGTGGCAAGTTTCTATGAAAGAAGATAATGACACATGGGAACTGGTTATACTAGAGCCACACATGAATATACTTGGTTGTAAGTGGGTGTACAATTAAGTTAAAAGCAGATGGTACTATTGATAGATTCAAGTCAAGACTAGTGGCTTTAGGATATAATCAACAAGATGGTGTTGATTATACTGAAACCTTTAGTCCAGTAGTAAAGTCAACAACTGTCAGAGTAGTCTTGGTCTTAACTGTCACAAACAGTTGGAGTATTCAGCAATTAGATGTTTTAAATGCTTTTTTACATGGTTACTTGAATGAAGATGTTTATATGGCTCAGCCACAGGGATTTGTTGATCCAAATTTTCCAGATCATGTTTGTCATTTGCAAAAGAGTTTATATGGCTTAAAACATGCACCAAGAGCCTGGTTTGATAGAATTAGTACTTTTTTTTGTTAAATTTGGTTTTCAAAGGTCAGTGAGTGATTATTGAATGTTTATCTATACTTCTTGTGTAACACCCCGTGTTTTTAGCATGGCGCATGCTAAAAGATGCGCCATGGCCTGAGATGAAGCTTCATCTAAAGCTTTTGTTGCATAGAAAAAGGAACATTGGCCCCAGCCAATGCATTGACGGATGGACATCGGGTTAGCAGTGAACAACAAACATGGATGGATATCAGGTTGGCAGCGGACAGCCAACATGCATGGTCGGACATCGGGTTGGCAGCGGACAGCCAACATGGCTGGACATCGGGTTGGCAGTGAACAACCAACATGGCTGGACATCGGGTTGGCAGCGGACATCCAACATGGCTGGACATTGGGTTGGCAACGGACAGCCAACATGGCTGCACATCGGGTTGGCAGCGGACTGTGAGCAGCCATCTTGGCTGGTCATTCGGAGATTCATGGCAACGACCATGAATAGTGAAGAAAGCATGGCAATATGCTCCCCTTTCCATACTTGTAGAAATTCCATTAAGACATATATAGGGAGGGGTACTTGGTTGAAGGTGCATATACGAACCATGCACCAAGTAAGATAGCTTTGGCAATATACATCCATCACGCTTCACGGGACCTGGCTCAGGAAATGTTCAGCCGTCATGGCCGGACATTGGAATTGACACGTGAGCGAGAATTGAATGTACAACCATCACTTCCGCACATCGTTGTTGGCCAGTGTAACACCCCGTGTTTTTAGCATGGCGCATGCTAAAAGATGCGCCATTTGCTTGTGATGAAGCTTCATCCAAAGCTTTCTTTGCATGGTGAGATGCATTTGGCCTGGGCCATATCGGCGCCAAGTAAGGCACATCGCATATGCATATTGGCTAAGGCCAATATGGCATTGGTTGGAAGCTACATTGGCCAAGAGCCAATCTTGCATCAAATGATGCATTAGGTCGATTGGGTAGATGACCTTGAAAATGTGCGGCCAACATGGCGGACATCGAGTTGCGATGGACGGCCCACATGGCGGACAGTGGAACTCGGCATGTGAGCCGGGAGGCGAATGTACAGCCATCTTGGCCGTTATTCGGGAAAATACATGGCAACGGCCATGAATAGTAAACGGGGAGTTGATGAAATATTTTGGTCCCCTTTCCATACTTGTAGAAATTCCATTAAGACATATATAGGGAGTGGTAGTTGGTTGATGGTGTATATGCGGACTATGCACCAAGTAAGCTTCATAGCTTAGCCGGAAGAGTATAAATGATGCCTTAGGCTCATTTATAGTTGGGCAGAGCCTCGAGAAGATGGCATTTGATGCTTAGGCATCATTATGCCATATTATGGACCAAACATGCATCACTTGGATGCATTAACGGAACGGCCTATACGGACTAGGACATTTCCATTATTGCTTGGCCACGGCCTAGCAAACGAGTTGGATTAAGTTGCTTGTCCCTTTGAGGATGAACTACGGTGCACGTGCTTGATCCCTTTAGAGTAGGGAAGGGTATGTAGGCAGCCGCAATGAGTTGCAGCATTGCCGGTCCGGACTTTGTCGCTCATATCATCTAACTGTGAGATTATTGCGACATTCGGCCTCTCATATCATCTAGCTCGGTAACTCGACGCAAGAGATGATTGTGGCCAAACTTGATGAGGCAAGTTTCATTCCATTCACTGGATGCTCATACTTCCTATCAAGGCGTTCGGCATTGGCTAAAAATCCGAGTGTCGTAATTTAGCTCAAGAGGAGTCCATTTTGATGGGAAACGACCCAAAGATCAAGACATGTTGACATGGTCACCAGAATTCAGCCAAATTCCATCGTTTAGGGCCTCAAAAGGCCGTTTTTGCCGTTTTAAGAAAGTTTTGCTTACTTAATAAGGCCTTCTCGGAATAAGGGTAAGTTGGGAGCTCACAGGAAGCTAAGTTAGCTGCACCATGCTCCACGAGCATGCTTACAAGGGAAAATGGACGTGGATTTTCCTAGCCTTAAGGCCCGGATTGTAGCTTCATCATGGCGCACCAGGGGAGTTACGGCCTGCGGGGCAACGCCCAACGGCGTAATTTTCCGGTCCGTCACAGCCAGGGTGGTGAAGTGCAGCCATCATGGCTTGTGGGGTTGATGAATGATTTTTGGTCCCCCAATTTAAGTTGTAAAAATGTCAAATTTACATATGTAGGGAGGGGTAGTTGGTTGAAGGTACATATGCGGACCATGTACCAAGTAAGCTTCATAGCTTAGCCGGAAGAGTATAAATGATGCCTAAGTCTCATTTATAGCTGCGAAGCCTAATCAATGGATTGTGTTAAGCATGGACATCACTATGCCATGCCGCAGACCAAGTATTCATCACTTGGATTCGTTTTGACGGAACAGCCTTTACGAACTAGGCCATTACCATTATTGCTTGGCCACGGCCATGCAAACAAGTTGGCTTAAGTTTTTGCCCCTCCGGTGATGAACTACGGTTTTTCCCGATCCCTTTAGAGTAGGGAAGGGTACGTAGGCAGCCGCAATGAGTTGCGGCATTGCCGATCCAGCACTTTGTCACTCATGCCATCTAATTGGGTGATGATTGTGACATACTAGCCTCTCATATCATATGGCTCGATAGCTTGACGTAAGAGATGATTATGGCCAAACTTGATGAGGAAAGTTGCATTACATTCCTTGGATGCTCATACTTCCTATCAAGGCATTCGATGTAGGCATGTACCAATAGTGCAATGGACATGGCTAGGAAAGTAACTTATTTTCGGTAAGCAAGTAGCGGAGCCTGGATGAACCTAAGGGAGATGAAATTAGGTCGTTAATGGCTTATGTGCAAGTCCAAGCATGCATTATGCCTGGAAAACACTCGGAAGCCAGTGATGCATGCAAGATGCATCGGCCATAGCCTTTATGGTTTTGAACCCTTCGCGGAATAAGAGTAAGTTGGAACGACGTGGAAACTAAGTTAGCCGCATCATGATCCACGAGCATGCTTGCGATGGCATACGAACTTGCATTTGCCTAGCTTTAAGGCCCGGATCGTAGCATCATCATGACGCATCGGGGGAGTTATGGCCTGCGCGCCCAGGCGCGCCAAAGACGTAATTTCCCGGTCCGTCACAGTTGGTATCAGAGCAAGTTCCGAGATAAATCCGCGGACTGTGCGGAGTGGACTCATTAGAGAGTATTTTCCTTAATGGAAACTTTAAGTTGGAGAGTAGGACAACTTTTGCGCGGAAAGAGTTGGTATTTGCTATGCCAATTACTTTGCGAATCGAGTTGAGCTTGTTTGAGTACTGTGAGTTTACCTGGCCTAAGTGGTACCTCACTTACGAGTGGATATCCAGAAGACCGTCTGGGACAGTGGGTAGACAATGAGACTGATCATTCCCACACGTTGGAAACTGGCCAACGGTGTGCTTTGTCGGGACCGGCTAGCATCCCACTTACGAGTGGCAACTTGGATGACCGTCAGGGACGGTTGACAACTAGATTTTGTTCCACAAAGTACTGAGATAAGATCCTGTCATTTCGATGACATCACCAAGTTTGTGAACTTTAGGGACTCCAGAGTGTGTAGTATGGGATGCACATTTAGGATACCTTGTTGAGATATCCTTTTGGCACTGGCCAATTGAGATTCTTGGTAATGTTGTGGACTCTTTTCGGATTCCTGAGTATGCGATATGGGACGTTTGCTCAGAAGGTCTAAAATGATGTTCATGACAACTTGAAGAAACCCGTGATTTCTGAGCATTTGGTATGAAACTTTTGTTCAGGGATCCAAACCGAAGAGATTGTCCACAATAGTTTTTTTTTGAATTTCGGGAACGAAATTCTTTAAAGGGGTGAATAATGTAACACCCCGTGTTTTTAGCATGGCGCATGCTAAAATATGCGTCATGGTCTGAGATGATGCTTCATCCAAAGCTTATGTTGCGTAGGAAAAGGAACATTGGCCCTTGGCCAATGCGTTGACAATATGTTCAGCCGTTATGGCTGGACATCGGGTTGGCAGCGGACAACCAACATGGATGGACATCGGGTTGGCAACGAACATCCAACATGGCTGGACATCGGGTTGGCAACGGACAGCCAACATGGCTGCACATCGGGTTGGAAGCGGACAGTGAGCAGCCATCTTGGCTGGTCATTCGGAAATTCATGGCAACGACCATGAATAGTGAAGCAAGCATGTCAATATGTTCCCCTTTCCATACTTTTAAAAATTCTATTAAGACATATATAGAGAGGGGTACTTGATTGAAGGTGCATATACGAACCATGCACTAAGTAAGGTAGCTTAAGCAATATACAACCATCACGGCCCTTGACGAGACCTGGCTCTGGAAATGTTCATCCGTCATGGCCGGACATTAGAATTGACATGTGAGCGAGAATTTTATGTACAGCCATCACGGTCGTACATCGCTGTTGGACAGGGTGGTGAAGTGCAGCCATCACGGCCCGGGGAGTTGATGAATGATTTTTGGTCCCCCAATTTAAGTTGTAAAAATGTCAAATTTACATATATAGGGAGGGGTAGTTGGTTGAAGGTACATATGTGGACCACGTACCAAGTAAGCTTCATATCTTAGGCGGAAGAGTATAAATGATGCCTAAGTCTCATTTATAGCTGCGAAGCCTAATTAATGGAGCATGTTAAGCATGGACATCACTATGCCATGCCGCAGACCAAGTATTCATCACTTGGATTCGTTTTGACGAAACGGCCTTTACGGACTAGGCCATTACCATTATTGCTTGGCCACGGACATGCAAACGAGTTGTCTTAAGTTTCTGTCCCTTCGGTGATGAACTACGGTCTGTGCTTGATCCCATTAGAGTAGGTAAGGGTACGTAGGAAGCCACAATGAGTTGCAGCATTTCTGGTACAGCACATTGTCGCTCATACCATCTAATTGGGTGACTATTGCGACATACTGGCCTCTCATATATATCATCTAGCTCGGTAGCTCGACGGAAGAGATAATTGTGGCCAAACTTGATGAGGAAAGTTGCATTACATTCCTTGGATGTTCATACTTCCTATCAAGGCGTTCGATGTAGGCATGTACCAATAATGCATTGGACATGGCCAGGAAAGTAACTTATTTTCGGTAAGCAAGTAGTGGAGCTTGCATGAACCTAAGGGAGATGGAATTAGGAGGTCAATGGTCTATGTGAAAGTCCAAGCATGCCTTATGACTGGACAACACTCGGAAGCCAGTGATGCATGCAAGATGCATCGACCATAGCCTCTATGGCTTTGAACCCTTCGCGGAACAAGGGTAAGTTGGAACTGTGTGGAAGCTAAGTTAGCCGCATCATGCTCCAAGAGCATGCTTGCGAGGGGAGATGAACGTGCATTTTCCTAGCTTTAAGGCCCGGATCGTAGCATCATCATGGCGCATCGGAGGAGTTATGGATCGCGCGCCCAGGCACGCCAAAGGTGTAATTTCCCAGTCCGGCACATCCTGTTCTGCTGTGATGATTGTTTTGCTCCTTGTGTATGATATCATACTCACTGGTAGTTCTGATATACTTATGAATACTTTGGTTCAACCTTTAAGAACTGAGTTTGCAATGAAGCAATTGGGTGATTTAAGTTATTTTATGGGAATTGAAGCTAGTAGGACTGAGGAATCTATACTTCTAACACAGAAAAAGTACACTTTAGAGTTACTAGCTGAAACAAATATGTTTCATTGTAAACCTTGTAACACACCTGTATTGAAGGAATCAAGAGCTTCAATTCATGATAGAGTTTTATTGGAAAATGCAGCAGAATATAGAACTATAGGTGGAAGTTTACATTATCTTACTATCACAAGACCTGACATATCCTTTGGTGTTAATTATGTATCCCAGTTTATGCATGCTCCATCAGATATTCATCTATTATTGGTTAAAAGGATTCTGAGGTATTTAAAGGGTTCTATTGGCTTAGGTCTTATCTTAAGAAAAGGGGATACAAGTTCAATTACAGCTTTTACTGATTCAGATTTGGCTGGTTGCCCTGATACCAGAAGGTCTACTTCAGGGTATGCAATTTTTATGGGAAATTCTTTGATCTCATGGTCCAGTAAAAAGCAACCCACTGTGTCAAGGTCCTTTGCAAAAGCAGAATACAAGTCTTTGTCTGTTGTTGCTTCTGAGTTAAAATGGCTATCTAATATTTTTAAGGAATTGCATCTTTCAGCGAAGTATCCAATAATTGTTAACTATGATAATACTTCTGCAATCTTCTTAGCTTCTAATCCCGTGTTTCATGCCACGAAAAAACACATAGAAGTTCAATATCACGTGGTCAGGGATTTGGTTCTCTATGGATTCTTGAAGATTCAACATGCTGCCTCTGAACATCAGCTTGCAGATATATTAACAAAAGGGTTTTGTTTTTTTTTTTCTTTTTGTTCATTATACAACAATTGCTGGGAGTTTCAACTAATCAGATTTCTACCATTACTGCTGCATAAGATATTCCTTCAGATACTGATGATGACACTATTTTTACAGGCTTTCCTTCACAGTCTTTTGATGTTCATTAAACCGTGTCTTGTTTTTTTTCTGTTTTTCTTTCAAGTTCACATGTGTGTCTTCCAATATGAACTTGAGGGGGGCTATTAGGAATGTTATAGTTAATATAAGTCTTGGTATTAGTCAGTATTATTGGTCAAGTCAAGTCATGGTTTGTATGACTTAAGTTTGTAATAAATACGCTTTAATGTGTCTGAATAGTCACTGTCTGTGTATTGAGAAAAACAAAAGTTATCAAAAAAATTTCTTCTCTTCAACTTTCTGATATTTCACAAAAATCATTCAGAAAAAAGAACGTTATCAAACATCAACTTTCGGAAAATGTTAGTGTACACGATGCACTAACCGCAAGAAAAAGAAAAAAAAAGACAAGTCCATACGAAAACCAATTACTACCAACAAAATAATGATAATTGGATGTGCTTAACCAAAATAATGAAAACATATGTCGAAAATCTTTTACAGATGTTGTATTCATTTCTCTTCCAACCACCAAACGTTGTCTCTACCCCAACTCCTCCTTTCGAAATCAAGGGTTTTAATCTTCTCGATTGAACCATCTCAATAGGTAATTGAAGTTAATGAATATCTTCTACAATAACTTGGAGTCGAGCTTAGAAGCATATAATTCAGCAAATTCTTTAATAATACAGAAACCCCAACCATCGAACCCAGAAACAAAAGCCACATTTCTCTTCTGTGGTTGAAAATATATTCTTCATCATCCTCCATACATTCAAAATTCATCACTGCCAGTCTCATTTATAGGTCTGCAATCATGGAATCAACATCTGATAGATACTTCTCATTATTGATATCCATTGATATCCACTCAGAGTCCATTTAATTTCTTTAATACAGAAACCCCAACCATTCAACCCACAAACAAAAGCAACATTCCCTTCTGTGTTTGAAGAAAAATATATTCTTCGTCATCCTCCACATGCTTCAAAAACAAAAAAAAAAATCATCCTCCATACATTCAAAATTCTCATCACCGCCAGTCTCATTTATAGGCCTGCAACCATAGAATCAACATCTGACAGATACTTCTCTGATTGATATCCACTCAGAGTCATATTAACTTCATGCGTTTTAAAGAGATTTTAACGTTATTCATCAACTTTTTATGAGTTTCAACTAAAAGAAAACCTAATTCTTTAAAAAATTAACTGTAAAATCAGGAAAGAAGTGGTTCTCTTTTAACTCTTTTCTCCCCTCCGCACGAGTGTGTTTTTAGACAAGAAGACCAAAAGCCAACCGTGGTAAAGTTAAGTTGGAGGTAGGATGAGTGTGTTTTCTTTTCCCTTGACTCGAGCACTAATCTGAGCACTAATCTCGAGCACTAATCTGAGCACTAATTTTCCCATATCTGACTCATAATATCCAACTCAAGAAACTATTAAGTTAGAGAATTATTACAGTATAAAAGAGTTTTGAACTCAGTCAAATCAAATATGTGGTGCAAAATGATACCCATTTCAAACACCTCTGAATTAGATGAATGACCCAAGTCATTACTCAAGTCAGAGAGTCAGACCATAGATAAATGAAAACAAACAATGTTACCCAAATCGAACAAATAATACTCAACGAAATGCAATAGAAAACAATAAAATAAAACTTAACCCATAATATATCAAATTATATTCTTAGTTCAATTAGGAGAATATCCATAGCAAACAGTAAAATAAACTAGAAAAGTAACAATTAATAGAAAGCGACATGTTAACTGGGATTTCTACTGACAAGTACTGCTATAACCGGAACCTCCATAGTAAAAATTATAACCTAGCTCCTCACGGTAATCATAAACATGCACACCATAGCAATTTGGGGTTGTCTCGTATGTCATAACGGTCTTTATCTAAGACGTCCTCCCGGGTGCTCTAGCTATATGATTTAAATCGATTGATGTTACTTGCTGGAAATAACTTGACACTCCAAAATTTTCTTCTGAAGGTAAATGACCACTACCCATATCAGTAGAAATATGGTGTCCTTGTTTCTTTGTGTTCGCTATCTGTCCTCCAAAATCTAATCTGGTTGCTTTTATAGATAATAGCTTAAAAAGAGATGACAAAAAAATATCGCACGTTAATACCTTGATATTGTATCCACTAGTTTCCGGTTGATTCGTCCTACAAATTGTTAGGTCTATTAGTTTTTTTACATTTCTTTTACTGTGAAGGTCAAAAACATTAGTCGATGCTTTACCTAGAAAATAGTGAAGGTGGCATCGTATTGGCTTCCCATCAGAACAGAAGTTGGATCGAATATGGCACCGATAGAAACAGTCGAGGATATCAGCACAAAGTATGGGCACCTGATCCTGTTTTCTGGAAATTGTCAGCCTGAAAATAAATAAGAAAATAATAAGGTTATACTGGTCAGAACGATAAATATAAAATCAAGATATAACATAAAAAAAATCATGGAATTTACGCACAGATTAAAATAAATAAGTTGGAAAATCGACGGAATTATACTTACAGTCCACAACACAAAGAACCTTGGCTCATTGTCACCATACATGTCTGAGTATACCTAATTTGGAAAATAAACATTAAGACACAAGAGTTATATTTAAATCAGTTTACGAAGCAATAAAAATATTTTGGATTCGTTACTTACCCTCCATCCAGCACTAGTAGCTTCTGCACCGTCATTCGCTATAACCGAAATCGACGTTGCACTATATTCCCCTGGTTCAGTTTCTGGTTTCCAAATGTTTATCTTCGCTTGTGCACCTCGAAATTCTCCTTGGAGATATGAGGGTAAATTACCCAATGGCCACGTGTCAACATCCTAAGGGGTGAACACATAACAAGATAATGAGATATGAGCACCGAACCCTACTCTGAAAAGGTGAGTTCGTCTGAATCGAGACGCCTGCCACAACGCCACATGAATGACGCGTGTGAGGAGTGGTCTAATCCGCTCAGACGGTCAATTCTAAAAAGAAAGACTGCATTTAATGAAGGATTAGAATAGACGTGGACGAATCTACATCGCAATGAAGGCTCGGGCGATCTATAAGATGATAGAGTACAAGGTTCTCTAGAGAAAGGCTATAAGATGACGAGCAGAGCGAGAAGACTCGGAGGGAGAACCAAGCAAGCCATCACAAGGGGTAGTATAGAACCAGTACGAAGCAGCGGATGCGATGAAAGACAGATCCACCCGATCAGGCCTTCACGAGTGTAGTTTGCCTATAAATACCAGTCCATGTAAAAGGAGATGGACAACTTATGTAACAATAGATGGTCTTTCTACAGAGAATTCCTGAGAGATATCTAGATAGAGAGAAAGTAATAAATCTAAGTGAGATTTGTAGTTCATTCAAGGGTAAGACCTAATAATCAATAAATAAAACATCTTCTTTCCCGTGGATGTAGGTCTTCATGGCGAACCACGTTATATGCTTGTGTTAATGTTTACTTTCTATGCTCTTTACATCTCGTTCATCTTGAATCTTGTATGTTTTAGTAGTTTATAGCCTTTAGATCTTGTTAGGTGTAGTCATCAGAAAAGATACAACTACATTTTGGCGCTATAAACAGGGAGGTATGAAGATCTATTCTACCTCCCTAGTAACAGCTCTATATTGTTTTCATAATATCCATGAGAGAAGTGGATTTCATACCACTGTGTAAAGTTCTGTTAGAATTTATGAGTAGAGCTCGGACTCATTCACGATCCATGCGATCTGTGGAGTCTTGGAGACCCTCAAAATCAACAGATCCACACCCTTTTCTTTGATTTTCTTTAAGATTTTTTATTTTTTCATAAGATTTTTGTATCTTCCTAAAGATGCTCAGGAGAGTTGTAGATCGGAGTAAAAATGAAGTTTCAAACACTTCGGTGCTCAAACGATCTCCTCCATGAAAGAGCTGGGAAGAAATACTAGTCAGAAAGCTTCATAAGGGAATTATCATCCTATGAAAGTTGAAAAGACATATTTTCATGATGTTCATCATCACACTCACAATAATCCAAGATCTCCTTCTTAGAAACCTAACTCTAAGTCAAGGGGAAGGGTTAATGAGTACATAATCATTCATCAAACTCAAAGTTTGTTCAAAATCAAAAGTTAAAAGATGATGAGAAATATTTCTTAAAATGGGAAAATATGCTCAATCATCACAACTTGGTTTTATCCTGATAAAGGTATAACGTGTCGAAGGAGGTATTTTTCTTGAAAAAAGAGAACTGATAAAACACCCTTTCTTCATCATTAACAACTTGTGAAAGTAGGGAATGTTTTGACATTTTCACATGTCTCCAAATTTACTACAAAGTCATCCTGTACTAAATTTTCCAGTCAGAACTATGACCTAGCAATGCACATGACCTGCAAATCTAGGGTCCCCCTTTTCTGATAGAAGAGACAAATTAAGTATTATTGCATATATCGCAGGTAAGGCGATGGTGACGAGACGATATGCTCGTACGAGCTAAGGCGAGACGGGTGGAATCCACCAAGATGGTATAGACGATATGGAGCTAGGCGAGACGATGCGCAACGATGCACTCCCTAGAGAGGGACAACTCGATGACCAATATCGGGAGGGGTCAACCGATAACTCCAGTTCTGACGAGGAGGGAAACCCCTTCGAAGGACAATATGATATCCATATAACTCAACCAGGAGGGTTGAACAGTTTGCCAAGGCAAACTATGAACAATGAAATAGAGAAGGGCGAACTTTCTAAGCGTGATGATACCACTGCGACCATTGCAACCATCCTGAAAGCGCAGGAGGTGCATGATAAAAGAATGAGAAAACCCAAAAGGCGTAACCGGAGGCTAGAACAGAGAAACCGCAGGCTAAAACGCATAACAAAGAAAAAGGTGACACTCAGCACCATATAGGAAACTCCCGAGGAGGAGAATCCTTTCGAGCACTTGCAGGACGATGAGCGAGTCGACATCCCTGACACCTGAAACGAGGAAACAACGGATCGCTTTCCCAAGGGAAGCAAAGGCATCCTAGACGAGGAGAATAGTCCATCCGAGGGATCATCCGATGTTGATCCCAAGAACAGGCGAGATAAGAATAAAAATGATGAAACTAATTGCGTGGTAGAGAATCTCGCCACCGCTAATCCCAAACGAGGAGAGACCTCGAAGTCAACTCGTTCTAAGATTGTATCGTATACCGAACAATCAGATGAGGACTCCGGGCGATCACGATATCGCCGTCAAGAAATTTCTTTCTCACCCGAGAGGGCGCAGGGGAGGAAGAAGAAAGACGGAACGAGGCTCATGGACGATCAATTACAGGCCCGACTCTGCCATTTAGAAGCTATGTATAGAGAGGCCACAGGAAAACAAGAAAACAAGAAGTTAGTGGAAGTCATGCAGGAGGCAGGGTAATCCCCTTTGTCTGAGAATTTATTGACACAACCATTTCCAAGGAAATGCTCACTTTCGACGTTCACAAAACCGTTTACCGGGATCAGATATGCAATTGAACACCTTAGAAATTACCGTATGACTCCAACCCAATGGGATCATTACGATGTGGTGTTATACAAGTTTTCCAGACGGTCTAAAAGACGAGGCCCTAATGTGGTTCAACAATTTACCGAAAGGATCGGTTAAATCATTCGCTCACGTATCCGAGTTGTTCTTAGAAACATACATTCACAATAGCAGAGTTAAACCTGAAGTTGACGCACTATTCCAACTAGTACGAGGACCAAATGAGTCACTCTGCTCTATGGTAACACGCTGTAGAAATTTATGCATCGAGATCGGAAGAGTCCCTGAGACATATGCGATCTTAGGCTTCAAAAATAGTCTCATAAAGACAGACCCTATTGTTGATGGTGGATTTTCGTTTAAGGTTAAATTTGTAAGTAACCAGAAAATCATGCGCCGACATCTTGTAAAAGATAAAGCCATTTATAAGTGACGGATACTCCTCACTTAATTCACCAAGAATGGAGCATGTAGCAACAATCCCATTACGTGAATACATGAAATTCCTCCAGGTTGGAGCATGTAGCAACAATCCCTTCCTGTGAATTTCATATCGGCCTTGTATTTCCTGTACCCATTATCGGTGTGGCATGACGACCGAGTATTACTCTGTAAGAGTAACACGAACCTCCAAGCACTATAATGAATCCATGTACGAAATACCCGTACATGCTGATTCTCGGTGTGTTATACTAGCCCGAGCCCTCTCGGTGTGTTATACTAGCCCGATTGATCCCCTCTCGGTGTGTTATACTAGCCCGATTGAGCATCCGGACTTGGATCAGTATCGGTCTCCGATATGATCGATCCAGATCATCCAACTCCACAAGCATGATTGGATGACCACGGATCAATTCCATCATCCCCAGCGGTATGGAATACACACGGCCTTAGCTTGCCGAGATATGATCGATCGCAGTCATCCAACTCCACAAGCACGATTGGATGACCACGGATCAATTCCATCACCCCAGCGGTATGGAATACACACGGCCTTAGCTTGCCCGATATGATCGATCGCAGTCATCCAACTCCACAAGCATGATTGGATGACCACGGATCAATTCCATCACCCCAAGCAGGTATGGAATACACACGGCCTTAGCTTGCCGATATGATCGATCGCAGTCATCCAACTCCACAAGCATGATTGGATGACCACGCATCAATTCCATCACCCCCAAGCGGTATGGAATACACAGCCGACCCCGCATGGTCAACCATTGGCCTTCGCTTGCCAAGAAACCGTCCATACCAAGCATTATGGACGAAAAACCCTAAATTAGGGTTTCCGGCATATTACATGTATCGCAAAAACGGTCTCAACCGTCCGTCTTCGCAGCATAGATGGAGGGTGTAGATGTAGACTCAAAGGGCCCGGAGCATGTCGACACAATCACCATGTGACCGCCTACACGCTTGACCAATCGGTCAAAGCCAACCGTGGTTGGTTACAACAAAACCGTCCGCCCAAAAGAGCATGGTCGCGCGGCTTTGAAAGCCAAAATTAGGGTTCAAGCCATCACGTGCGTCCATCTTCTCCTCCTTTACGAATGGAGGGTCACAGATTAGATTAAACAGTCCGGTTATACCAAAGATGACCACCGTGGGCCCATCTACCTCCTCTTGCGGTCGGCCAAGGCATATCACGCCCGGCCAATCCAAAACGCCCGCTCGAACTGCGCGGTTACATCTCCCAAATCCTAAATCGATCTCGACCGCTCAACTTCACCGGATGATTTGAGTGGCTTAGATCACGTTTTCATGGGATAATCGGGTATAGGTGTGAACACCAACCTACCACCTACACGGTAGTATGATCGACCAAGACCGACCAATGTTGGTCGCCTCGAAACGCGTGCCCAAACTAGGGATATCACGCCAGCTTCCAACTCCTTTGCGGCAAGGGATTTCCAAGAACCGATCTCGACCACTCCTCTTTACTGCGGTCAAATTGAGTGGGCCCAGATCGCGCTTTCATGAGGGAACGGAATACAGGCGCCTACACCATCATGCCGTCAACACGCATGTATGGTCGGTCCTCTCCAAAATCCTTCTCATGCTTGGTTTCGACCAAGCTAAAGAGTGATGCTTGCGCACCTCTTTAAAAACCCTAATTTCATCAACGGTCGCAGATGAGTGTCTCAAACGTCATCTCATCCGTCCGACCTCACCAGCTTGGTTATACAACCCTCGGTCGAGTTATTTGGTTAGTGAGCAGTCATTACACATCACTTTACCACACCGTAATGCAGCACCTGCATAAAATACACACGATACTTCACAAGTATCGACTTGTGAATAAAATACACACTTTCTGAATAACGCAGTTATTCAATTCAGCATCACATGCTATCTTTCGTGGAGCCACGATCCACATTCCAGACATCAATCATGTCACAAACTGGGGGATACATACTGGGGTATTGGTCCGCGGTTTACAGCGTGCAGCGTGCAACGCGCCATCACAAGAACGTGTTAGGAAGTCATGGACGGTTAGAGATGAACAGGAAAAGTGGGCAAGATTGGTCGAGTGTTACCGACACACAACTCCACTACTCCATCATTCCACTACCTCCACTTCCCACGAGAAACGTGAATGAGGCTCAATGACTTGTATAAATAGGCTCTCCGCCCTATTTTCCAACAACAAGGAAACACAAGCCAAGATAAGACAGAAAAACCAAGTGTTGATACCGTCACATTCAACCATTTTCTGTTACAAGTCATAAGCAAACCAACACCTTCACAATCTCAACACCTTCTTCGCTTCCCTCCCTAAGATCAACCCCATCTCCTTCACTTTGTGACCGAAACAAGTCTGGAACGGCCATTTCTTGGTTTAGGCCGGGACTTGCACGTATTGATCTCTCGAATCTACAAGCACTCACCGCGCAAAGTGCATTTGTTGTAGGTTTAAATTCATTCCTCATCACACCCCAAATTACCAAATTCAAATAGAGTAATTTTCACCCATCAACAATTGGCGACCACAAAGGGGGAGATTAATCTCTCGGTTGTAAAGTCAATTTTTCGAAATTCAATTCAATTTTATCAATCTCAAAAGGGTAGATCTTAGAATCGATTCAATCAAAAATCATTATGGTGGAATTAAGGTCTGGGTCAAGAATCAATTTCGATGAAGCCGTTGTGGATAACAATCCCGGTGTTGAAGTACCTCGCTGGAGCTACCGTGGTCAACACATCTCGTGGAGCCGTCACTTCTACCACCAAAGACCAAAAGAGCGGCGGATATCCCAAGTAGGAATAACTCCTCCCATCACTGAGAGCCAGAGTAGCGCAAATCCCGGCATCTCTTCGAGCGTAACGCCTCCAAATGTTACTGTGAGCAACAACTTTCACTCCTCCACCAGACGAGGAGCCGGAGACACAAGAGGAAGGCCGCCGTCTAGTACCATTGCAGACTTGATGGAGAAACAGAAATTCTTGCTAAGACTCAAACAGATATGGCCGCAACTCGAAAGAGGTACTCACTTTCCTTAAAACTTTGATCAACGATTACACGCAAGATTCACTAACCCTTGGAGCTCGGCGAGAGGTGCATTCAATACACCCGGAGCAGGTGTTTCCACTCAGACTCACACGAATGAAGAAACTCGTGTTGCTCCTGAGCGCCAAGGGGAGAGAGGCCAGTCCTCCAACTTCATTACGCGTGAAGATATAGAGCGACTTCTCCAAAATCGAGGAAAAGGGGACCGAACGGACATACACCAACATCAGCCGCCGTACCCTCAAGATGTGCAACGGATTCCTCTACCAAGAGGTTACACCTCTCCCCAGTTCTCCCTCTACGACGGCACTGGTAATGCTCGTGAACACATTTCTCGATTCTTGAAGCCTTGGGGAACATGAATACAATCATGTTCTGCGCCTAAAAGAATTCTCAAAATCACTCACGGGGAGGGCATACACCTGGTACAACAACATTGCGCCTAACAAAGATATCCAATTGGAGCGAGATGGTCGGTGCTTTCTACAGAAGTATTTCTTCGTGTCCGAACAAATCACATTTTCGGACTGGGAAGAATTCTCCAAATGAACAATGAACATCCCAACGACTTCGTTAAAAGATTCGTAACCCAAGCACCGGACTGTCACGACCCGAATGTTACCGAACGACAATTGGTGGAATCATGCATCAATGGGATGATACCCATATACCGCGCCTCTGTTAGAGAATCGGGCTTTCAAACATTCTCTCGAACTCCACGAAGCCGCAAAACGTTCAAAGAACAATCGCACCAAAGATTACTAGAAAGAACCGAGTTGTTCGAAGTGAAGATTTGCGTGAAAGTCGAGGAAGCGGGCGTCTCACAAACAAACAATACAACACTGGCCCTTCGTGAGTGTGGTAAGCGGAGGAGAAAAGAGGAAAGCTTCGATAACTAACAACAAACCAAGCGAACATCTCAAAGACACAAGACTTCGTCTCGAAAAGGAATGAGACAAAACTCCCGCACAAAACGACAAAGACACGGGTTTTCCTTTTCCCATGAATGAAGTGATAGAGCTCTTGGAAGCGTGGATCCAAGATGATGCCGTAAAACTACCCCCTATCAGGCGTCCTCCGACCGAGGAAGAAATAGCGGCTCCTGATACATCGTTGCTACCACAAAGTTCGTCCATCATCCAACCAAAGATTGCAACAGGTTGAAACAAATATTCAGGGAAAAGGTAGAGACAGGGGAACTCCAGCTTGGAAACGAAGGTGTTCATAGAGATCCTCTACCTATCAGGAACTGCATGATTTCTGGGGACTCTGTTCGCAATACCGTGCAATCTATGATGGAGCACATGTGTGAAATCTTATATTTCTCCAAGGGACAGCGTCAAGACATATTTGCGGCCCTCAACCACGTTGTGTCAGGTAGACGTTTGCATCCAGTAGCAGTCCAAGAACCTCAGTCTTTCCTGAAAGATGCGAGCAAAGGGAACTAGGGACTCCTAACCGTCACTCGTTTGAGAAACGTTGAGTTCGATAACGCGTTGATCGATACGGCTTCAAAGTTTAACATCATTACAGTCAAGGCCTTGAGAGCGGCAAAGATCTCGAAGCAAGAAGCTACTCGTCATCCAATCATGGTCGTGATTCGGCAGGAGAGCTTAGAGATGCATATGGATACATTGATCTTGAAGTCAAATTGGGTGATGCCTCGACGCAAGCAAAGTTCTACATAGTCAAAGACCATCCCAATTACGACATGATCCTAGGAAGCTCTTGGATGCAGGACAACAAAGCCATACTGGAAGTCTGTCCTCTACCGGTGTCAGTACCTGAGAGAATCTCCAACACGCCTCTCGGACCCCGATGATCATGTTTGCTGCCGCATCGACAACTTTCCGACGTGACACAATTTTCCGGAGAGAGCCTGTCGGCCTACACTGAAAGGTTCCGGTCTCAAGTAAGTCTCATCACACAACCCTCCTTGCAAACTACCGCCTATCATTCTGACAAGTCCTGGGGACTGGCTCCAACCGACAAACCGACCCCGGCTAGGAGATGTGAATGGGAAGCCGGCCCTTTCAAACGTTTTATCAGAGCATAGAAGCCAGTCTTGGTCAAAGACAACAAAGCCAAGGTCCAAGTGTCCGCACGCTCAAACCCATTCGGAATTGGAGACCTAGTGACGAAGGCGACTACATTCAATGTTGGAAACATGACGGTAAAGATGACCACTCTACCCGGCTCACCCACCAAAAGAGAAGATGAACCGCACTGCAGCGAGATGTTATCCTAGGTGGCTACCGCAAGCTCATCAACGCCGATAACCCGGAGGGCATAACAATTCACTCACGATGGCTCAAACCTTACCAAACTTAAGATACCGTGCTACCGCTTCCAACATACCGCTTTCCAAAGATCCTACACACCTTGAAACGCTGTGCTATATTTTTCCAAATGTTTCCTTTTATAATTTCATGTCATATTTGTAATCCCTCCGTAAAATGATTGCAATACTTGCATTCATATATAGCTAGGGTTTCAATTTTCAATTTTCAATTGAAGCATTATTTTCATCTGAGAACCTCTTTACTCCTAAAAACACCAATCCCTGAGTCAGCCTAAATCAGCCACTTGGAGCAAGAAAAGAAACCCTAAGCAAACATCTCACGGATGAAGGAAATAGAACGTGTGCGGAAAATGATTTGAGCCATCCGCCCAAAGAAAGCCGGAAGATATTGCATCACAGTCCATGGATATTCCATTACAAAGATAACTTCTTTTATCACTAAGAATTATGTATGAAGGCGCACCTTGCGCCCGAGAAGGTTCGATTCTGTGCTTGGCAAAGGATTCTAAAGGAAAGCTTTATTCAAATAATCAACAAAAAAACCTTGAACTCAGCCGCCACTGAGTACGAGGAAGATGTTCGAGCATGCAGAATATACTTGGAAAGAAAAACAAAACAAAAGGAATTTCAATCATCAAGAGGGTCGGTCTCGCCCACATCACCGTCGGCCACACCGCCGACGCACCTCCTCCGGATCCTCCTCAACTTCTGCATCGGCATCCCCGCTAGCTAAGCAACAAAGAGCGCACTCCATCCCAACATCTTCGCAGAAGCATCAAAGGGCATAGCAACACCAGTGGGCCACGCAAATTGCCTTCGAATGTTCGAGTTCGTCTCAGTATCGTAATCAAGGATTATCACGCCGTCCCGAACCGCGTAATCACACTTGCCTTCATTCGGGGTCGTTCATGCTCAACTTTCCGCCTTCAACCGCGGTGCAAATCTCTCGCCTTGCGCTTACTAGTGTTCCAGCTGTTTCCTCGCGCCTCCGCCGCTCCTCCATGTCAATTGCAAAAAGTGCACGATACGTCCTCCGACAATACGAAGGTGGGAGATAGACATCCCCCGTATAGCACATGCCCGACTTCACGAAGAGGAAGATCGATCTTAGCCATCACTTCTCCATGCGCATGGTTTTCAGGCTTGTCAACTTCAAAACTTCTTTCTGGGAAGCAACAGAATGAGCGTCTACCGCTTCCATGATAATCTGCAGAGAAGAAGAGGTTATGAGCACACACAAAAAAAAAAAAAAAAAAAAGAGGATCATCAAAACTATCGATCAGCCTAATCGAAAATCGAGAAGCAAGACTCGAGATACCGGGGATATAGAATAAACGACCACGTTGAGATAATTCTTTATAATCTCACAAGTCGACGTAATCCCGTAAGGGAGAGAGTCTCTACTTACCACCTATGAAGGCTACTAATTCGGGATAACAATCAACAAGGCTTATCAAATATGCCTGAGGAAGGCCGTGTATAACTAAGGAAGTACACCTGAAGGAGCGGCCGAGCTCATACATGTACATGAGGAACCAAATCGACTCACCGGATCAAGTCCTCGTTTCCTTCGCATCCTTAATCAAGACCAACCAGCCTCCAGGGAAACGCCCGACAATGTGAAACTATCCTAAATATGTATTCACTCCAAATTTGGTCATTTCTCAGATATGTCACCATCTCATGCCTACCACACAATAGTGTAACCATTTTGTGCTAGGCAGGGGACTTAATGTTGATGGTGGATTTTCGTTTAAGGTTAAATTTGTAAGTAACCAGAAAAATCATGCGCTGACATCTTGTAAAAGATAAAGCCATTTATAAGTGACGGATACTCCTCACTTAATTCACCAAGAATGGAGCATGTAGCAACAATCCCATTCTCTCGTGAATACATGAAATTCCTCCAAAGTTGGAGCATGTAGCAACAATCCCTTCCTCGTGAATTTCATATCAGCCTTTGTATTTCCCGTACCCATTATCGCTGTGGCATGACGACCGAGTATTACTCTTACAGTAACACGAACCTCCAAGCACTATAATGAATCCATGTACGAAATACCCGCATGTGCCGATTCTCGGTGTTATACTAGCCCGAGCCCTCTCGTGTGTTATACTAGCCCGATTGAGCCCCTCTCTGTGTGTTATACTAGCCCGATTGAGCATCCTGGACTTGACTCGTATCGGGCTCCTCCTGATATGATTCGATCGCAGTCATCCAACTCCACAAGCATGATTGATGACCACGATCAATTCCATCACCCCCAAGGGTATGGAATACACACGGCCTTAGCTTGCCGATATGATCTCGATCGCAATCATCCAACTCCACAAGCACGATTGGATGACCACGATCAATTCCATCACCCCCAAGCAGTATGGAATACACACGGCCTTAGCTTGCCGATATGATCCGATCGCAGTCATCCAACTCCACAAGCATGATTGGATGACCACGCATCAATTCCATCACCCCTGCTGTATGGAATACACACGGCCTTAGCTTGCCGTATATGATTCGATCGCAGTCATCCAACTCCACAAGCATGATTGGATGACCACGCATCAATTCCATCACCCCCAAGGTGTATGGAATACACAAACACCCCGCATGGTCGACCATTGGCCTTCGCTTGCCAAGAAACCGTCCATACCAAGCATTATGGACGAAAACCCTAAATTAGGGTTTGCGGCATATTACATGTATCGCAAAACGGTCTCAACCGTCCGTCTTCGCAGTATAGATGGAGGGTGTAGATGTAGACTCAAAAGGCCCGAGCATGTCGACACAATCACCATGTGACCGCCTACACGCTTGACCAATCGGTCAAAGCCAACCGTGGTTGGTTACAACAAAACCGTCCGCCCAAAAGAGCATGGTCGCGCGGCTTTGAAAGCCAAAATTAGGGTTCAAGCCATCACGCGCGTCCATCTTCTCCTAGGCACGAATGGAGGGTCACACAGATTAGATTAAACAGTCCTAAGTTATACCAAAGATGACCACCGTGGGCCCATCTACCTCCTCTGCGGTCGGCCAAGGCATATCACGCCCGGCCAATCCAAAACGCCCGCTCGAACTCCGCGGTTACATCTCCCAAATCCTAAACCGATCTCGACCGCTCAACTTCACCTGATGATTTGAGTGGCTTAGATCACGTTTTCATGGGATAATCGGTATAGGTGTGAACACCAACCTACCACCTACACGGTAGTATGATCGACCAAGACCGACCAATGTTGGTCGCCTCAAACGCGTGCCCAAACTAGGGATATCACGGGGTTTCCAACTCCTTTGCGGCAAGGATTGCCGCAAACCGATCTCGACCACTCCTCTTTACCTGGCCAAATTGAGTGGCCTGGATCGCGCTTTCATGAGGGAACGGATTACAAGCCTACACCATCATGCCGTCAACACGCATGTATGGTCGGTCCTCTCCAAAATCCTTCCCATGCTTGGTTTCGACCAAGCTAAAGAGTGATGCTTGCGCACCTCTTTAAAAACCCTAATTTCATCAACGGTCGCAGATGAGTGTCTCAAACGTCATCTCATCCGTCCGACCTCACCAGCTTGGTTATACAACCTCGGTCAGAGTTATTTGGTTAGTGAGCAGTCATTACACATCACTTTACCACACCGTAATGCAAAGACTCGCATAAAATACACACGATACTTCACAAGTATCGACTTGTGAATAAAATACACACTTTCGAATAATGCAGCTTATTCAATTCAAAGATCACATGTTATCTTTCGTGGAGCCACAATCCACATTCCAGGACATCAATCATGTCACAAACTCGGGGATACATACCGGGGTATTGGTCTCGCGGTTTACGGGTGCAGCGTGCGTGCAACGCGCCATCACAAGAACGTGTTAGGAAGTCATGGACGGTTAGAGATGAACAGAAAAGTGGGCAAGACCGGTCGAGTGTTACCGACACACAACTCCACTACTCCATCATTCCACTACCTCCACTTCCCACGAGAAACGTGAATGAGGCTCAATGACTTGTATAAATAGGCTCTCCGCCCTATTTTCCAACAACAAGGAAACACAAGCCAAGATAAGACAGAAAAACCAAGTGTTGATACCGTCACATTCAACCATTTTCTGTTACAAGTCATAAGCAAGCCAACACCTTCACAATCTCAACACCTTCTTCGCTTCCTCCCTAAGATCAACCCCATCTCCTTCACTTTGTGACCGAAACAAGTCCGAAACGGCCATTTCTTGGTTTAGGCCGGGACTTGCATGATTGATCTCTCGAATCTACAAGCACTCACCGCGCAAAGGCATTTGTTGTAGGTTTAAATTCATTCCTCATCACACCCCAAATTACCAAATTCAGCAGGAGTAATTTTCACCCATCAACACCTATATTCATCCGCATGTATGAAACCATGCCAAAGAATTTGGGAAAGCTGAGATAAATTCAAGAGGATTATGTGGCTCTTGAAGAACTTCAAGATGGTACCTACGACAAGTTGGTAAAAGGAACTAACAGAGTAGCGAATGTGGTAGAACCACAGAACCCACAGGTGCGAGCCCAAGAAGCAGGGCGACCCAACAATGGGTCAACCCAGTTCAGTAAACATCGGAGTGGAGGATGGAAAGGGCGATACCAAGCCCAAAAAAAGAAGGGAAAATTCGTAGACCCTGTCTACACGAAGCTAAATACTCCCATATCCGAGATCCTCAAGAAGATCGACGAAAAATACAAAATCACTTACCCATGGAACAGAGGTCAGCAGAAATGAGCGGGCCAAAAATAACCGATTTTTATGAGTTCCATCAATTCCATAGCCACATGAAAGATTCGTGTAGGTACTTGAAGAAGATGGTACAATATATGATCGATGAGGGGAAGCTCCAAGAGTACATCGCGCAACCAGCGATCCAGCCATCCACTGGGGAACCCGTACATCGTGTGGAAATCCCTCGTGAGGAAAAGTATCTAGGGTGCAATATAATATCGCATTCAGCTACCATTGCTCCCACACCTGAAGGCAATATTACAGACGATTCACAAGCGAAACTTCAAGGTGACGAAGTTTTCAGTGTAGCTAGAGAGCCCCCATGGAGGAGTGGATGAAATTACCTATCATCTTTTCAGCCTTGGAGGCACCTGATAGAGGTCGAAACCACAACAACCCACTAGTGATCACGATGGCCATTACACTTATCGAACGCGAAGGCGAGGAATAAAGACTTAAATCATTTCCCTGGGCCATGCCCAAGATTTTGATCGACGGAGGAAGCTCTGTCGAAATCTTATTCTATGAGACATTCAAACAGATGGGTCTTAGAGACGATTGCCTAATACCCTCCGCCTACAATGTATTTGGCTTTAATGGTTCCTCAACCCGCCCAAAGGGCGAGGTGACACTAGAAATTTTGGTGGGAGAAATACTCATCCTAACCACTTTCTGTGTGATGGATGTATTGTCACCCTACACAGCTATTTTTGGGCGGTCCTGGGTCCATGGGATCAAAGGAGTCGCCTCGACTTACCATCAGAGGCTAAGGTTCCCTACGCCCAATGGAATCGCCGAGATCGTCGGCGACTCAGGCGAGGCAAAATATTGCTACAAGATGGACGTCCAGAACGGAGAAAAGAGAATAAATTCCTCAAAGGAAAAGAAGAAAAGAGCCAAGAATGCTAGGAACCATGCCGAGATTGATGCCTACATAGCAGAAACAAACGAAGCCAGATGCTCAGGCTATGAGCCACCCCCAGATGTTATTCCGACCTCGGACTCACCTATGGGACCCATACAAAACCTCTCCGATGTCGGAGAACTTAAATCAAACTTCTCAGCCTCAGAGCCGACGAAAGAAGTAAACATTAGAACACCCGAAAATCCGGGTATGGTTAGAATTGGAACTCTCCTCGGCAAGGAGGAAGAGGAAAAATTAGTTCAAGTACTAAAAGAATATTCTGATGTCTTCGCATGGCAAATGGAAGATATGCCTAGAATAGACCCAAAAGTCTGTTGCCACCACCTGAAAAATAACCCAAAGCACAAACCCATGAGGCAAAAGATGCGAAAGGTGGCACCAGAATACCACGAAGCCATCCAAAAAGAACTAAAGAAAGTGGAGGCATCAAGATTCATCAGAGAAGTACAATATCCAATATGGATATCCAATATGGTTATAATACCTAAGAAAAACGGAGGAGTAAGGATCTGTATCGATTTCAGCGACTTTAATAAGGCCTATCCGAAAGACAGATTCCTGCTCCCTAGCATCAATCAGCTCGTAGAAGCAACCTCAGGATACGAATTGCTATCCCTCATGGACGGATACTCGGGCAACAATCAAATCCCCCTCACCAAGGAAGACCAAGAGAATACTGCCTTCTTCACTCCCGAGGCCTATATTGTTACACTAAAATGTCGTTTGGGTTAAAGAATGTAGGCGCTACCTACTAAAGAATGGTGGAAAAAATGTTCGATGGATGGATACATAAAACCTAAGAAGTTTATGTGGATGACATGCTTTTCAAAAGCAAACTTCCACAAGACCATGCGAACGATCTCAAGGAGATCTTTGAGCAAATGAGGAAATTTAACATGAAGATTAACCCTGCGAAATGTGCCTTTGGAGTAACCTCAGGAAAATTCTTGGGATACTTAGTCACTGCGAGGAATCTAGGTGGATCCCGAAAAAGTGTGAGCCATACTAGAAATGCCTTTGCCTGCGACAGTTAAAGATGTGCAGAGACTGAACGGTCGACTAGCAGCCCTGGGGAGGTTCATAGCTCGATCATCCGATATATGTAAAGACTTATTCAATACCTTAAAGAAGGGAGAAAATTCTCATGGAGCGCCGATTGCGAAGAAGCCTTCCGAGAAGATTAATGAGCATTTGGCCACTTTGCCAATCCTCCAAAAATTTGACCCAGGCGAGGACTTTTATATCTATTTATCAGCAACTAATACCTCGATTAGCGCAGTGCTAACTTGTATAGATAAAGAAGTGGAGAAACCAATCTACTTCATAAGCAAAACTCTGACATCCGCAGAGAAGAATTACTCCAAGATCGTGAAGATAGTTTTGTCCTCTTGGTCTACGCGACACAAAAACTACGAACATATTTTCATGCACACACTGTGAAGGTTATCACGAAAGCTCCAATAGAGTCTGTGTTAGATCGCGCTGACAGAGCTGGCAGAATCTCCAAATGGGGGGCAAAAATCAAATAATTTGGGGTCAAGTATCAGGCCCAGACAGCAATTAAAACTCAAGTGGTTGCGGATTTCTTAGCCGATTTCCCCTAGAGGATGCTTAAGAAATTGAGGAAATCCCCGGGATGGAGGACGAGCCAAGACCCACCCAATCTACTTTGCTCAGAAAACCCTAGGCGATGGGAAGTCTTTGTAGACGGGTCATGTAATTCAGAGGGATCGGCATCGGGATGGTCTTTACGACCCCGATAGGCTGTAGGATTGTTTACATCTTAAGGCTAGAATTCCCCGCTACCAATAATATAATTGAATATGAAGCAGTCATTCATGCTCTCCGGGTAATCATCGAACTCGGCATCACCGAAGTAAGATTCACAAGTGATTACCAACTCATTTTCGGGCAGATTGATGGAAGGTATCAGGCCTCGGACCCATGTTTGCAGCCCATACCTCTAACTCACTGCAACACTACATAGAATGTATACCAAATATCACGTTCAGACATCTAAATAGGAGCAACAATAGGCACGCAGACGCCTTAGCTTTTATAGCCTCCATGACGGTAGATCCGGAGGCCACAAATGTCCGAATCGAAAGGGTCATGCTCCCCTCCATACCCTTAGAAGAATATATGGAAATCCTCAATGTAAGCTCGAAAGTCTAAGAAGAGGCCTTGCCTGAGGACGATTGGAGAACACCAATCATAAAATACCTAGTCAATGGAGATCTCCCAAGCGATCAACAACTCGTGCACAAAGTGATATCACGATCTGGGAATTACCAAATGAAATGGTATTCTCAGAAAAACAAATCGATGTCTAGTACCTCTACTCAGATGCCTTTCCTTCGATGAAGGCCAATAAATATTGAGGGAAATATACTATGGTTGTGCAGGGAACCATTGTAGGATCAGAATATCGCGACATCAATACTTTGCGAGATCAATAAACAACAGCATTGCGAAGGTGTCGCAGGGAAATAATATAAATGACGCAATGGATGACGACAAATGAACAACAGAGAAAAGTGTGAAGATTTGGCGAGATTTAGGAGTGTCGCGAAGACAAACACTTATACACTTGCGATACTTCATGAGTCATTCCCGAAAATAAAGGACAATTAGTCATCATCCACTATGTAATACCCTATATAAAGGGTTGAGTAAATCTGTTGGAAGAGAGTTCTTTTTGGATTGTTAAGCAAGTCATTAGAGAGAGAAAGTTAAGAGTGATTGTAATTTCTTTAGCTCAGTTCTATCTTTCTTTGTAAACATTTCAAGAAAATAATCAATAAAATCTATTGTTACTCATCTTCAAATGGATTAATTGAGTGAATTATAGTAAGGGGTGTAGTGTGGGATTTCCCCCAACTACATATGCGCTAGAAACAGGATGGAGTAGAAGATCAACCTTGTGAATTGAAAGAATCGGGAGTAACAAGAAAGAAATTTTGAATAACTTTCAACAATTTACTAAAATTGAGAAATGACTAGAAGAAGGAATGCATCGAACAACCAACAATTGTAAGGAGAAGTGGGAGATTAGCTGGAGAAAGGAGAAATGAAGTAGGTGAACCATCAAGGATAAACGCAAGAGATAGAGAAGAAGGTCAAATTCAACCACCAATTCAACCACCAATTCAACCAAGACCGAATAGAGTAATAGATTATGATAGGGTGAGCGTGCATACATGGAGATCGATTCTATGGAAGAAAGAGAAGAAGTGCAACAATTGATAAATAATGAACAAGAGGAGAGAAATCGAGAAGAAATGGGAGAAACAACATAGAAATGAAGAAATCGCAAAGATTAGAAACGTTGAGACAAACAATACATGAAGAAAGGCGATTAGAAGCGGAAGAACGCGCAAATTTAACAAGGCAAAACCATGAGTTAAGAATGGAAAATATAAGGTTGCAGTATCAGGAGGTCGAGAAGTAATACCGATCAAGATCAGATCGGTTAGAGATGATATAAGGAGAATATTACCTGTCGAAAATGTTAATGAAGAGAATCTAGGAAGAGAGCCAAATCTCGGTGAAGGATGCTGCGAAAGAAGGGAAGTAGTGTGTATTCCACATCCTGAGATTTTACAGAATGACCAAAATAATGGAAATCAAGGAAATATACAGCAAAATAGTCCAATTGGTGAAGAAAATCAGGAAGAAGGAAGAAGAATACTGCATGGGAGAGAAACACAGAGGAGACAAAAGGAGATTGAAGATGACATCGAAAAGCATTATATTGAACAAGCGCGTCTAGCTCGCGAAAGAGAAAGATTAAGAGTAGAAATGGAAGAACGGGAATTGGAGGAAGCAATTCGGCGGAACAATCATGACAATCGAGAAAAAAGGCGAGCAAAATCGCAACAATGGAAATATCAATGAAGAGTATGAAAGAATACAAAGGAGAGCTGATAGACAACCAAGAAGAGAAAATGATGAATACAATGGTGTGCGAATTCGAGAACGAGATGGAGGAGAAAGTCGCAGAGAAAGAAGAGAAGAAAATGCTGAACAAGAAAATCAAGGTAGACATGAACGCAGAAGGAGAGAGGCATAGCTAAAAAGACCAATAAATTCGAACCCCGATATAAATGAACAAATCTTAAGAGAGTTGGCAGAGATGAGAGGAATGTTGAACAATAAAAGAGGAGGAGGGAGGAGACAATTGGATGAGGCAATCGAAGAAGCTGCGAAAAACCCCTTTACACTAGAGGTGCAATTGGGAGGAATACCTCCAAAGTGCAATTTACCCGCATTAACCAAAGATTTTTGATGGAACAACTTGTGCAATACAACATATCAAAGCGTATGTAAGATGTATGTTGCAATGGGAAAATCATGATGCCATATTATGCAAATATTTTTCATCAAGTTTAACAGAGAAAGCAATCAAATGGTTTGAGGGTTTACCAAGAAACACAATCACATCATTCAACCATTTACAAGCTATATTCTTAGGGGCATATATAAGTAACAATTCCTCGCGACCAGAATTGAAGATGTATTTGGGCTGAAACAAAGAGTTGGCGAAAGTTTAAAACACTTAACTCGTGAGATGGAAGACGATGTATAGCGAGATGGATGGACGAGTGGATGAAAGATATCTCATTTTATCATTCATAAACGCTATGTTCGCAACCAATTTGTTATATATTCAAATCTTTAGAGTTAAGAATACAATTACAATGACCGAGTTAAGAGAACTTCAGGAGGAATATATTGCTTTAGAGGAAAGGCAAAACGAGATGGAATCATACCCAGCCATGCGAATACAAATTCAAACGTCGCGAATGCAAGTTTATTACCCAAACCGATAAACACGGTCGCGAGCACTTCGCAAGGTCAACAAGAAAGGATAATAGATGATGGACAGCCAAAGATAGTAGCCATGGGAAGCCGTGATCAAGAAGAATTTGAGAGAGAAAGGAATTACTACAACCGTGGCGGCAATAACAAAATTCAAAGACTTGATCATCCGCAAGAAACTTATGGAAGTCAAAGGCATAATTATCATGGAGGTAGAGACGCCACAGAGTAGTATGGGAAGAAATCAAAATGCCACCATTAAATGCTAGCGTTGAAAAAATATGGGAAGCTATACTCTTGATGGAAAACATACCTGCGCCATGGAACATGGGGAATGAGCCACCACCAAGTGATAGAAGTCACGAGTTCTTGTTCTTACCACCGCTTTCATGGACACTTAACAAATGACTCGCAGAAACATAAAAAGAATCATCCTCAGAATGATTGACCAAGGAAAGCTGAGTCATTTTCTAAAAGGTGAAGAGAAGGTTCAACCGTTACCACCACCGCCAGAAATACACAGAACAAACTCAGCAAAGGGGAAAGAAACATTCGTAATATAAGTTGGGAAGAAAGCTAAAAATTTGTTTTGCAACTCCATTGTTCATTCATACCGAACAATTGAAGATTTTCATGATAACGTTCTCAGTAGGGTTTTTGCGAGGGATGCTAATAATAAAGAAGTGATGAACATTACGAAGACGTCGCAGTTAAAAGAATGGCAAATGCAGATTATTTCTTTCAACGCATAAGAGATTCCTGAAGGCAAAGAGACGCATGACAACCCATTGGTTATAAAATTGGAAATTAATCCAAAACCTGTAGATGGCGAAGACGACGAAGGTAGAATTGTCAGCGATCAATATAATCTTGATTGATACAGGGAGCTCAAGAATATTCTTTTCTACCATACTTACAAGACTATGGGGGGGAAGGATGAAGAATTGATACCTTTGACATATAAGATATATGGTTTCAATGGAACAACGAATAAGCCTAAAGGAGAAGTTCATATGAGAATACCTTTGCAAGGATTATCAACGGGATTTTGTTCGTGTTGATGTGGAGTCCCCTTATAATGCATTGATCGGAAGGCCATGGTTGCACGAAATTCGGGCGTAAGGCCAACTTATCATCAATGCATAAAATTTCCTCATCCTAGCGGTGTTGGAATTATAAAGGGAGATTGGACTAAGGACAAAAATGCTATGAGATCGACGTGGAGAGTTTCGAAGAGAGAGTCTGCGAAAAGAAAGGGTTGGAAGCAACATGCAAAAGATGAACAAAGAAGAGAAAGATTAATGGTGGATGCCATTGATGTAAGAGGAGAAGATACATTGCGAAACAAGTGCATGAAAACAAAGTGGAAAATTATGATGGAAAGGAAACATTAAGAGATTTGAATGGTGTAGAGGCAGAGAGTAAAGCTGAGCAAAAGGTATAAGAAGTGAATAATCATCAAAAAGCAATAACAAAAGCTTGTTAAGGGTAAGAGGAAGAAAAAAAAAATAAAAACAAAAAAAATATTATAAGAAACAAAATATGAAGGCCCGAGGAAGAATCTCAACTTCATCAACCTTCCTTTGAATAAGATGTGACAACTATTCTCCAGTTGAAGAATTGTCAAAATCTCCAACTAAAAGGATCTCGCCATTAAACAATTTGATTGAAGAATTGAAAAATAAAAATGATTAAACAATGTAAGATTGTGCGATAGCTTCGCAAACAAAATGAATGATTGAATGAATTAGCAAAAATGAAAGAGTGAGTGAATGGGACGAACCTTTATGGCGTACACCCTAGTTCGCGAATGATATTTCGCAAGAGGCAAATGTAAGACCTAAAGTGCGTCATATAAGGGGGTATCTCTTGACATGGCTCAGGGGAAAGGTTACACCGCTCCTGGAACCCGAGTCATGGAGATTTGGGGCCCATGAAAGCCTATCCGGGAGAGATACCTTGGATTTCCAACTATATATATAAGGTTATACCCTGGTTGGACGCCCGAGGGTCTCTTCCAAGGAGTCAGTGTATGCTCAAGGCGCCGGGGTACACGGTTGAGCCAAGAGTGCCTGGGACATTTGAAGTGTCTCGGCCATTCTTGGCAAGTCTTGGTATATGTTGCACTCGGCCCGAAGAAAACTCCACTTAGGGTGCAGTCTCGTAACCATAAGCCATATAGGTATAAGGGATAAGAGGTCACGAAAACAACCGGTTGTTGTTAAGACCGGATGGGAGGAGCTAGTCTTGTATGGCCGATGTACGCCTCCTTGAAGGGGCAACCAGGGAGAAGATAAGGGCGGCACCCTCCATTAGGGAGCTGATAAGTGTCAAAAGACGCAAATGTCATGAGGCTTTATTTTCGCAAGGAAATTTAGGCTTGTCATATTTGTGCGATGATCCTGTAGAGGCAATAATACCGACGCAAGGATAAGGCGAGATCAATGGGTTTTTGCATGAAAATGCAAAAACGCCCCGCGATTTCGTCGCGAAGACTAAATGTCATGGGATTTTACACTCGCAAGAGTATTTAAGCCCACATATTGTCGCAAATAAAATATCCCCGCAGAGGCAAAAATACTTAACAAATGATAAGACAAGGTCAATGGGTCATTACATGAAAATGTAAAGACGTCCTCGCGATTTTGTCGCAACGAGGGGTGGCGAAATAAGACCTTTAATTAGGAAGGCAAAATAAGACCACACAAGAATGATAAGGCAAGATCAATGGATTTCTTCATTTGTGAAGACATCCTCGCGATCTTGTCGCAATGATGAACTTCAACATAACTAAAGATATAGACATACATAAAATTGAGGAAGCAAATAAGCTTGCGAAAACGATTATATTCCATCACAAGTTACAAATAATAAAGGCCAAAGTCAGAGATTTCATTACTCAGAGATAATTGATCAAATCTCTCATTTGAAAATGAATAACAGAGGCAAGTATGGGAATGAATAGGATAAAATCTTGTTATTCATTTCCACATGATGGATTTATGTATTCATAATGCTGGTCAGTTGAATTATAAAGGAGAATTGCTTGATTAATATGTGCAAGTAAAGAAAACAAAGATTGAATTCATATTTAGCAATCCAAGAAGATTAAAAGAGTATATGTACATGTATTACAAGAAGCGAAAGAAGAAAAAGAAGTTATTTCTTTGAGGATTCTTCTTCTTGGTCAGATTCTTCAATTCCATCATTCTTTTCGCCGATTCTTCTTCTTCGCTAGCTTCACTATCGAGACATCCGAGAAAGGCATATCTTCAGAATATCATCGCGAAGACAAGGATATGAACTAAGAGGAATGCGGTGATCATTGCAAACCGTTTCAATAGTTTGATTGCGAAACGAACAACATTATTGTTGAAATTCGCCATCAGTAGCTTGCGCTTGTTTCTTCAACTTAGAATACTTGTTATTGCGAAGAGAAAGGCCTTCATGAGTTCCCTTTTTCGCACTCAAGTTCTTCAATCCTTGTTTGAAATCTCTTCTGGATTCTACAAAACATATGACAATGAATTAACAACTCAACTCAATATTACGTAAATAAGAAGCAAAAAAGGTATAATAAACAACCTTCTCTATGTCGATATCATATCTTTAACCAAGGCAAAGATGCTCGGATGAAGACTAACATCAACACCTAAGTTATTCCCGGCATTATCTAGAACCTTCGCAGCCCAAGCGAATTCATCATCATTGTTTATAACAAGAAGCGAACTAATTTGATCTTCTCGCTCATTAAGTATAGCATTCTCGACGAAGAGATTCATCTCGTTCAATTTGTACTTCGAGAAGAGATTTTTGAAATGTTGCTAATGCCTCGTGCACCTTTATTAGCAATGCGATCTTTGTCATCTATAAGGCCACTAATTTTCTTCCTTAAAGTTTTGGTTTTCTTATGGGAATCAAGATACATTTGTTTAAATCGGTTGGCTAAACCTAAACTAGATCTATGCTCAATCTCTAAGAGACGATATTTGGTTTGAAGTTCATTTAACGAAAAGGAATCAACTTTGTTTGACGAATTACTTAAAGATTCGTTGAGATGGGTGAGAAGAACATCATTATCCATAGGCTCGGAAATGAATGGAGAAGAATGGCTTCTTCGAGAGATTATATATGTCTCAAAAATAATAAATCGTGCAAAGAATAGTAGATGACAAAGTAAAGATGATTTGAAGAGCAAAAATTTTGTACCATAAAGTTGTTGATTTGCGCTTTGAAGAGTAGATATTTTAGTCTTCTGAGAAGTGGATTCAATTTCCAACCGTTGAATTCTTTCATCTTTCTTGCGAGACATCGCAACTTCCGCTTTCTAGTTCTCGGATCTTCTCTTTGAGTTGGAGATTTTTCTTTTCAAGGTTGTCGCGTCTTTTCTCGAGATCCGAGGCAACAACAAAGGAAGCTCTCCCCAGACTATAAAGGAAAATAAAGAAATTGTTAAGATAAAGCTTATAATCGAAATTACAGAGAAGCAAAGGGAATATGAATATACCAAAGCAAAGTGAGAGCATTTAAGTGACTGGAGGTCAATGTTCTGGAAACTCCGCGAAAAGATTCATTATCCTCTAACAATGGGCATCGCAAATTTTAGCGAGAGCTTCGCAAGTTGCGTATAAATGATCATCTCCCAATCCTTGCATGGAATCGGAGAAAACACTAGACAATTGCGCCATAGCAGAAGTAGTCGAATGATTCTCTTTCGCGGAGGAAGTACCAACCTCATTCTCATCCTCGTCAGAGCTCTCACTGGTTTGAGAACTACAATGAGAAGAGGGATGGGTTTTTCGTTTTTTAGAAAGTGGAGTAGAAGACTTGTCCTTGCGAAGAGTGATTTTATTCTTGCCCTTAACCTTCGCAGCTTCGGGGATGTCTGTTCCTTCAATAACCTTCGCACACGAATGAAGATAAGAAACAGAGGCAACAATATTGTTAAAGAATAGCAAAAGAAAATATTTCTTACTTCATTCGTGATCGATCGAAGTATCGCCAGAGTACTCGCCTTTGGGTTTCTTTCATAACTCTTCCTCGCCTTGTCAACCTGTAAACTTTGCAAATTCAAGAAATGCTAGTCATCGGGAATATCGCAAAAGCAAAACCTGAAATAGGAAATATACCTCTTTTGCCTTCTCGGGCCACTTAAATTCCCAAGGATGATAGTCTGCGAGATCCGCAGGGAGTACGTGTGAACCTGTGATATAGGGTCCATTCAAAATTAAAGGAACAACCCACCATTTCTCATCTTTGGAATGCCGAGGAGTACTATTGTTGCCCGAGTGCCAATCAATATCTTGCATAAGTAGCTTGTCATCGGGAATGTTATCTTTTCTTTTCAACCGAGCACCCCAACGAGATTTATCATTTCTCATATTTATTACTTTATAATTTTCAAAAAGTTTTCCACGGTATACTTCTCAAATGACTATTTCTAAGTTTACGAATCTAGGATCCTTGACATCATCGAATATAAAGATCCTTTACCAGCGCCACGGTTGGAAAATTCAAGCATCGACGGATACAGCAAATTAATTGATAAATAGCTCGCGAGAATTTCTCATGAGCAAGAATTTTATAGAATAATGGTATCTCGGGATTGTATAAAGGAATGGGAAGGCCTCGAGGAGTTGACCTAGCGAGACTATGATTTTTGATCATCACACCGATGATCGTAAAATAGTCTTGCAGAGAATAGACGAAGATTTTTGATCAGAATGGTTGATAAAGTGAAACCCTTCTCTTGTAATTTCTTTTGAGTTTCTTCAAAAGGGGTTTATATGTACGACCAAGTGAAGCCATTGATATAGTATGGGAATGAATGGAGAATTGAAGATTGAGAGAATTGAAGGAGGATTACAAGAGCGTGTTTTAAATTGCGAGGAAGAAAGTTAAAGGAAAGTTGCAGAGGGAAAATAAAAGAGAAAAAGAGAAGGGTAAGAAAACTATATATAGAGAAGAGAATCCTCGAGAAAACAAATGCATTTAATGCGAGATGGGACGTGAATGGTCAAGAATAAGTGGTTGAAAGAGACGTGTCAAGAAAAGAGTGGAAGAAGAAACACCGTAATAAATTCCGTACATGAATAAAACGGATAAAAGTGAACAATCGCGAGATAAAGATGAGCAATTGCGGCATTTTAAAATATTGGTTCTCATGACATTTTCTCCTTCAGAAAAAGACATGAGAAGAGGCAAGATGTAGGATCGAATATCGCGACATCAATACTTTACGAGATCAATAAACAACAAAGATTGCGAAGGTGTCGCAGGAAATAATATAAATGACGCAATGGATGACGACAGCCAGAACAGGAGAAAAGTGTGAAGATTTGGCGAGATTTAGGAGTGTCGCAAGACGAACACTTATACACTTGCGATACTTCTCGAGTCATTCCCGAAAATAAAGGACACTTAGTCATCATCCACTATGTAATACCCTATATAAAGGGTTGAGTAAATCATTTGGAAGAGAGTTCTTTTTGGATTGTTAAGCAAGTCATTAGGAGAGAGAAAGTGAAGAGTGATTGTAATTTCTTTAGCTGTTCTATCTTTCTTTGTAAACATTTCAAGAAAATAATCAATAAAATCTATTGTTAGTATCTTCAAATGGATTAATTGAGTGAATTATAGTAAGGGGTGTAGTGTGGGATTTCCTGCAACTACAACAATGATACTTTTGGCCTCGCATGAAAGAGGACTCAAAACAAATGGCAAAATCATGTTTAGAATGCTAAAAAATTGACAAAAGGAGACACGCCCCATAAATGGATCTAAAGTCTGTTCTAAGCCCTTGGCCATTTGCCAAGTGGGGAGTCGACATCGTTGGACCCCTACGAGCTGGAACGGAACGGAACAATGAAAATACTTAATCGTTTCCACAGACTATTTCACAAAGTGGGTAGAGGCCTCTTCACTAAGGCACATTCGAGATCACGATGTATTGAAATTTCTCTTCGAGCACATTATATGTCGCTTCGGTATCCCAGCCGCCATCGTATCAAATAATGGGGCCCAACTCCGAGGGGAAAATATTGATCTCCTCTTCAACTGTTTCAAGATCAGAAAAAACAAATCGACACCCATCTACCCCGAGAGTAATAGCCAGGCAGAGGCAACTAAAAAAACCATAGCTGACATGCTCAAAAAGAAGCTAGATGGACACGGTGCCAGTTGGTGCGAGCAATTACACAACATTCTTTGGGCTTATCGAACCACTCAGATAGAAGCCACGGGGATGACTCCCTTCGCTCTCACATATGGCACAGAAGCGATCATCCCAACTGAAGCGATGATCCCCACAACTAAGACCGAGGCATGGGAGAAAAAACCTAACCTCAGACATGAAACTCTCAAACCTAGACGATCTGGAAGAGAACAGAAAAATAGCTCTCCAAAGGATAGAAAACTATCATCGGAGATTAGAGCGTGAATACAACAAACGTGTTCACCAGAGGCAATTTAGCCCAGGCGATAAATTCTGGCGCGAGATACCACCATACCAGCGTGAGTCAGGCAAATTTGCACCCACATGGGAAAGACCACTAACAGTCATAGCCAAGGCAGTCGACAGAGCATATCGATTGCTCAAATCAACTGGCGAAGAACTCGAACGCCCATGGAATATGAAGTATCTAAAAGCATACAATGCTTAACACATCTCGTGGATAGACAACTAAATCATGGGAATATGACCCAATCCCAAGTTCTTAAAGGTCCTGAAACCTCCCTCAAATGTACTAAGGGCTTACAAACCCTCTTTTGAGATTAATAAAATTACCTCTTTTGTGTGCATTTTTCCATTCGCATTGGTTTCTACTTAATTTTGTTCATTTTTGATTTGTTATTTTAACATTTTGTTGCTTCATATTTGCATATAGAATAATCATGCCATGCTTGCATTATAAAAAAAAAGTCCATCAACAATATGGAACGGTGCTAACCACAACTTTCATTCTACAATGAAGGATGCGGGTAAAATGCCTAAGCTACCTAAGACGGACATAGACCTAAGGTAATGCCATCACGATCTTGAAATCGGATGATATCCTGCCATAACATAAATTATATGCAGAATCGAGGTACTTTCTTTTGGCTAAGGAAAGAATCACTTGACCGAGATATCGCCCTCCAAAGAATGGTTAAGAAGAAGGTGACTCAGACATAGGATCACCCAACCAAGGGGCAAGTGTAACCTAAACTGGACACTATTAAAAAATGCAGCCCACAAAGGCGCATACCAAGAAAGGAAATCTGCTATGTTTAATGTCCAATACTATAATATGTGCCTTATCCAATTAAGAAACTGATGACTCCTTGGCTTTGTCACCCACGATTGAACCACAAACAAGCATACAGACTTCTCAAAACCAACAAAGCGCACAAACTATTCAATAAAATGTTCCAATTACATACATTCCACGGGAGATTCTCAAAGACATTACATAAAGGAGCATTACAGTTAAGCAGACTCATTACATCTGGTGACCATCCGAACCTCGCCATCGGTGATAATAGAAATTTCTACAGTGGGGCATATACGATTCCAATCTCGGATTGACGTGGCCACCACGAGCAGGAGCAATACCTTGCCTCACGCTGAAGACAGTCAGATGATCAGATATAAAACAGGGGCAAGGTATATACCTTAACATGTTAAAACAGTATTTTATACTTAGCATCCTCCGCAGCTCAGGCGACCTCCATTCACTAGACAATAGTGCAAAAATGTTTCTAAGACAAAATGTGTGAACACACACATGGCATAAAGTGTTCCCAAGGCCAACCGCCGAAGAAACACAATATAGGAAGTGTTTCCAAGCTTGCCAGCAAAAGGAAACACAATAGTAAATACAAAATCTTCTATCAAGGAGTTCAGTCTCTAGGCGGACAGATGAGGCTAAAGACGTTATGCGAAAACACAGGTCTTTCCGAGGAGACATCAGTGATGATCTAGAAACCGGAGCAAGAAAACCGAAGTAACACGTAAATGAGAGGACATACCGTCATGTTAATAAGAATGAATACCTCGTTGCCAAGGAGGACGAGGAGGAAAACAATCACTAGACATAGAAAGCCTTTGCAAAAAAGACTCCAAGATCTACAAAAAAAGAGAATATAACTCCTTTCTCCACCTCAGGAGGGTTTTTATAGGAATAAAATTCCTCGAAAAAGCTAACCAGCTTCTTCAAACCCAAGAAGGTCAAAGACGCGGAAAACAATGCGATAAAAATCTTGAAGAGGAAAGATATCATCTCTCCCAAAAGTCTAAAGAAAGCCGACAGGCGCCTCAAGGCTAACAAACGAGTACACACATGGAGATAAAGACGGGACGATTACAAAGTTTTCTTCCCATCATGTCCCTGGAAAGTTGCAAAGAAAATGAGCAAAATGTGAGGGTAAATTACCTGATGGACACGTGTGAACATCCTAAGGGGTGAACACATAACAAGATAATGAGATAGGAGCACCGAACCCTACTCTTAAAAGGTGAGTTCGTCTGAATCGAGACGCCTGCCACAACGCCACATGAATGACGCGTGTGATGAGTGGTCTAATCCACTCAGACGGTCAAGTCTAAAAAGAAAGACTGCATTCAATGAAGGATAAGAATAGACGTGGACGAATCTACATCGCAATGAAGGATCGGGCGATCTATACTACAACCCAGAGATGATAGATCACGAGGTTCTCTAGAGAAAGGCTATAAGATGACAAGCAGAGCGAGACGACTTAGAGGGAGAACCAAGAAAGCCATCACGAGGGGTAGTATAGAACTAGTACGAAGCAGCGGACGCGATGAAAGACAGCTCCACCCGACCAGGCCTTCACGAGTGTAGTTTGCCTATAAATACCAGTCCATGTAAAAGGAGATGGACAACTTATGTAACAATAGATGGTATTTCTATAGAGAATTCCTGAGAGAGTCTAGATAGAGAGAAAGTAAGAAATCTAAGTGAGATTTGTAGTTCATTCAAGGGTAAGACCTTATATAATTAAGAAAGAAAACATCTTCTTTCCCGTGGATGTAAGTATTCATGGCTGAACCACGTTATATGCTTGTATTAATCTTTACTTTCTATGTTATTTACATCTCGTTCATCTTGAATCTTGTATGTTTTAGTAGTTTATAGCCTTTAGATCTTGTTGGGTGTAGTCATCAGAAAAGATGCAACTACATGAGAGTAACCATCGCATACTATAACGTGGGGGATTTCAAAATCAATTACGCCTCACATGTATATCAAAGTTTATCAAAATACTCTATATCTAATTAAAGTTTATCAAAATACTCTTTATCTAACTAGTTTCTTGTAATAATAATCATGTTTCCAATAATAAAAAGAATCAATAGTAATAATAATATACATCAGTCTCGTAACTTCTTCGTTACATAATTTTTGTTGGATCTTGTTATAGGAACAATTCCTTCTGGGCATGTCCCATATTTATGCCAGGATTGTGTAAAATTTGTTGTTCCCGGGTTATAGAATCCTTTGGGATATGAACTTGGTTTCATCTGTTTCAAAGATGACCAATATTTTTAGGATGAACTTCAAACAAATATATGCATAATCTATGACCAACACAAACAATACATTAAAATAAATATAGAAATAAAGCCAACTCTTATATATCGAAAATATTTACCTATATCTTGTGATTATGAAACAGAGGATTATTCAAGACAATTTGTTAATTTGTAAAAATCATAACAATCGAAAATCTCGTCATTATCTCCCTACAAGTTAAATGTTTGTAAAATCATAAGTAAAAAATTAAACGTCGTATAGGTAGAAGAAAATAATTATAGATATAGTCAATACCTTGATGGTTTTGATTATTGCATTGTTGGATGGTTTCTCAATAGTTTTTCCATCAACTAACTCATGAATCAAAACTACAAGAACGAGCATAACAGATAACACGCTGCTAGTTATGTCCATAAAAATGGCCATTGCAAGAGAAATTCGATCTTGGTTTACGGAGGCGATGAAGATTATTGAATGTGGTGATAATTACTAGGTTTACATAAACGAGGTATAAATATATAGTGGAGAATTTCTCTTAGTTTTGGCGTTTTATATTTAAATATGGTTATAATATAGGTGCAAAATAGGGAAGTTAATCTCTTAAGGAGTCCAATTTTGTGCACAATCCTTTAAAGAGCGAAAATGCTATATGAACAGCACAATGACATCTCTTTGACAGCTAATCCTACGGGGCATCCATAGTGGCCGGACGAGCTGTCTTTTATCTTTGACCACGTCATAGGAAACTAGGTCTACTCTACCAGTTTATCTCTCCAGTTTAAAACACAACAGACAGCACCATGAAAAACTCCATCAATCCTTCGTATTTCGCAAAACCCTTTCTTCTTCAAATAATTTCAGTCACTTCACTTTCTTCTTCAAAATCGTTGGGGTTTTTTCGACGCTTAATATAGATATTATTTTTACATCAATTAAAATGGGATTGAATATTAAACCTAGGAAATCAATTCCTAGTTGCAATTTGCAGTTTCAAGATCGAAAAAAATTGGTAAAGAGAGGAATTGGGTTGAAATCCAGAGAATTCTAGAGATCCTATTTTACTATCATCACAATAAATCTAAACTAATTCTGTAATTCATTCTTCTCTATCTAAATAGATTTTTGCACGTTACGGCTTCATTAGATTTGAAGATCTTCTCATTGTGAATCAGAAATAGATATAGGATATTCCAGTTGTTAAGGGATGAAGATTTTCTTGAGGCGAAAAAAATAACATGTTGTTGCAGGAGATTAAGCGGAGACGGCATTAAGGAATTCTAAACTGAGCAGTACAATGACTTTTTTTTTTTTGTTTAGTGACGTGGAATTAGAGAACAGACACTCCATATCCCAACTGTACCATCCACGTAGGATCAGTTGTCAAAGAGCTGTTAACCAGCTGGTCAAGTAGCAAGATTGTTTAAAGAGTGTGCACAAAATAAAGCAATCTTATTGGTTGTTCTAAAACAACCGACAACTATTTATTTTTTCTAGATTTTTGTTTCAAATAAAATCTTTAATTATTCAAATAAAATAAAATCTTTAATTATTCAAATAAAATCTTTAAAAGGCAACTAAATTACCGGATCCTGACCAATATCTAACCTAATTAATAAGATCTTATTTCAAAAAAAAAAAAAAAAAATCAATATCACCACCAGCGGAATTTTTCTTCCTGACTATTAAAACAATCAGGATGATGATATCTTTTCAATTCTGACTATATATATATATTAACATCTTTCCAGTACTTGTTATTGATGACATTTTTCTAACTAGGAAATTCTGTATTGGAGGTTATTGTGATTAGCATCTTTGGGTCGGGGATATCTTTTTATGATGATGATAATGGATAATTATCATTGATGGTTAAATTTGTAGAGCTACTAAAATATGTTGATAGTTCATTATGATTAACTCAATAAACAAATAGTTAGATTTGAGTTCACTTGAAATCATGATCTTCCACAGAATTAATATTCATCAAATCATCAATGGCAAATGAAGAAAACATTTCCTAGAAACAAATCATCAAATCATCAATGGCCTGAAGAGATGATGGCGGTGTCTGTTTAAAGTCTTAGTGCGTCAATTATCTTAATTAAACACAAAATTGGTTAAAAAGATCAAAATCAACAATTCCTGGGTGAAAAAGCCATTTAGATTTTGATATTGTTTAAATGGACAATAATATAAAAATAGGCAGGATGTAAACAGTTTCATCCTACCCATTTTCAAATATTTTTTTCTTATTTTTAATTTACATCGTGGATGCATCCAGTTTCATCCTTACTATTTTTTTTAGTTTAAGTCCTGGATGAATCCAGTTTCATCCTTGCTATTTTTTTAGTGTCCATTTCACCCATACTAATTTTTTACTCGTCCATTTGAACCATGTTTTAAAAATATTTGGACAAATGACCCATTTTCCGTTAATTAAATCATACTCCCTCCGTTCCTTTTTAATAGGCTAATTTCTATAAATAAATGTTTCAAAATAATAGGCTGGTTTCCTAATTGGGAAAGTCAAATGTTACCTTAATTTTCTGGGACCACTTTTCTCTTAACTTCTTTTGATGACAAGTGTCATGTGGATCATTTCACTTTACTTCTTTTGCTGACAAGTGTCATGGGACCATTTCACTTCACTTCTTTTATTGACAAGTGTCATGAGGACTACTTTCAATGATTAGTTCTCTTAATTTCCTTAAATTTCTCTAAAAACAAAACCAGCCTATTAAAAAGGAACGGAGGGAGTATAATTTAGGTAATTATTAGTATATCTTATTACCTTTTTAGGATTCACATTAAAACAAAAAACAAAATCTGATTTTATTTATTAGATAACTGACATTTTAAAACAGTCAATGAATCGTTTTGTTATGTTTTTTTTTTTTTTTTTTTTTTTTTTATGCCAAAGAATAGGTGTTATTACTTAAGAAAGTTATCAATGTCTGACAAAAGAAAGTTGTCAAGGAAACTAGGTGGCACAGTACGCCATTCTCTAGTTATACCAAGCTTCCTGCTATACTTAGCTAATTCATCAGCAGGTTTATTACAAAGTCTAGGAATATAGTGACATTTCCATTGTGGAATGAGTTTTAAACTTTCAATGAGTTTTAAACTCTTTAAAGGAGTGTGCACAAAATTGGACTCCGATCCGGAGACCTTTTTTCCCCTTTAATTGCTCACGATTTTATATTTGAAATAACAGGATACCGAAATGGGGAGGTGATCCGGAGCCAAAATTCAAATTCGAATTTGTCCCTAATTTCTCGCGCCAATTTAAGTCTAACTCTTCTGTAGGACTTACCCCACTAGCAGCTGATATTCTTCACTCATATAAATATTTTGCAAAAGAATTGGAAAGAGCATTTATTTTAAGAAACAAATATACTACGAGTACAATTAGGAAACTGAGTCAATTTGATTGCCTCAAACTTCGGTAAGAGAAGATATTTAAATTTAAAGAACTCGATTTTTAAGAAACTATTTTGGTATGTTTTGGTCACATAATCAAATACATATTGGCCTGTCGGATGCAGATATGCAAAACAATATTATCCTCCTGTATATAGTTAGAAAGTAAACAACATACCTTATAATCTTAAAAAAATGAAAGAAACGAATCAGATTTATAAAGACTTCATCGGAGAAAAAGAACAATAATCCGTCATCAAACAAAAAAAACACAACCAAGTTATCATCTTCTTCGACTTTTCTTCTCTCAAATTCAATGGATTCGACGATACATCTCCTCTCAGATTATAAGGATTCAACGACATCAGCACATGATGATGTACCGGTGGCAACAAGCACATCTTTCACTGCACTGCTCAATATGATGGGACTCTTGATAGGTGCGTCATGCGTGCTCGCCCATTACATATCTGAAATTTCGTTTATTTTCGAGTTGAAACTAGCTTGATCTTGCTCTACAGTATAACAAGGAACAATATATGAGGATTGATGAACTACTTTCGTTTGGTTGACATTTTTTCTCACAGGGTTAGGGCAGTTATCGACTGCCTATGCACTACAAACCGGTGGTTGGGCTTCTGCCTTCATCCTATGTGGTTTGTTCATGTTGGGTGCGTATACTTCACATTTACTAGGTCTCTGTCTCGCAACCGATGTTCGGCTAAAAAGCTATGCAGACATCGGGCATGCAGCATTTGGAAGAAAAGGACGATATATATCATTGTTTTTCGTCAACATGGAGTCATTCATGGCACTTGTTTCCTTTACAATCTCCATGACCGATCATTTAACCCGAGTTTTGGACGGATACCGTAACTTCCATATCTCGTTTTTCAGCTTATCTACAGCTCAAAGCCTAACAGTGATTGCGATAATAGTTTCCATACCTTCCGTGTGGTTAAGAAATCTGAATAGCATATCATTCATTTCGACGTTGGGTATTTTGTTATCGTTCTTGATATGCGGTGTTTTGATTTGCAGTTGTTTCTTTGGTGGAATTATAGCTAACAAACCAATACAAGTTTTCCGAATCAATAACATTTTCTCAGTATCGGGTCTATACATTTTCAACATTGCCTCCCACATGGCCATCCCTGATGTCTACAGATCAATGGAAAATCCTGCCACATTCTCTGCTGTAAGTTTATGCACTTATTTTAAGTGAATCTAATTAGAGTTTATTAGGTCTGTAATTATATGTGGTTTTTAAATCGGCGAATCATACTTGTTGCAGATTTCGTTTTTAAGCTTTGGTGTAGTGTCGACCCTATACACAGTTTTGGCGTTTCTGGGAGCTAAAATGTTCGGCCCAGAGGTTAGCTCACAGGTTACGCTGAGCATGCCCAAACATTTGGTCTTTACGCAGATTGCACTATGGGCAGCAATCATTACGCCAATGACTAAGTATGTTTTCTTTACGGTTCCGATGGCATCCGAAGTGGAACATCATCTGCCAGCTAAAATGCTTTTGTGGAAGAAAACAGTTATACGGGGTGCAGCCGGATCTATATTCCTATTAGTTGTTCTTGTTTTAGCAATTACCATCCCCTTCTTTGAAACTGTTCTTGGTCTAACCGGTTCGTTGGTCAGTATTTTTGTATCGGTTATTCTTCCCATTGCATTTTATCTTAGGATTTTCAGAGAAACCATTACGTTAGCTAGTTTAGTGATTCATCTGATCATCATAGCCATATGTTTGGCTATAGGAATTACGGGCACAATATCAAATGCCAGGTCTATGATCAATCATTATTAATGAATTGCTGACCGTTATTTTGAGACAATTCCGATATAATTTTTTTTTTTTTTTTTTTTTTTTTTTTTTTAAGCATGTAATTTTTGTTGGTCGGTTATTTTTAAATAAACAATTTTTCCTTTTTGACGAAATTTTATGTCAAAGAAAAACGTCACCAACAAGTTCGTGACAGTTATCCCCCTGACAACAAATCCTAGTCTAATTTGAGTTGCCATCATTGTCAAATTATAACTAAACTCATTGAAGCTAACGGTGGTTTTGTTTTAGTTTTGGATAGCTTTCAATAAAATAAATTGTTGTTCAAACCATTTTTAAGTTTTTATTTTTTTTCCGGACCGGCCTGATGGCTTATTTATTCTATCAGACTTGTTGCACAATGGTCTTAATGTTATTTGTACATTTTTATCAAGTATATTTGGCCAAAAAAAAATTGTAATTTACACAAAACCGATATTGATCGATATGATATCAATTTTTGTATATTAATTTTCTTTTAACGCAAGTCTCTGATATATATAACCTCAGTGATCAAGATTCCAAATATCAAGAAAGAAAATGGTATGAAACCTTTATCAAGATGTTAATTTCTTCAACGGAACGTAAAAGGATTCTGTTTCTCAAAATTTTAAAATTTGTAAATTTAATGGTAATTATCTTTTGTCCTCAAATGTAATTGGCCATGGGCTGCAAAATAAAATTACGGGGCATTGCCTTTTTCACAAAAAAAATAATAATAAAAAAAAAGTTGATCCTGGATTATCGTTGGGTCCAGATGGTCTGTGCCAAGACTCCCATATACCCTTTGTACCTGCCAATATGTGAAGTGTGAACCAATATGTGATGTGTTAAACCTTTCATGTCTAACTGATCGTAACTAATAGAGGTGCTGGCACTGCCCAGCTCAGCACGCTAAAATTTGAGCACAACCCAGTCCAGCATGTGATTTATCCCAGCACGTAAAAGTAACATCCAAGTAAAACTCACATATTCTCCCGATTCATAAACCCGGCCAGATGCCACTGTGAAAGTTTTCTTGTCGGAGGTGTGGCAATAAATGTTTAACAACTGCATGTTGTACATACTTGTTGGTCTTATACGTAGAATCTATTATCAAAACTTAATAGAAGCATTGGGCCAACTTGATCATCTCCGGATGCGCCAAGAAAATACGAGTCACTTTGCCTTGCAATACTCGCATCCTCATTGTGTATCCATGTTGATCGGCTAACCACTGAGATTGTTCTATAACCACTCTACCATCCCATGCCCTCCTCCTAAAGGTTTCTCTTTTCGCGTAAATTTGCCTTGTTGGAGAAAATGAGTTTTTAATAAAAAAAATTATGGTCTTGGTGTGGTTTGATCTAATGACCTAAAAATCTAAGGATACTCACTCATTTTTTGAGTGAATGAAATGGAACCTTTAGTCCCACATTGTGGAAAACTAAAGAGATGCTCCACTATATAAACATATTTTTATGGATATATTGTAAAACGTAGGTGGAGAGGGTGGGGCAAAAAATACATGTTCCGACCCATGCATATGCGCGTATAACATGCACTAAGTTCCTCTTCTACTCGGATTTATTTTTGGCGATTTTTTCTTTAGGAAATTGATTCCAAAAGTATTTTCTTAAGAGTTTTATTTATGGGAAACACTAGTGGAAAATGGGGGTTTTTAGACCCACACCCCCGACCCTCAATAGCGGTCAATCGATAGTTGACCGGTCAAGACAGTCCTAGATTTAATAAAAATGCGGACCACAACCTAGAGTGTTAATGTTGGTCGTTGAATAAAAAAATTTATTACTATTTTATTCGTTATAGAACGACCCATACCTTGACCGATATCCATAGTGTTTTCTATGGTTAGATGTAGCTTAGGATGGCAGGTGGCATATAGATGGAATCTTGCTATTTCGATTAACAGCTGGGATGATTTTTTCTCCTTACTATTATCGACCTCATATAATCCCTATATATTTACTCTTATCCACTCGTTTTTCTTCTCTCTCTTGTTTTTTTTTTTCATTCATCCATTTTCCTCGATAAGAAAACAGAAACTTATCTTTCTCCCTTCAAAAAAAAAAAAAACTTATCTCTCCACCATGAGTTAACCATCGATCGATCTCCACGATATTTTGATTTTCAGATTTGCAATCGTTTAATTCGATTTCTTCTCTTCCATTTTTTACTTCAAACTGTTAGGGTTTTAATCAATCATTCTTGTTTTTCTTTATAAGAATTTCATCTTAACCCGAAGACCAACTATCAATTTCAATTGAATTTCTCAAGCATCTTATGGTATACTTCTCCACCACTTTTATTTTATTTGATTTTGATTTGCTGTAGAAGTCAATAGATGTTCAGGTGGTTTTATCAAAATAACTGAGTATCAATTATTGTTAAAGTTGTTTGTTTTGGGGGTTTTGGATGAGAATCTTGAGATGTCCTTTGATTTAATCGATCCGATTAGATCTAGCTTTTTCTAATTTCGTTAGGGTTTTAGTTTTTCTGGGTCTGTAGTAACTGTCATCTTCACATTGAGCAGATTTTTATTTTAGGCTTCACTATGTATTTGGTTCAATTTATTTAGTTGTGGGTTTGCCTTTATGTCTTTCGTTATCTTGAAATTTACCCCTTTGCATTAACATATCGTACGAAATAGTTTTGATTCTCTTGCTTTCACCTGATTTGTGAAGAATTCAAAAGATCAATATTTCTAGTTTCTTTCAAAGTCCACAAAAAGTGCAACCATGCCTTTCGGTTTCTTAATACCTTTCTCTCTTCTCTGATAAGTTGTAGTTTTTCTGTGTAGAGCAGTTAAATTGGGATTATCCTGCTAATGAATATATCGTCACCTTTGATTGGTGCATTTAATGAATATAAGAATATGGGATTTTTCACCTCTGATTGTGAATTTGTTTTTGGTGCAGAATGAGTGGAGAAGTAGAGGAGTGCAGCACAGCCATGGATGGGTTCACTATGTTATCCACTGTCTTGAGCCCCACATTATGCTCTTTAGGAGGCCTCTCAACTTTCAGCTAGAGCAGCAACAACAACAGCAACAGTAAAAGAAGAACCATGAGTGAGAGACTGTATATGTTTTTATCCTTTATCTTGTAGTAAAGACCTTCTAATATTTTGGTCTTCTGTGTGTTTGCCTAAAAACACCTTGTTCGTGTCGCTCTAACTCTTATAAATGGTTGTGTTAGAATCATGCAACTACCTAGTGCCTACTAAAGACGTTGATCATAATTGTGCATTATGATTTGGTTTGCAGGCTCAAGCAGTTGATGTGCTGAGGAAATTTAACATTCTTATTGCTCCAACATAGGCTGCTGGCACTGGAGGGGTATGCATATATAACTATCCAATGATATCTTGTCATCTTAGTTCTAAGAAAAATTGAAGAGTATTCAATTTTTCTTTATTTTGCTACTACATAGTTTTGTTTGAATATAACTTGACCGCCTTTCTTGGTATGTCGGTGACGAGGTGGGAACCTGGGATTGGAAACATAGATAACATACGAGGCTCGGACTTAGGTAAATCAAAAGAACCTATCTGAGCATCATTCCTTGTTATCAGTTTCGTTTTTCTTAGTTTTTCTAAGTCTCATTACAAATCATATTAAGTTTAAGGTTATAGTTCACTTGTTTGTGGTGCAGGAAGCGTTTATTTCACTTGATGAATGAACTCCAAACAATCTTTGAAGTTGTTACTGGAGCTGTAAAGAAGCAACAAGTTAAGGAGAAATCTTTATTGTCAAATTACAGCATCAACAAATCAAGCCTATTTCAAAAGTGGTAAAAATCTTCAGTTTCAATTAACTAGCTAATGTTTGAATTTATGATCCCAATTCCTTCGGCTTAGTGTATATGCAATTATTATCTCGAGGTCGGCCCTTTGCTCTGTTAAGCACTTATGTTTATTTGTTTGTTTCGACAACTAAAGCAGCGATTAGCCATCCCACCAGACAAGTCTTACTCTAAGCGAATGCCTCCTCCAATAGAAGATGAAGAGGATGACGTAGAAGTGGATGAGCATGGGGATACTTTGTGTGGGGCATGTGGTGACAACTATGCATCAGAAGAGTTCTGGATCTATTGTGACCTTTACGAGGTATGGTTCTATGGGAAATGTATGAAGACAACTATGATACATATAATTCTGTAGAAACTGCATTGCAATGTGTTTATGCTCTCTTACAGAGGGTACGCATCTATGCTCATGTTCATGTTTATGGTTTTTGTTGTTTTGTTCATAAATATATGGTTTCTTTTAATTGGTGTTTCAAGTAACTTTTTAAGTTTCAATTTGTTAAGTAGTTTGATATGGTTGTTCGTGTTCTTTCCTCTTTTGGATACCCTTCCTGTTATGGCTTACTAAACTTTTCTTAAGACTACTACTAGTTTGATCTGTCTGTCCTACTTCCTGAATATTAACTGAATTACCAATTACAATGTAGATTCCACATGTTAACTGTACTGCTTCCCAGTTATTGATAGCTGGTGTATTATGTTGTTGGAATTTAGAATACTTAAATATTTATTGACGCTCACTAGCACACCATTTACAATGTTTGACGACACACCTGATTTTGATACAGAGCGAGAATTCTTATCTTTCTGTTTACAATGTTTGACGCTAATTTGTTTGTCACATGTGTAGCTTCATTAAAAATTCTACTCCTTTGTTTACTTGCACTGATTAACGTATTTCTTTTTGTACATGGATTGCTAGTCTAGTTTGTAGTTTCTGCAATTTGTTTTGCACATAAATGCATGTATTAATTGAGGCAGTTAATAATTCCTCGTGCAGGCTTTCTTCCAAATGTTAGGACTCGGAAAGGTTAACTTACTGATTCTGCTTGAACCTGCGTTAAATGCATGATAGGCTCATTCACGCATATCGATTTTTTTTTTTTGAAATAAGCTTAATTCCTATTTAGTATGTACGCATAGTTTAAAACTCATGGATATATATGTTTTCTTCCCAACCCCTTGGTCCTTTGGATCATAAAGTTTAAGTACTGTATATTTATGGGTGTGGTTTCAATGGTCTAAAATCAGCCATATGAATGATTAAGCAACATGATTACTAAAGTTGAGTTAGGTACAAGAATTTTAGTTTCTTGAATAAACGTTATAAATTTTCTTCCTAGTAATTCTATGTGACCTTTTCGATACTACTAGGATCTAGGAAACATTGGCCCTCAATTATTACTGAAATTGCTGTCCCTTTCGGAAAGTTATAACTTTGAACATTTCCTGGAATATTAAACATTATAACTTTCTCAACCATCTTCTTTAATGATTTACTGATGAACATTATCACATCCTTTGATTTGAATTAGGTTTCCTTAATTTTAACTGTTTTTGCTTATTTAGGGTTCAAATACGTGGATTTCAGTATATTGGATTGATTTTAATTGTTTGTGTTGTTAGAAGTCGTTCGATTTTGGTATGGGTTTTCAATTTTTTTTCTCTTTTTTAGTTATGGGTTTTCTTAAATGGGATGTGAGTTGTGCTTGTGGGGTTTTCCTGCCATTTTATTTGTATGTTGTTGCTGTGGTGGTGCTTCTTCTTAGGTTGGTTGTGGGTGTATGGTTATGGCTAGTGGTGGTAATGTTTTGTGTTCTGTTTGATGATTGCTCTCTCTATTGCTAAAGGTAGTCTCTTTTTCCATAAAAATTTCTCACTACATACTTTGTGTTCATGCTGACTTGTTAGGTCGCTCTTCTAGACAGCGAGACCACCTGTGAGAAAAGATCTGTTTCTTGCATCAGTGAATGTAAGATCTGCTTCTATTGTATTTGCACTTAGTTTTGTGCTTGTGAGGTATCCCTAACATGAAACCGTTTTGGATATTTCAGCATATGTGGAGGTATTGATGTGCGATCTTGGACCAAGTTCACAGCTGAAGTCGGCATGTAATTCCGCAGTAATGAAAGTCAAAGTTGAGTATTTGTTCTTAATATTCTTGTATTTGATTGTTGTCACCGGATTTCCTTAACGATATACTCTGATCCATGTTTCTTTTGCAGTCATTTTTTGATTTGGAGAACACAAACAATGAACTTAAAAGTGAATTTAAAGGACCTTTACCATAACTTAGCAGTGTAAGGAAACACAGTCTCTGTGATTTTACTATGTTTATCAGTTTTTACAAATCTGATACTTGTCTCATTATCTTGCTGTCAACATCATATCAACAGCTAATAGCAACTGCGCAACTTTAACATTATTTGCATCTAAACTGTACAAGACAACTACATTAAAGCTTGGCAAGGCTATTTGGGGATGATGCAAACCAGGCCACTCGACTCCGAGAAAAGTAATTTGGTGCTTCTAGGTTGGTTAATTGAACTTGTTCAGCTATATGAGTACTCATGGGCACTTTGGATGCTAATTGGATGTTCTGATCTATTCATACTCTTCAGGTATTGAGATTGTGCAGCAGTTCGCAAAGCCATGCGGGATGGTATTGTTGCTGCTAATACTGCAACTGAATAAGCATTGATACTTGTTAGCCTGGCAAACTCCTACTAAACTCTCATCATAGTTTTCTAAATGTTCTCTTTTAATGTTTGGGATAATACCTTGTCATTTTCAATTTTGGCTTGTAATTTTTTCTGGTGAATAATGGTGAAATGGACTGATTTTTCCTGAAATTTTGTGTAATTTCAGGTCGACGAACAACAATTGTTGCTTAATATTCCAACTAACTAAAGAAGGTTCGAGACCCACTATATCTACTTGAGGTAGGTGCTTGATTTTAAAGATGGAAGGCACTATAAAGTTAGGGCAAACACTATATCTACTGGTATGCCTATGTAAATTGTAATTTTTCATTTCTTTCAATTTAATGGTGGTGTTGGTCTTGGTGACTGTTGGTGGTTCATGCCACCACATATTTGGTGGCATGAACATTCAATGCCACCACCACCACCATTTGAGCTCACATTTTTGGTGGTTCGATCATTTATGTAGTACCAATCTATAGTTTTCGTCGAGACTATATTCAACAAAAATATGAAATTTCGTATTTTTCAGTTCCCTGTTTAGTTGCTTTTTTTTTTTTTTACCTTTTTTATGTACATGGAGATTTGAACATTGATTCAACTCTTGATGTTGCAGGAAACTACCTGAATGTGGATTGTGGCATATATGCAATCATAATGTTTTCTCCAGGTATGTATCTTTATTAATCTTCTGACCTTGGTACATACATCCTTTATAAATCAATAACTATAATTCGATATACATGAATAACTTGATTGTCTTCGTAAAACGATATATATCATTCACAACATGGTGTTTTAGATCTTGATAGGGTTGGAAAGATTGTGCTTATGTTAGGTATATTATCTAGTAAAGCTAAGAGGTATTCTTTAGCAATTAGGCATTTGGAAATGGTTGTGAATCTATATCCTGAAATAAGAATTCCCATTGCTCTCCCTAAAATAAGATATCATCATAAAGTGCAGAAGCAAACTCATTGTCTCATTATCATGTACACAGTTACACCTAATGAGCTTGTATTTGTATAAGTCAAAGAACCAATAACCTGATCTTATCCTTATATATGGTAATGAATGAAAACATGGGTTTACTAAGGGAAGCTGCTAATCATGCTGAAAAGAGTTGTTAGTTGTCTAAAGAGACCCCTAACCTTGCTCTTAGTTCAGTACAAGGGACTTGCTATTACAATTTGTCCATCTCATTATATTGCTGCTGCTGCTTGCTTGTCTTCGTAAAACTCGATGAATGTATTGGCAGATCTTACTTCCTGTTAAAGGGTTACAATGTTTAATATGGCACATGTTTGTTTTGCATTCTCTCATATATTAGTTTGTTCATCATTAGAAGATGAAACCAAACATGCTAACAATATATGCTTAATCGATCTATGAGGAATTTGTACTAATCTTCACAACTTTGCACTTTTTGTCCTCCTTGAGTTTTTCTCTGATTGTTGCTTGTGTTTCGGTATCGGTTCTATAATGATTCATGGTTTCCATGGATGAATTTTGTTGTATCTCATGCTTTGTTTCCTCTTCTGGTTGGGATTGTAATAGGGTTTTTCCCATTTAAAGTCATTGATTCAACAAGTAGGTTTCTTTGTTTCCTCATGCTTTTCTCAATCACTGCTCCAACAAAAACTGGTTTATCAGTAGGAAGAACAAAATTGTTGAGTTCTTTTGGTTATTCATCTTGGGGCATCTCTGCAATCTTACCTGCAATACCATTATCGTTCTTACATTAGGATTCCATGTATAACCCATTATGTAACATGTGCTCGAGATATGTCAAGGTCGTGAATTAATGAACTAGTTACATTTGTGTCGTTGTGTCGATGTTGGGCAAAGGCAGGTAAAGATATTGACATCATATTGGTTAGGATGGTACCTTTATAAATCACTGTCCTCTCATGTGCATGGTTATTGTTTTTATAAGCATTTTCTTGAGTATTGTGACCTCCCCACATTAATCAGCTGATGGCTTTTGCTGTGCAGGTACACCATTATGAAGTAGGAATAAGTTCTTCATTATCATCGGAGTTTATAATTTTGTTGTTTAATCAATAGTTTTTTAGTTCATCGTTTTGTAATCGAATCCTAGAACTACAGATTACACTGGTCAGAACTACATATTTTAATCCTTTATGTAATTTGAAACCAATGAATCAATGAATGTTAAATTGAATGATTATTTGTGTGCAAGTTTAATTTTATTCTCATTTTTATTTGATTTGAATTTGGTTTTCATTTGATTCTCATTTGAATTCTAATTTGAGTTTCATTTGATTCTCACTTGAATTCTAATTTGAGTTTCATTTGATTCTCATTTGAATTTGGTTTTCATTTGTGTTTGATTTCAGATTTAGTCAGATTCGATCGGGCTGCATGACCAATCTCGAATCTATTTTTTTATATAAAGATTTATATCTATGACTGATTGAAGTCAGTCATAAAGTATTGACTGTTAAAATCGGTCGTTGATATAAGATTTTCAACGACCCCCAGAGACACGTCATAGCTGAAAAAGACGCTCAAACAGCGACCCTTTCTTTGACCGACAAAGCAAGTCATAGATACGAGTTAAATGACATGCTTTGTCGGTCGCGAAACTGTTGATTTCCACTAGTGAAATTCCTTTCACGTTTTTTACTTGTTTTTGAAGAAAACCAAAACCTAACTTGATTCGCAATAATCTTTTCTTATAAATACAATTCGAAAATCTGTTTTCAATACATATCAGAAGCAATTCTTTTAATCATCTTCTTTATTTGTTTTGTGCGGCATTTTACTTCCATCCCCGTTGCTGAGTTCAAGAGTGGGTAACTTGCGTTGTGCTAACTCAAGTTATATCGGGCAGTCTTATCCTGGACACATCTTCGCTGTGAGGGGTTTAGCATTACTCATCTCGAGTATACACGCGAACTAATGTGTTAAGGACAACTTGTTGAACCTGTGATTCTTCCCTCGTCAAATTGTTTCGGTAGAGTTGTTTTGGATTAGTTATTTACATATTATTTTTGATACATCTAACGTTTTTTTCATTATTGCAAGATCCCAACAATCTTAACCTTGTAACAATGGGAAACAACGGCATAGAAAGACCACAAAAGTTTAACGGAAAGGATTTCAAGAGATGGCAATCCAAGATGTTGTTCCATCCGAGCCATCATGAACTTGACTATGTACTGGTTCCAGGTGATGAATTGTACAATGCTGAAAATTTAACTGAGGAGGAGCTCAATTATAACACGAGGTCTAATTTTCTTGATAAAAATCATATCATGAATGGTCTGGAAGATGCGATGTATGATTTTTACAACACTAAAGATAATCTCACTGCTTATGATTTGTGGACTGCGTTAGAAGCAAAGTATCAAGCGAAAACTGCAGGGAGCAAGAAATTTCTGGTAGCTAAGTTTATGGAGTTCAAGATGACGAATGATAAGTCTGTTGTTGATCAATTCCTCGAACTTCAACAAATCATTAACGAGATTCTCGCTGAAGGTATGGTTATTGATGAGGCGTTTTAAGTATCTGCGGTGATTGAGAAGTTACCATCTTCTTGGTCGGAGTACAAGAAAAGGCTGAGACATGACACTGGGGAGATCAACATGGTTGAATTGGGAAAGAAGATTCAAGTGGAAGAGATGTTGTGCACCAAAGACAAGAACATGTCATCTGAAAGGGACATGACTAACAAGGCTCATGTGTCTGAACACATGTCTTCCAAAGCTGGGAAAGGTGACAACAACAATCGCAACTCGAAGAGATCCATTGATTCAAAGATAAAATGTGTTACTTTCCTCACCATAATGCTCTCTGTTAGAGAAACTTCATGAATCAAGGAATCTACGATTACATAACAATATTAACTTCATTAGTCACATGGTACGTTTTGGGTCATAAGGTAAACTCTAGGCTAGAACAGACTTTAATTAGCTAATTATAGAAAAAGGATAAAGTGCATGCATATGATGAAACTCGCCAAATCGAGGCATCATGGCCAGCATGGTTCCTTTGATTTGTAGATGTCATTTACAACCTTGGGTGTGAAGGAAATTGGTATATCGAGAATAGAAATCTCTGCATCATGGCCACAATGCAGGAGAATCTTAATTAGGAACCTAACCACGACTATAATGAACGAGGAGTGAATGACAACCACGATTTTTTTTTTTTTTTTTTTTTATCGGTAAATAAAATTATATTAAGAAGTAGGCATATTACATAGCTGCAAAAGCCACCATACACGAGGAAAGCTAATAAACATCATAGACACCCAATAACAAGGAGACTAGACACCCAATAACAAGGAGACATAAGTGCAACCCTGCATACCCAAATTAAACCCCTCGTCTAACAAGATAGTTAGACGCCCTATGGGCCATAGAAACCCTAAGACCCACTTAGAAAACCTAGCCCAAGAAGGGGATTTGGAAAAACCCTAAAACTTTTTGTAATTCTTCCAATTCCGCCATGCATCAATTACGGATCCAAATCCACTCCACATTTATTAATCTTTCGAAACCAGCCGCTGTCGCGAGATCGTCGCCACTCTTTCCATTAAGCATAAACAGGTACCTTCCATTAATGAAATTAGTGATCTCGCGTAGAAGATGATCCAAAAATATATAAGAAAACTAGAAGATTGATTGGCAAGAACGCCACAAAACGGCACCCCATTAGCTAAAAAGCCACATCCATGAATAATCCAACATTGTGTTGCAACAGGAACCCCAAAGAACACACCGTCGACACATCCCCACCACCACCTTAAACTTACAACCTTCCAACCAATACTCGGATGAACCGTATCTGTTTAAAAACAGAAACCCCAAGGAAAAAATCATCACGAGATGCTTGGAAGGCTAAAAAGAGGAGATCTGCTAACGGATCCGGCGAAGAACACCCATGAATCTGTCCCGATTTGTCTGCAACCCTGCATTTGAACCGCTTCTAACATCAAAAGCAATCTGTCTTCAAGAATCACAACCATCAAACACCATTTGCAACCGCTCAAAAGAGTTAGGAAAGATTTACACAAAGGCTTTGACTGAAAATGATGATGAATTAAGAAAGCAAAGAAAGATTTTGGATTTGAAAATGGAAAGGATGGGAGAAAAAAAACAAGGAGATGAAGATGAAGATAAAGAGAATAACTTTAGGCTCGAAAAACCACAATTAGAAGAATCCCAACGAACAAGGAGAGAAATCCTTGCTCAGATCTAGTCCGAGGACTAAATCCGAGCAAGAATGGAGGCAGCAGATTAGAAGCCTCTGTACCCTAGTTAGTAAGTTCGCGAATCATTCGCGAATTTTTCCGTATCACGAATTTTACCGTTTTATTCGCATACGTTTGCAACTCCGAACCCAAGTCGCGTATTATGTGGCATTCCCGGATTATTCGCGAATCGTTCACGAATTTTACGTATCCCGAATCCCGAATGATACGTCCGCTTAATTCGCCATAAATTCTTTAGCTTTTACGTTTTTAAAGGCCCCACTTTTTGGGGTTTACTGCCTCCCGGGCATACACGACCCAATATTAGACGTTGTTGTAATTTTTATGAAATAAAAATGACTGAAAAAATTTGAAGGTGAAGATGAGAGAGATCTCAAACTCACTGACCAAACATCTAAACCACTATACCACGTCCTCTTGGATAACTAATGTTGTATATATTATTAATATCATCATATTAATTTTATTTTTCTTTAAATAACTCACACATATGCATAAAAATTGGTCTATGACCTTATAAATATAAATTATTTAGTATATATAGATACCGAATTTTCAGAGCCGAACTCACATTTATAAATCGAATTATACACGTACGTATGCCGTTCCGAATTACTGACGAATCACGTCCCGTTGACCGAATCTTGGACCGAATCTGAATTTTACAAAACCGTATAATACTCGTACGTTTGCCGTTCCGTACGTTTTCCGAATTCCGAATTGCTAACTAGGCTCTGTACTCGCATTATGTTTTAATTAGATTCCCATTTTCTCTCTTTTTGAAAAAAGTACTTAATCTTGTAGAAGCGTATTTTGATCTTGCATGCCCATTTCATGACATGCATGAATATTTTGCATGTACACCCTAAAACTACACACCAAATCAAATATTGTATATTCATGATCATGATCAATTTCACATCCTAACCTAAGTTATGGTATGTTAGAGAGTGTTGGCCTAGCTACTAGTTATGCGCTGGTACCAAATATTTCGGGTAGTCCATAAAAGACAAAAAAAAAATCTCAACCGTTTCACCAAAATGGCGCCCGGCCCCAAAGTCCCCCAACATAGTCGTTACAGATAAATGGATACTGGTAGGATGATACAAATATTGAGGATTTGAAAGAAAAAAAATATGTAGGTTAATTAAAAATATTTTCTCTAATTATAGTCAATTTAGGTATCATATAATATTAATTACTAAGAGTGTATCGCCAAAAAATCTCTACATTACCACAACAAACGCGTAGAAGGCGAAATAATTTTCGTTAGTTATTCATTTTGACCAGATTAACCATGGAAATAAAAGCTAAAGAATAATACACCTCATGCAAACTACTAGTGAATTATTTGGAATAAACAAAAACTTGTCTCCACATATAGACAACTTAGTTAATTTGATCATGAAATTCAATTCACCAGACAGAACACTTAATTTTAGAACCCAATAAAAGGCACCGTACAAAAGAAATTTTGTGAAAAACGCTGAACGTCAATTTTTGTTTTGCATGCACAGTAATAGCACTATACGCTGAACATCAATTTGTTTTTTTTTTAATTGTCTTAATATGGAGTTAAGAAATTTTTTTTTTTTTTTTTTGATCAGCAAAGGTAAAAATTTATTGAAAAAGCTTACCAGAAGTAAGCGAAGAAAGCTCAATAGAGCAAACAACCCAAAGAGAGTTCAAAGAGACTCAAAATAGTCGCCAAGGACTAGAACAACAAGCCCAAATTACAAAATAAAAAAAAGAGTTCCTGTTTAGTTGGACAAAGTCTAAAGATATGCCCTTAAGATCTTTTGAATTACTGCCCCAAAAGAAAGCTTGGACTTTCACTTGCTTAATAACATCCTCAACGGTGGCCGTAGCGTCTTCAAATACTACAACATTTCTTGATTTCCATATGGTCCAGCAAATAGCAGCAGGCAAAACAGACCAAAACTTTTTCCCAACTGGATGAGACCAATTACATCTCCATCTCTTGATGATTATATCAATGCAATTAGGCATAACCCATAGAGTTTTGGTAACATCCATAAAGAACTTCCAAACTTGAGAAGAAAACTTGCAGTGAAATAAAAGTTGAGAGACAGTTTCACTAGCCTTGCAACACAAAAGACAACCGTTGATGATTAGCTTCCCTTTCCTATACAAAGTATCCATAGTGGCAAGTCTGTTATAGTAAACAAGCCAAAGGAAAAAAAACCACTCTGTGAGGCCAAGACCTAGACCACACACTAAGATTTAAGGTAGGAAGTTCATTGTCGGAAGCCAATTTAGAGTAACTAGATCTCACAGTGAACTTGCAGTTTATCCAAATTCCATTTAAACCGATCATGCCCTTGATTCAAGCAAATGGGTTCCAAAATGGCAGTCAATCTACATACCTCATAGATTTGACTTTGCGTTAATATTCTATGCAAACACAGGTTCCAGGAGCCTCCACTGGAGATGGTATTAGCCGCCATTGCAATTGTCCAGTTCTTGGAGGAGGTAGCTTCGTAAAGAGAAGGATAAGATTTGGAGAAAGGATAATCTCCTAACCATTGATCTTCCCAAAACAGAACTGAAGAACCATTCCCCACCTGCATGGAAGAGTTAGCTTTGAAGAAATCAAGTTGGTTGTAAATTCCTTTCCAAAGACTGACTCCTTGAGGGTTTTTTGGAGCATTAGTTTCTTTATCAAAACCCGAGGACCCGTATTTTGAGACAATGGCTTTCCTCCAATGCGCTTCTTTCTCCGAGTTAAACCTCCACCACCACTTTGAGAGTAAGGATTTGTTCATATTCCTTAGAGATTTGATTCCCAGACCCCCACTTTTTAGCGGCTTGCAAACAGTTTTGTAATCAATCAAGTGGTAGCCCTTTTTCTCTTCTGGGGTCCCAAAGAAAATTTATGATAACTTTCTCAATTTCATTTATAACCTTAATTGGAGCAGCAAACAAAGAGAACATGTAAATGGGTATGCTTGCAATCACACTTTTCACAAGGGTTAACTTACCAGCCTTGTTAAGAGAAGATCTTTTCCAAGAGGCTAATCTTCTTTGGCATTTTTCTATTATAGAGTCCCATTTTTAGAGTTATGCGCTTTGTCACCTAGAGGAAGACCTAGGTAAGAAGACGGGAAAAAGTCTGCCTTGCAGCCCATCATTGATGCCAGCCCCTCTAAATCATTTACAACTGCCACTCCAAACATGCTGGTTTTTGAAAAATTAATCCGTAATCCAGAAGCGAGCTCGAAGAGTAGCAGAATAATCCAAAGATTGTTCACCTGATGGAGTTAGAAATTAGGGGCCAAAATTATTTGGAAATCATGTTTATCATCATCATCTATGATGCGTGGACATCAAATGCACCTGCGACATTGATCAAAACGATGTTTCCTTCGGCTTCTCTGGTCATCGTTACATCGGCAGGTCCCATTCACTCTGTCAATTTTGAATTTATTTTCCATTTATGTTTAAAATAATCAGTTTTTAATAAATATTACCACACACCCGTAAAATTAATTAGCAGGATAATCTGGTTTACCAACATGCATAATGGGTGTATGCTTTTATCTATTTGATTGGTGATTAATGAATAAGAAAGAAACCTGGAAATGGTTTCTCGACACGGAAGTAGTTTCCCCATCTGGAAATGGATTTTAGAACAATTTAACATAATTTCTCATCCTCAATGTTGAGATTCATGTCACCTATTCTGTTTTCCAGTTTGCAAATAAAAGTAATTAATAGCATCATTGTTATCCATCAATTTCTTATCCTGCTGTAGATGTAGAAAATCCTACCACTACATCCAAAGGTAACTAAACACATACACAAGGAAGCAAAACAAACGAAGGAAGTAATAGAACACAAGATATACGTGGTTCGGCATGATTACCTACGTCCACGGGGTGTAAAAGAAGATCTTATTACTCGACTCAAGATTACAAGACGGATTTATCTCTCTCAATGCTTTAGTATGCTCTCTTTCCTCACCTCTTGCTTGAGTTCTTTCTCTCTACATGGTCTCTATTTATAGTTACAAGTGATGATACATCCAGTGTTACGGTGTTAGGCTTGGTGTAGCTTCCTCGATGTTCCTCTCGAGCGATCAGTCGATGCCCCGGCCGATTGTTCTTATTTGTTTGAGTTGCTACGCCGAGCCGAATGATGCCCCGCTTCGCCATCTCGTCACTCGATGTCGCTCGTTCGATGGGAATAACCGATGTCGCCCTTGGGATCCTTGGCCGAGCTTTCCCTGACCGAGTCCTTCTTATCTCTTCACCAACTTTGTCAGTGCATTTATGGCTCCAGTGCCCGATGTCCATCGCATCACAGCTTTTTCCCTTTTTCTTCGACTTTCGGCTCCTCTTTCCTCACGCCCAGATTTGGAGAGGCGATCCGGTACTCTAGGTGCATGCTTGCTCTGGTACGCCATGGCTTAGGATCGCTCCACCTGTCCCTGTGGATTATTTACACCTACATTTATGCCCCTTCTTTCACTCGTGTAGTCAACACGTGGGGAAGAATAACCGCCTCGTCTTCCCACGTCCTCGGTCATGCCGGTTTTCACGCATGCTGTTCCCCACTCGCTTCAGTTACTCCAACCGGTTCACCTTCTCTGCCGGTTACCACGGGAGGGGTTTATAAATCCAGCGCTCGAACCTAGTTTCCCTCTTATTTCTTTCTCTGCAACTTCATTCCCTTTTTTCCATCTTCTCTGCGTCTCCATCTCCTTTGTGTCTTCATCTTTCCTCCACCCTCTTTTCGCTGTTGCTGGCTAATTCCTTAACAAACTTCTTCCCTTCCTTCTCCGTTATCCGTCGTCTTCTCCGTCTCCGTCGCCGCTGCAATCTCCGATTTCCGGGCCGTGTTTTCGCTTCTTCCCCGCCATATTTCTTATCAGTTTGCATGGCCTCTTCAACTCCTCAAATGACAGAAAGAAGGTGTGTGAGTTATGTGTTTTCCGATGACGAGGGCGTATCGCTTGATTCTCTGTTCATCGTAGAGAGCCCCTCCAAATATGATTATCGTGCTCTAGATTCTATCTTTCCTGATAACCCGTCTTCGTTTTCTTGTAGGGCTGACAAGAGGACTGCTAGGGACTTAACAGACGAGCAATATGTCCAACAATTGAAAGATGAGTTCGGTCTTCACGGGTATGACGTCAGGCTCTTGTCAGGCCAGAGGGGCGTTCTGAGGAAGGAGGATGTTTTGAGATTTCCCCATTCGGCTGAGGCGACCGTAGTCACCAGGGGCCAGCTAGAGCTCGGGCTGCGTTTCCCCCTATATGATCCTAGTCGCCCATTCTTGTACGAGGCTCTCTCCAAGATTCGTCCGTGCCGTGCCTTGGCCCAGTGGAACGGTAACACTTTCCGTATCCTGTCCGAGTGGGAGAAGCGTGGCCGAGGCGAGTGCGCTCCTACCGCTTGGTCTACCTTCGATCCTTCTCAAGCGGGTGACTATTCTCCCGCCAGCCTTCGCCGACAATTATCGGAGCGGGACCACTACTAATGGCGATCTCGCCGGGTTCTGCCAGCCCTCACCGTCATAAGACCCTTCCCGAGGGAGTCGGAGACTTCTTTTGGATGAGGACCCCGAGGGAAAGAGTTCCAACAAGCACGCCCGTCATACCACAATGATACGGCTTGGGACCGGGTTCCGCCGGCCATTTCCTACCCTCTTTTGAGTGGCAAGCTCCCTCCTCCGGCCGAATTTTATCCTTTCTGGGTAGTCAACGTTGATCGGGTCGGTGCATTTCTCTGTTTCTCTAGTTTGGTTGATCGGATTAGGAGACTTACGGGGTAGTATTTTGTTTTGGTGGTGTTTTTCAGACTAAGTCCCAGGGTACTCCTTCTGAGGTTTCCGTTCATCGGAAGAGGGATAGGATTGGCGGAGCCGAGGAGGATACAGGGAAGGTAACAAATATACTTATTGTTTTTTATTTAACGTACATGTACGTGCCCCTATTTGTTGCCTTGCATGGATCTGACGTCGGCTGATACGCAGAAGTTGAAGGTTGACAAGGCTGCTGGTACCTCGGCGAAGGACGGTGAGGATCCCGATGATCGACTACCTTTGTCACATTTCCTGGGGAGGTCGCCTCTTAAATCGTCTGATGATTCGTCTGCCTTTGTAGGTGGGAAGCCTAAGGGTAGGGGTAAAGAACCTAAGGGGGATGTGCCTGCCCCGGAGAAGGATGTGCCCCGGGAAGTGACTGGTGAAGGGATTGTGCTTGCCGATGGCACTGTGTATGTTGTTTCTGATGGTGATGATGAAGAAGACCTTTTTGACGACGAGGACGATGCTCTTGATAAGGAGGGGGAATTGGGGGGGGGGGAAATCGGGTGGTGGTGGGGGCGATTTGTTGGGCCGTGATGTGGAGAATGTCGATGGTCAATCGTCGAAGACTTTCCCTACCGCGGTTCCTAATCCCAAGAGCAAGACCTCCTTCACTATCTCGGGCCCTATGTGCAACACGCTTGGGGCACTCATCTCTCCTGATTTCGCCTCTTTGTCCGATGAAGAGAAGGTCAATGCCGTCGCATTGTATGAGGCCGGCCTGAAAAGTACCTTCGACCTCCTGGTGAGTTGAGCTGTTCGGGCGTTGCATTTTTGTACTTGTTTAGGGCTAACTATGTTGGTATTGTTTTTAGGATGTCAACCGCGCGCTATTGAGTGCTGCCATCCAACGCCGGGAGGCCCTCGAAAGGGAAAATCTTCGCCTTTTGTTGCAGCAGGAGCGCGAACGGTCTCGAGGGTTGGAGAGGGAGTTGGCCAAAACCCAAGGTATTCGTTTTACTTGCAACTAGTTATGATTGATCTTGTAGTGCCAATATCCTGAGCTTAGTATTCCTCGCTAGCCGAATCCTCTATTGGAGGCCGAAGCCGCCACAAGGTATCGTCTGAAAGAGGGAAGCGAACATAGAACGGGATCACGTTTCGAACTTACAGCAGAGAATAGTCAATAAGGATGCCAAAATTGATCGTCTAGAAACCGATATTGAAGATCTTCAATCCAAACTTTATCGGTACGAGACGTTTGAGTATGTTCCCGAGGAAATAGATAACTTAAGGGCAGACTTAGCTCACTTCCAAGGTATAGCGGCCGAGAAAACATTATTAGCTGATAACTTAGAGGATCAATGTGGTCGGCTAAGACTTCAGGTTCGGGATCTGCATGCAGATCGCCTCCGGATCTTGGGGGAGAGGGACGCTACTGAGAAGCGTAGCCAAGAGGCCCTTGAGAAGCTTAAGGAGTTTAGAAAGGTTTCTGAGGAGTTGGATTGGGTGCGTGCTCAATTGTCGGGCTTGCAGGTGCTGCCCACTCTCGACAGAGGGAGGAATGGAGTGATCACAAGAAGTATTGCCCCACTAATGAGTTTAATGAACAGCGATACCTAGAACTTTCTTCGAAGGTGTCGGCCCTCGAGTGTAGCCTGTCTGAGTCCGAGGAGTCGGTTAGAATAATTGCCCCTTTGTTAGAAGGTGGTGTGCTTTGTGTCGCGCCTTTCATGTTGTTATCTTGTTGCTGTTGTTGTGTGACTGACCGTTCTTGTTGTCTTGGCAGCCGAGCAGAAGAAGGTGGCCTCGTTGGAGGAGGAGAACATTCGTTTGAAGGGGAAGGAGGCTCATCTGCTCGATCAAGTGGCCACTGCTGAAGCGGCGTCGGAGCAACTAGCGCGGGATCTTGCTGCCGAGAAAGCGAAGTTCAGTGAGGAGCTCGTCTTGCAGGTCAAAGCTGGTGTGAAGGCGGTGCTTGATAAGAAGCGAGCCGATGCTGCCGCCAAGAAGGCTGTCCTGGGTTCTACTTCCTCCAAAGAGTGATCCTGTCTTTTGTAGCGCTGCGTCGCTGTCTTGCCCTTTTCCTCGGGTTGTAATTCGTTTGAACACTTTGGTAACTTCTTGCATAACTTGTTATGGGGTGCTGCGTCGCCGGTTTATTTGCTGTTCTTGCTACTGATGTTGTTACACTACTGACGTTATTATTCTTATTTATGTTGGGTTGCCCGTACGTGGCTTTCTTTTCGTAGCCTCGTTACTGTCCTTTCTTATGCCTGCATAGATAGACAAAGTTAGTCACAAATGCCGTTTACGTCGAACACACTCAACAAGGAGGGTCATCGGGCCCGATGCCATGTCCCGACCGAGGCATCTCATCACCGTCTTCGAGATCCGGTGGAAGGGGAGTTGGTCTTGCCTAGTTTCTATGGGATCGATACCCCAAGAAGTTATCGATTAATCTTCTTGGGCAAGTGATTCGGCCACTTGCGAGGAGAGCAATGTTGTCTCGCTCGACCGTCGAGTACTCATGCCTCGACAATCGGCCCACCGGTTTCCAACCACCGGGGCCCCCGAACTACCTCGGCACTTGCACAATGCCATCGCCCCGAGTTCGAATAGTCCGTGTTAGTGTAAGTCGCCCAAGCACTTGCACAATGCCATCGCCCCGGGTTCGAAACGACCATTCAGACGCACTTGTCATATTTCCAACCCCACGCGGCTTTTCACGGAAATAAACGACAAGATATCTTACCTGATCTCACGGATGGTAGATCTTTAGTCGTGTCGCGTTCCACGGCCGTGGCTCGGGTTTTCCGTCCGGCTTCAGTATCTTGTATGCCCCTTCTCCAGCTTTCTCAACTATCGTGTAGGGTCCTCCCCACCGTGGTGCGAGTTTGCCGCCCTTCTTGTCACGCTCATAGCTGGGTAGAAGCTTTAGTACCAGCTGCCTTGGTTGGAATTCTCTTGGTCGGACCCGTTTGTTGTATTCCCGTTGGATTCTTCGTTGGTAATTTTCCATCTTTTGTAGGGCCATTTCTCTCGTTTCTTCCAAATCGTCAAGTTTAGCTAAGATAAGGTCCGCCGAGATGTTTCGCCTCCACGCTTCGGTCCTGGTGGTAGGTATCATCGCCTCCGTAGGTAGGATGGCTTCGGTCCCGTATGTTAGCATGAAGGGTGACAGTCCCGTTGCCTCCTGCGAGTTGTCCCGTATGCCCACAAGACATTGTAGAGTTCTTCACACCATTCCCCATATTCTCCGTCGAGTTTCTTCTTCATGTTATCGGCGATGGTCTTGTTTGTGATCTCGGCTTTGTCCGTTGCTTTGGGGGTATAGGGGCGTGGACTTGCTCTTTCGGATGTTGTACGTGTTGAATAGTAGGTCGATGTTTTTGCCTTGCAATTGTTTCCCGTTGTCAGAGACGATTGCTGCCGGACCCCAAAGCGGCATATGATGTGTTCCTGATGAACCGAAAAACATCCTTATCCCGTATGTGCCTTAGCGGAGCGCCTCAACCCACTTGGTGAAATAGTCGGTGGCCACAATTAAATACTTCCTTTGTCCCGATCCGACGTGTAGTGGTCCCACGATGTCGATTCCCCATTTAGCAAAGGGCCGGGGCCGATGACGGAGTTTAATGTTACAAATGCGCGCGTGTATCTTCTTCCCCGAATTTCGGCACTCGTCACATACGGTGGCCATATGCTTCAAGGTCCTCATTCATGTACGGCCGAAGTATCCCATGGTTTTAGCTCGTGCCGCTAGGCTACGGCCCGAGCCGTGGTTTCCGCCGCCCCATAGTGTAATTCGTTAAGGATCATCTGCCCTCTTCCTTACTTAAGCATTTTAGCAATGGTCCTAGGTATGATTTTCGGTATAGGGTGCCATCCCTAAGTTCGTCGTACGGCGGCTTTGCTCTTGATCTTATTAATCTCGGCCTCCCCTTGGGCAACTTTCCCGTTTCGAGGTATTCATGAATCGGCCTTCTCCGATCATCGGCCCGGTATTGATCGGTAGTGGTTGCCGCGACTTGTGCGCCGATATCCACGTTCTCGGCATGCGAAGGCATTAGGATCCTCATGATTCGAATACCCTCAATGCTTGAGTCGGTCAACATGGAAGCGATATATGCCGGGGCATCCGAGTGCCGATTGTCTTTTCGCAAATATGTCGGAATTTGATGCTTGGTATTTGCCCGATGTAGGATTGGGCGAGCTCCCGCATTTTTGCAACAAAGGGTCATGTATGGCATATTGCCCTTGATTTGCCGCACAACTAGCTGGGAGTCACTTGTCAGTCGTACCTCCTGGATGCCCATCTCCACAATCAAGCGTAGGGCATGTATTACCGCTTCGTATTCCGTGACATTGTTGGTCGCTTTGAACTCGAGCCTAAAAGAGTGGACCATTTTCCGGCCCTTTGGTGTCGTGAAGACCAGTCCTAAACCTGACCCGTCTTTGTTGGATGATCCGTCTACAAAGACCTCCCATCGTGTTGGGCTGCAGGTCTCGAGTAAATCGGGTGAGTCCTCTCGGTCTTCCTCCATCCCGGGGATGTCTTCTACCCCATCCTCGTCACTGAGAGGGAAGTCTGCCAGAAAATCGGCCACTGCCTGCGCTTTCACCGCTGTCCTCATTTCATAAAAGATATCGAACTGCTTTATCTGTGCGCTCCATTTGGAGATCCGCCCCGACCTGGCCGCGTTGTCGAGTACCGACTCTATAGAGGATTTGGTAAGCACTCGGATCTTGTGAGTTTGGAAGTACGTTCGGAGCTTCTGTGTTGCAAACACTAACGCTAGTATGAGTTGTTCGATTCTGGTGTAGTTCTTTTCCGCCGGGTTCATGGTTTTGCTTATGAAATATACCGGTTTTTCCTCTGCCCCTTCGTTTTTGACCAACACGGCGCTGATGGCATGACTGGTTGCCCCGAGATACAGTGTTAGTATGTCTTCGGGTTCGGGTCTTTGTAACACCGGTAGGCTTGCCAGATGTTGCTTGATCTTCTGGAATGCTTCCTCACACTCCTCGGTCCATTTGAACTTCTCTCCCTTCCTTAACGTCCCGAAGAAGTCCTTGCATTTGTCTGATGATCGGGAGATGAATCGTCCTAGAGCCGCCAAGTTTCCGTTCAGCCGTTGCACGTCCTTAACTGTGGCAGGTGATGGCATCTCTATTACAGCTTTGATTTTATCTGGATCCGCCTCGATCCCTTTCTCGGTGATTATGTATCCTAGAAACTTGCTCGAGGTGACCCAAAAGGTGCACTTGGACGGATTCGCTCTCATCTTGTACTTTCTCATGGTTTGGAAGATGCCTCTAAGGTCGTCGACGTGAGTTTCGGCCACTTTGCTCTTGACCAGCATGTCGTCCACGTATACTTCAATGGTGTCGTGTATTTTTTCCTCAAACATGTCCTCCACCAGCCTCTGGTATGTAGCGCCCGCATTTTTCAGCCCGAATGGCATTTTGGTGTAACAACATAGTCCTCTTGGCGTGAAAAAAGATGTATGCTCCTGATCTTCGGGTGCCAGGGGGATCTGGTTATACCCCGAGTACCCGTCCATGAGCGTGATCGCCTGATACCCGACAATGGATTCCACTAGTTGGTCAATGCTGGGGAGAGGGAAGCTGTCCTTTGGGCATGCCTTGTTCAAATCGCTATAGTCGACACAAATTCGGACGCCCCCATTCCTCTTGGGGACTATCACCATATTAGATATCCATTGCGGATATTGGGCCTTTCGGATGATTCCTGCTGCGTACAGTTTCTTCAACTCCGCCTCTACCGCTGGTTGTAGCTCGGGTGCAATTCTTCTCATTTTCTCGTCCGATCGGTCGAACTTGGGGTCTATCCTCGATGGTGCGAGCAAACTTAAGGGTCGATTCCTTCCATGTCGTGCATTTGCCAAGCGAATACGTCCATGTGCTCCTTCAGGAGGGTTATCAGTTGCTGGGACTGTTCGTTCGTTAAGCGTGACCCTATCCTCACCAATCTCGGCTCCTCCTCGGTGCCCAGATTGATTTGCCGGGTTGGTTCTAGGGCCGAGAAGTTTTGCTTTGGCTCGCCGACGGTTGCCGGCTCCTGTGATTGCTATAAGACTTCTGTGTCGCCTGCTTCGTAGGTGGCGATGGCTTGTGACATCACCTTTTCCAATCCCTCTCCCGCTTGCATTTCCTTAGACTTCTTCTTTTCTTGGCGTTTCCTCGACCGTCTCTCCTCGTTCTGTTGGATGTCTATCTGCACACATTGTCTTGCCGCTTGGGGGTCGCCTAGTACTTCTACTACTCCACGATAAGAAGGGAAGCGCAGCTTCGATGGTAGGCCGAGGCGACTCCTTTGATCCCTGCGATCCAAGGTCGTCCTGATCGCCTCATATGGTGAAGCGACATCGACTACGCAAAAGGTGGTCAATGTGTCAAGGAACCCTTCCCCATCCGAGACTCTGAGGGTAACTTCTCCCTTTGGCACTGTCACCGTACCGTTGAAGCCGTAAATTCGATAAGTCGATGGGATCAGGATGTCATCAGACAATTCCATCCTCTTGAAAGTGTCATAGAACAAAACTTCGACCGAGCTACCACTGTCCATTAATATTCTCGGACGCCCCATTCTTCAATCATCAGGGTTATTACTAAGGGATCTCCATGTGCTTGTCCGTTCAATGGGACATCTTTCGCCGAAAACGTGATCGGTTGCATCATCCACGGCTCCATAGGGAGGGTCTTGGCCACGCTAAAGATTTCTCTGCCAGATCTGTCCCTCTTGTGTATTCTCGAGGTGATACCGGTCCCTAAATCGTATCCTTGTGTTGCTGAGTGTGATATGGTGTTACAGGTGAACTGAGCGCCGCGATTGATTCTTATTTGATGTACGGGGACCTCGGGCTGGGCCGGTGTCGATGGTGTTTTGACGAAATGCCGTAGGTACCCATCGCGGATCGAGTCTTTGGACGATGTCCTTCACTTCTCTACAATCGTTGGTTGAGTGGCCGCGGAATCGATGATAATGGCGAACTCCGGTGGTTCCTCGTTCCGTCGAATTGGATTCCCCGAGTCTTGGGGTATCGGATATCATTCCTCTTTTCCACTTCTTTGAACACTTCTTCCAAGGGTGCATTGAGCGGGGTGTATGATCTTGGCTCGTGGCGAGGCTTCTTTCCCTCTCGACCTGACCTTCTTGTTTTCGCCCGGGACCGGGGCACCGGCCTTTTCTCGGATCGTTTCGTGGCTTCTCTCGGGGTAGCCTCTTCTGTGGTGCTCGCCTCTTGTATTCCTCTGTCTTGCGCTCCTTCCTGGATTTCCTCCAAGGCTATATAGTGCTCCTGCATCTTCCGGATCTCCCTTAGCGTCTTGGGTTTTTCGGTGTACATCGCCACCCAGATGGGGTCCGACTTTCTTAGCGAGTTCTCGAAGCCGAATATTTGCTGGTCGACCGGTGCCTTCCCTATATCCGTGCATAACTTCCTCCATCTATCCGTTAAGGAACGCAGCGGTTCCCTCAGTCTTCGTGCCAGGGTGAATAATTTGTCGACTCTGGGCCGAGCTATGCTGTTATGCATGTACGTCTCGAGAAAGGTTTCCACCAAGACCGCATAGCTCCCAACGGATTTATCGGGCAGGGTGTAGAACCAACTCTTCGCTTCTCCTTCGAGACTAGCGGGGAAGAACTTGCACATGACTACATCGTGATTCTTCCACTGTAGTAAGGACATGCCGTACATCTTGATGTGCTCTCCCGCATCGCCTGTGCCATCGAACCTAGATGGGAAGATTGGCAAGCAGTGCACTTTGGTGGAAATGGTGTTCGGTCCAGTTCTCTCGGTAAACGGTGTCTTCTGGGCTTCATTGATTACTTCTGCTAACTTATCATCCTCGCTATCTCCGCCGCTTTCTTAACCATCTGCCGAGCCGTTCGATCTTTTGTTTGGTGGACGCGTCCGTACTTTCGTTGGTTACTTCTTCATCGGCCGAAGAATCCTCGGAAGGCCCATACCCTTCTCTTGACCGATTAGGGTCGGGTACTCGTCCTCGGCTTGGCGAAGGGGGTGGGTCGTCCCTTGGTGGAGTGTGGTTGCTGGAGGCGCCTCGGCTTGATGATCCCCTCGACCCCGTCCTCCTGTTGCGGAGTTGGTGGTTCTCGTATTCTAGTGCCAAGTTTCTCCTCTGCAATTCTCTCATCAGATCCTCCTGTCTTCTCCGACTTGCCGTATGGCGAGTACCATCGGGTCGGTGCTCTCGTGACTAGAATGACCGTTCATTTGGTGTCCCGTTGTGTTAGGGGGTGCGGTTGGGGGTCTCGCAGTGAGAGCGATAGGGGGGACGATCGGAGCCGTTGGGTGATTGGTCACTACTGGGGGAACAACCGGAGCTGTGGGGGCGGTTGACCATTACTGGGGGGACGTCTCGATTAGGGTTCCCTCCTGCCAAGTGTACTCGCCTAAGCCTTTCGGCCTCTCGTTCTAAATCTCTTTGGTGCTCTGTAGGTTGTCTCTCCCTTCTTTGTTCCTCGTGTATAGTTTGGACTTCCTCCTCCTCCTCCGTATCCGATGCAGTTCTCCCGTCTTCCATGCTGCCCTCGTTCCTCGGCCCCATCTGACTTGGGTCAATCCTCAATCTCTCGGGTGGGAAGTCGTCATCTCGGCCCAGATCGACTTCCTCGTCGACCGTGGTCATGCCTTTGATCAACGCCGGAGTCTCGCCTCGGTCGTTAGGTCGACGATCTCCGTGCTGGGAATCCGTAAGTCCCTCTTGCCCGCTGGATCCCGCCGCGACTCGGTTCCTCAGATCCCGCTCGTCCCGGGAGGTACTTGCCATTGCCTTTGCTATCGTCCTCGTTCCTCGCCTCGCTTATCCGTTCGTTCCTACGTCAGCAAAGTAGACAGCACTTACTTCGAACTGCTTTCGAAAAGGTTAAGGATGGAGTACAACAACTCAGTGCAGAGTGGAAAAGATTTTTTATAGTACGATTCCCTTTACGTTAGCGTGTCGATCTCAGCAGTCAAACCGTCTTTGCCGCAAACGGACAAATTTTGGAAAGCTGTCTCGACACATCGCTTTCGGTACTCTTCCTAAGCATTAATCGTTATTTGTCCTAACATTCCCAAGTGCCGTAAATCATTAATCATTCGTGCGTTGAATCGAAGATTTCTTTCACGGCGGTGATGGGTGGCAACGATGACCCTTAACGACCGTCGTGTTGATGACCGCAAGATTCCTATAATTCTTCACCGATGTTGAAGCTTTCAGCGAGGATTATGGTGAGACTCAGGCCGTTCACCATAATCCCGCCGGCCATGGTTTCCAAGATCTAGACTCAACGATTCTGAGCTAGCCCTGTTTCCACCATTATCACGCTTCGTTTATCTTGCTAAAATAAAGACGGGTGTGAAATGGAGATAGATGCGACAATATCTCTCCCTAGAAGATAGTTCTAGTAACCTACGCGTTGCCCCTGTTAGAGTTTTTCGTTTAGCATCAACTATCCTTACTGGATGTCGGTAGGAGCTGTCGAATTTCTCTTGCAACGGGGTTGGAAGCCATAGATCACGGTCAGCGAGATGGAATCCCCTTCTAGCTTCTACCAACATCGAAAGATGCTATTTTGGGAGCTCATGGGTCGTCCGATAACTCTCTGAGGTGTCTCAAACATACAACCTATCTTGACGGAGCTGTCTCCGATGACTTCGCCTACGCGGAAAACTTGTTTTGCTTGGAAAATGGAAACTACTGGTTAAGACACGAAAACGGACTCATACCAATTCGAAACGAAGGTAACAAAACGAAGATAACTAGCAAGAACGCACGGCTAACTTTACCAATCTCGACAAGATGTTGCTAAGAAGACGAAGATAACAAAACAAGAACATAAAGTTAACCTCCACTGACTCAACAAGACGTTACTAAGAAAAAGAACAAAGATAGCAGACCGAAAGGGTTTCTCGCTTAGCATCAACCAGCTCACATGGTGGCTTAGGAGCTCGGAGTTTCCCCTTTTGGTCTCCGATTTCAAGGTATCCGGAGATGTTATACGTCCCCTTAGTCGGCGCCAGAATGTAGATGTAGAAAATCCTACCACTACATCCAAAGGTAACTAAACACATACACAAGGAAGCAAAACAAACGAAGGAAGTAATAGAACACAAGATATACGTGGTTCGGCATGATTACCTACGTCCACGGGGTGTAAAAGAAGATCTTATTACTCGACTCAAGATTACAAGATGGATTTATCTCTCTCAATGCTTTAGTATGCTCTCTTTCCTCACCTCTTGCTTGAGTTCTTTCTCTCTACATGGTCTCTATTTATAGTTACAAGTGATGATACATCCAGTGTTACGGTGTTAGGCTTGGTGTAGCTTCCTCGATGTTCCTCTCGAGCGATCAGTCGATGCCCCGGCCGATTGTTCTTATTTGTTTGAGTTGCTACGCCGAGCCGAATGATGCCTGCTTCTGCCATCTCGTCACTCGATGTCGCTCGTTCGATGGGAATAACCGATGTCGCCCTTGGGATCCTTGGCCGAGCTTTCCCTGACCGAGTCCTTCTTATCTCTTCACCAACTTTGTCAGTGCATTTATGGCTCCAGTGCCCGATGTCCATCGCATCACAGCTTTTTCCCTTTTTCTTCGACTTTCGGCTCCTCTTTCCTCACGCCCAGATTTGGAGAGGCGATCCGGTACTCTAGGTGCATGCTTGCTCTGGTACGCCATGGCTTAGGATCGCTCCACCTGTCCCTGTGGATTATTTACACCTACACCTGCCATAAATGAGCATAAGATGGAAAGGTCATAAAGATCGTCATTTCCAGGAAATGATGCCAATTTCATTTGGTGGCAACTAAATTCAGAGAGATTAGCTGTTCAAGTTACTCTTTTTTCCGGTCAAAGTTCAGTGCTTAGTCCCTCCACCTTTATCATCATCGTGTGCTTGCAGTGATCTCAAATCAAGAAACTTAGCATGGACATACGACCCTATTATTATTGCATAGCCCTGTTTGTGAAAGATGCATGGTTAATGTTTTGAAATAATCAATGTTTAATTTACGCAGCAAGGTACTTATCCTATTCGTGGTGAAACATTCATTGTGGCATAAACTTGGCACTTGTCGGCAGTAAAAAATTCAGCCTTGGGCTTAATAGCTCTGTGGGCCTTTTACCTTAGTAGGGCTGGTCTTAGATCAGGTAGACAATCGAACCGTCCGGTGAGTAACGCTGCCAAGCAACCAAGATGAGAAGGGAGGGATATGTGTTCGGTTTAGCACGGAGTCTATGTTGGCTATGATACTAATTACTTGGAAAACCGCATAATTACTAATTTGTGATGACGACTGGTTTTACCTAGCTGCGATCATAAACCAAAGAGCAAAGAGCAAAAAAAAAACCAAATTTTGGTTTTAGTCCGTGTTGTAACGCAGTGGAGGGAGACCAAAATTTGGTCAGGCGCAATTTTGAGTTACGCCCCAATCAGGCGCAACTCCAAAATGCGTCCCATTTTTTTTTTGTTTTTTTTATTGTTGGGCGCAACCAAAATCTTGCGTCCCATATATTTTATTTTTATTTTTTTTGTTGGGGCGTAACTCAGTTACGCCCCAATCAGGCAACCAAAATCTTGCGTCCCTTTTTTTTCTTTTCTTTTTTTTTTTTTTTTTCGGGCGTAACTCAAAGTTACGCCCCATCAGGCGCAACTTTAATCTACGCCCGACCAAAACTAAACCAAAGACCAAATATGGTTTGGTTTTTGGTTATAGTCTGATATTTGATCGATAGTACTCTCCGCTGCGTCTGTGTTTTCGACCAAATTTTTAGTTTTGGTCGATGACTGTGGATGCTCTAAAGCCCATCCAAACCACATAAACCATAATTTGCTTAACTCCCTCTGGATTGGGTAAACAAAACTTACCCTATCAGCATACGGCTTAATCGGTGACTTCATCCACCACCACCACCGTCTTCCTTCTTCCTCTCTCTCTATCAGCATACGGCTACCAACCTCTGTAACATATGCACCACCGTGACACCTCATGTATCAATATTGGTGCATCGTTGCTGGTAGATCTTTATTATTCTAATCATCTAAGTAGTGTTCTATTGATCTCACATAGCAACAAACTACATTGAGATCCGACTTCAGGTGGTGGTGGCTGGAGGAAAGTCCAGATTCGATAAACTTCACTACTACTATATTGAATCCCTATTTTCATCCGCTTGCGGTAATTTAAATAAATGAGGTCTCTCATAAATGTAATGATTTCGTTAGAAGAAGTTACAATATTTTGACTTATTAGGGATAAGTCTGATAATGGTGTTTTTCACGCATTTCAGCATTTGTGAGGAGGTGAACAAGATTTATGCTCTAATAATTTTCAACTGTTCATCAAATCAATTTCCCTGTTGACGGTGATTTTTTCTTTTAAATCGACCCAAGCGCAAAGATCCTATTGACGGTGGTTTTTCATAATGGGGAAGATCAGAAAGTGAGTTTATGGAAGATAAAAATGAGTTTTGTTTACCCAGTTTTAAAAGAGTTATACAAAATATTGTTTGTGAGGTGGAGATAGGAATTAGGAAAAGTGAGGATGGGAAATAGGTAAAACCTTAAATAATTAGAGCGAGTGACGGATACTGAACATATGCAATGCTATAAAGGAAACAGAAGGTATGACATATTTGAGGAGAAAATCGTGCATTGCCAAAGTCATCGCATTTAGAATTTCAAAGGTAGTGGGCTAGTGTGTTAAGCTTGTTATGCCGAGGTTCAAATTATGCAAATGCAACAGTCAATTTTGACAACGGCATTATGTTCCACAGCACGGTCTCAGCCAATTCACACTTCGCAAATTTCATTTCTTCTTTAATAACACTCTATTCAACCCACATTAAATAGAGGTTCTGCTCACATTCTTTTAAGCTTTCCAAATTAGTCATACACTCCATTTGTAGCATAAACAATAAGCCAAACAAAGTGATAAATATGAACCAACAGATTTGTCCGGAGCCTTGCTATTACCACACACTAGTTACTCAAACTCTTCTTGTTCTGGATCCCCAAACCTTCACAAGATCGGGCTTTTATAGCCTTACAAAATCTATATACAAATAAATGACTCGCAGTTACAACTTACTCTATGCAAGGCAGTTGGCCAACCCGGTCAACTTTCCTAACTTCTTTTTTAAAGCCACGGAGGCAGTTCCTAGCCTATAGAAAAGCATAAAGCAGACACCAACTTGTATAACCAATTCCTAATTGTTAAGGCCATGTGCCTCTCACATGTTTCTAGCCTTGCATCGCTATGATGGCTTTCGTGGTCAAAGTACGTCCATCATGGTTGTGCATCATTCCCCCAATGATGCAAGTGTGCTTATGCAAGTCTTGCTTACATGCATCATGCACATAGGACATGCGCGAAAGTATTTTGGCACCTCTTGATGCTAATCTCGCATCTTTGGCCATGTCCAAAACCTGTTTGGACCATGCCTTTTCCTACCCTGCAACTCTAGATGCACCACGCATTTTTGGCCTTAGCCATGTTGCAGATAATGCACCAACTTGGCGCATTATTACGTACCAGGCCGCTTGACTGACCGGTCACTTCCCCCACCAGCTGAACTCGATGCCCTTGTCAATTCTTTTTGTTGTAGCTAAGTCTTTCTTCAAATTGCCACATTGTAGTATCCTTCTCCCAAGAAACAGAGTCTAGTAAAACATGTCGTTTTACCAAATAATAAGTACTCATATTCTTCTTGATTTTTCCTTCAAATCGATCACCAAGTATACACTCAAATTGCTTATCGGATTACGATCTGATTACTGGTGGTGCATGCTTCGATTGTTGTCTCGAAGTGTCTAAAAAATCAGGATGGTACTTCTTCAAAAAAGCTGAGGTGAAAAGTGGGATGCACTTTCAATCATTCCGGAAGAAAGAGTCTGTAAGCAGCCTTACCAACTTTTTTCATCACTTCAAATGGACCATCGTACCTTGGAATCAAGCATTTATGCACCGCCTTACTAGAAATATTCTTCCAAATCTATGGTGTTAGCTTAAACAAAACCATATCTCCCGCCTCAAATTCCACATCTCTGTGATGCAAATCAACATACTTTTCATCTGTCTCACTGCCTTGGATAAACTATCACGCGCCTGCTCGCCTCATCTCTGTTTTAGACCTTCCATAACGGTATGTTGTTGGACAAGAGCCTTGCTTCTTAGCCTTTTGCAACTCATGAGGGGTTAATGGTTGATGTCCACGTAGCCAACTCGAAAGTACTCATCCTCGTGGATGAACTCTTGTACAAATTGTAACAAAAAGGGTCGTGTCCATCAACGACACCGAATTTCCCTAGCTTGAAGTCATATAATGACGCAAATATTTTTCTAGCATTATCCTCTCCGTCTGACCATCGGTTTGAGGATGATTTCTAGTATAAAAATTTAGTTCGGACCTAAGCAATCCATTTAAGGCAGTCCAAAATCTGCATGTAAACTGCGAGTATCCATCACTTACTATATCTTGAGGAAGTCCCCAATACTTCACTACATTCTTGAAGAACAAATCCGATGCAACGTCTGCATTACGAGAATGTGAACATGGAATAAATGTAGCATACTTCGAAAAGAGATCAACTGCGACTATTATCGAACTAAAGACTTTCACTCTAGGCAGCCAATTGATAAAATCATCGACAACCATTTTCACGACTTTTTTGGGATCGACAAAGGATGTAGTAATCCTACTATGTTCCTCATTTTCATCTTATTCAGTTGACACACTAAGCATGTATAACTCAATATCTTCTTACATCTTAGGCCAGTGGTAAGAACGAGCAATCAAAGCAATTGTTTGTTCAATGACTAGATGATCATCCGAGAATGGAATCATGCGTATCCCGCAAGAGTTTCCTTCTCAATACACCCACATAAGGTACATATATTCTTCCACCTTTTGCATAGATGACTCCATCATCTATCCAATTTCGACGAACGGTCCCATCACAGTTCTTCTTAGTCAGGTGCGCACAAGCCTGATCATTCTTCGTATCTTCTTTGATTCGAGGCAACAACTCTGCCTCAGTCATGGTCAGTGCCGCCGCGTATTCTACTGCCCACTTTCTGCTCAACGCATCAGGTACATAATTCAGCTTTTCTGTCTTATGTTAGAACTTATATTCGAACTCGCTCAAAAATTCAAGCCACCTTAAACTTGCTTGTTTTGGCGAAAGTTTCTTTTGGCTGGTAAATAACGTAATGGCCACATTATCTGTCCTTATGATGAAATGAGTACCTAACAGGTAATGGCGCCATGTTCTTAGGCAATATATCACTGTCAGCATCTCGTTCTCATGCATAGTGTATCTCCCTTCAGGATCGTTAAGCTTACGACTCTCATAATCTACCGGATGGTCATCTTGAAAGACTCCACCTAGACCCCTGTATGAAGCATCAATGTGCAATTCAAATGGTATAGCGAAGCTAGGCAAGCAGAGAACCGGTTCTGTCTAGACCGCTTCCTTTAATGCATCGTTGACCACCGACACTCGTCAGTAGCCATGCCCAACATTTGTACTTCCTTAACAAATCTGTCAACGAAGCTACTTTCTTTGAATAGCCAACTATATATAAAACGCCGGTAATGGTTATCCAAACCCAAGTGTGGATGGGGAAAAACAGTTTGCTGGTCCTGACAAGTCTTGCATAAGCTAAATTTTAAATTGGTAGATTTGGTTTTGCTATTTCTTAACCCGTCAAAAAAAAAATAGAAATTCTATAAGAAAATAAAAATATTAAAAAAAAAAAAAAAAAATATTACAAAAATATTATAAAAATATTTTATAAAAAATAAAATATGACGGGCACCTAGCTCTGCTGGTCATCCCCGTTTCCCAAAGTTTCATGCGCTCCAGGAGGTCCCAGGTTCGAGCCCCCAATGACGTAATATTGCAGAAATTAACATGGAAGGTAGTGTTATCTTGCCCCCCTTGTGACACGATCTCAGCCCTCATCCGCTTCGACTCCTTTGGCTAGGTTACCCATGAGGCTTGCTGGTAGATTAGCACGGCAACCTGTTCAATTAATGTAAGCTTAGCTTGTTAGGCTTGAAACTAGTTAATGTAATACTCTTTATCCAGTAATAAAAGAAAGATAAAAAGAAATTCTATAAGAAAATTGTGCAACTACATATTTGAGTCCATAAGAATATAATTGGCATGCACCTTTAATGCGTGCACTTTTAAACAACACATTTCGAATCAATTTATGATGAACACATAGTGGAGGGGCCAATGTAAAGCAAGGATGTTCGATTAGAACCATTTTTTGGGGACCATGACTTTTTTGAGGGGACCATGAGTTGATTAGGCCACCTTCCTAAGATTATAAGGGGTGACCTAAAAGGTGGAGATGACTAAGTATAAACAATATTTGGGAATCCAATTGAAACCTGGTATTGTGCGACATATTCATGTTCGCCGGGTAGTGGAGAAGATCATGGACAAGCTGGCAGGTTGGAAGGGTAAGCTTTTATCTTTTCAAGCTAGATTGGTTTTGATTAAATCGGTTATTTCAAGTTATGTGCTTCATTCCATGGATGTTTACAAATGGCCATGTACAGTCATTAAGCAAGTTGAGAGGGCAATTAGGAATTTTCTATGGTCTGGCGATGCTGAAAAACGTAAGTATTTTACGGTCCTTTATGATGATTTGTGTTGTTCGAAGCGTGAAGGTGGTCTTGGCCTTAAGAAATTGAATGATGTAAATAGGGCAATGCTTATGAAGCTTTGGGTTTCTATTCGTGACTCAAACAAGACTTGGGCCAGGTTTTTGAGGGCGAAATACTTCAAACTAAATGGCAATTTGATTGATTATAAGCTGGGTTCTTCGGTTTTTCCAGGAATCAGATTGGTTCACAATTTTGTGCAAAGTCATACTCGCTCAATTATAGGTAATGGTGCTAATACTTCCATATTTTATGATAATTGGTGTGGTGATTTTTCGATTGCACATAGGCTTGGCATCACTTCCAAGGGACCTAATGATTTTACGGCCAAAGTAAGTGATATTATTGTTGATGGTGCTTGGGTGATCCCTTCGAAGACAAGGGATTTGATGTTGCGCTTCCATATTGATGTTGACAATTTACCTATTATTGCTGGTGGTGAGGATTACAAAATTTGGGATCTTGATATCAAGGGAGTTTTTTCTGTAAAATCGGCTAAGGCTGCAATTAAAGCTCCAGCGGAGATTGTGCCTGCGACGGTTCTTTTCACGAGACAGGTTGTGCATCCTACTTTGAGTGTGCAATTCTGGAAGGTTTGGAAGAAGCAATGTTGCGCTCATCAAGATAACATCACTAAGAAGACAGGCGAGGAGATGCGAGTCTATGTGCCGCTTTGTGTAGAGTAAGTTTGAAGATGTTAGCCATATCACTTGGCATTGCAGAATTGCTAAGAGAATTTGGGCTTGGGCGGCTGGAATTTTTAATCTACAAGCAAAAGAAGATCTTGTGGCCTCTTATAAGGCTGCAAAGGGGCGCAGTAGGATGGTGAAGGATCTGTGGCTTGTTGCAAATCTTGCAATAGTTACAGAATTATGGAAAATTCGCAACAAGGCTTATTTTGATGATATGCGAGTTCGATGGCTGGGCTTTAAAGGTAGAGTATATCAGGTTATCCGTGATTACTCTATTAGATTAAAGGGTCATATGTATAACAACATGGAGGATTGGCGCATTTTGGATTTTTTTAGAGTTAAGCATAGATCATGCAAGAACTCTACTCCTCTTGAAGTTAGTTGGATGCCGCCCAATACTGGAGAGATAATGATATGTTGTGATGGTGGTTCACGTGGAAACCCAGGCCAAGCTGGTTCTGGTGTTATTTTTCGAGATTCAAATTCGGCAGTCCTTGGCGCTCTTTGTGTTGGTCTTGGTTGGCAAACCAACTATTATGCGGAAGTATGTGCAGTAATTTATGATGCTATGGTTGCCAAAAGGTGGAATGTTACAAACCTTTGTGTTAGGTCGGACTCTATGAGTTGCATTCTAGCTCTTCAGAAGGGTGAATTACCATGGCAGCTGATGCAGAAGTGGAAAAGGGCAAGAATTTTCTATACAAATATACGCTATGTTCACAGCTATAGGGAAGTTAATTTTTCTGCAGATGCTTCGGCTAAACAAGCATGTTTGTTGGCCGAAGATGATTATGAGTTTTATGAGGGGAGGCCAGGTTTTATTCTTTCTCAGAATGGCCCGGAGAGGTTTATTTTCGTTTCAAGTAGGTCTTATTGGCGTGTAGCCTAACGGCTAGGCGCAAGTTTGACCACAGCCCTGTACAGTTCCGCTTTTTTGCTTTTTTATTATATTGTTGACCGAGTAAAAAAAATAGAATTTCTACAAATAAGAATAGGAGAGGAAAAATCATTCATCAACTCCCCGAGGCCGGATCCGGCCATATTGGATGTACATGGACATGGCAAGCTAGCATATCACGGCCTTCTTGGCTAAGCGCTCGACCCTGCAAGCTTAAAGCTTGCATATCACGGCCGTCTTGGCTGATCGCTCGATCCGGCAAGCTCGCATCTTTCAAACCCGGCCATGATGGCTGAGCTTCGGCTCGGCCAGCTTCCAGCGTGCAGCCATGATGGCTGAGCATTCGAGCCGTCAAGTGTCTAGTGATGCATTTCAAGTATGACCAAGCAATTTTTGGCTTCAAAATTGGTCAAAATGTATTGCCATGGGCTTCCAACGAGTTTTGGGAGATAACTTGTTTTTCGACTTCCAACCAACTCCCCCTCCCTATATATGTCTTATTAGCATTTCTACAAATAAGAATAGGGGAGGAAAAATCATTCATCAACTCCCCGAGGACGGATCCGGCCATCTTGGCTGTACATGGACATGGCAAGCTAGCATATCACGGCCTTCTTGGCTGAGCGCTCGACCCTGCAAGCTTGAAGCTTGTATATCACGGCCGTCTTGGCTGATCGCTCGATCCGGCAAGCTCGCAGCTTTCAAACCCGGCCATGATGGCTGAGCTTCGGCTCGGCCAGCTTCCAGCGTGCAGCCATGATGGCTGAGCATTCGATCAGTCAAGTGTCTAGTAATGCATTTCTAGTATGACCAAGCAATTTTTGGCTTCAAAATTGGTCAAAATGTATTGCCATGGGCTTCCAATGAGTTTTGGGACATAACTTATTTTTCGACTTCCAACCAACTCCCCCTCCCTATATATGTCTTATTAGCATTTCTACAAATAAAATTAGGGGAGCAGAAAACATTCATCAACTCCCCGAGGCCGGATCCGGCCATCTTGGCTGCACATGGACCCGACAAGCTAGCAGCTTGAGCCATCATGGCTGTACATGGACGCGGCCATCATGGCTGAGCGTTCGAGCTTGCAGCTTTCAACACCCGGCCATCTTGGCCGAGCATTCAAGTCGGAAAGCAAATAAATAACAGAGGCAGATATGGGAATGATTAGAGTAAAAATTTGTTATTTATTTCCATATGATAGATTTACAGTGAGAAATTACAAAAATGGAAGGCTAAAAGGATAAATGTACATATATCACAAGAAGAGAAAAAGGAAAATGGAGCTATCTCTCAGTTCATTTTTCTTTGTCATCAGATTCTTTATCAGATTCTTCTTCTTCGCTAGCTTCACTATCAGAAACATCAAAGGAAGTTATATTTTCAGGAATTTCATCAAAAAGACAAGGATATGAAGAATGAGGAATACTGTGGTCATCGCAAACTGTCTTAATAGTTTGATTGCGAAAACGAACAGCATTATTATTGAAATTTGCTACAGTAGTTTGTAATTGCTTCTTCAACATGGAATACTTGTCGTTGCGAAGAGAGAGGTTCTTTGCAAGTTGTTCTTTTTCAGATTCAAGTTCTTCAATCCTTGTTTGATATCTCTTCTCAGCTTCTGCGAACGTATGATAATGAGTCAGTAACTTAATAGAAATTTCACAAAAAAGAAGTGGTAAAGTAAAGAAGAACAGTTAACAACCTTCTCTGTCAGAAATCATATCTTTAACCAAGGCGGATGCTCGGCATGAAGACTGACGTTAACACCTAAGTTATTTCGGCATTATCTAGAACTTTCGCAGCCCAAGCGAATTCATCATCACTATTTATGACAAGAAGTGAACGAATTTGATTTTCTCTCTCATTAAGTATGGCATTTTGGTGAAGAGATTCATCTCGTTCAATTTGGACTTCAAGAAGAGTTTTTTTGGAACTTCGCTAATGCTTGTGCACCTTGATTAACAATGCGATCCTTGTCATCTATAAGGCTACTAATTTTCTTCCTTAGAATATTATTATTCTCATGGGAGCTAAGATATAAACGTTTAAATCGGTTGGCTAAACCTAAACTAGATCTATGCTCAATTTCTAAAAGATGAAATTTGGTTCGAAGTTCATTTATTGAAAGAAAGTTAATTTTGTTCGATGAACTACTTAAAGATTCGTTGAGATGAACAAGAAGAGCATCATTATCCATAGGCTCAGGAAATTAATGGAGAAGGATGGCTTCTTCAGAAAGATTATAAATGTCTGCGAAAATGATAGTCAGGCAAAGAAAAATAAATGACAAAATAAAAATGAGGAAGAGAGAAGAGTTTTGTACCATAAAGCTGTTGATTAGCACTTTGAAGGGTAGAAATTTTATTCTTCTGAGTAGCGGATTCAGCTTCCAGTTGTTGAATTCTTTCGCGAAGAGCAGCAGTCTCACTTTCACTCTTCTTGCGAGATGTCGCAACTTCAACTTCTAGTTATTTGTTCTTTTCCTTAAGTTGAAGGTTTTTCTTTTCAAGATTGTTGCGCCTTTTCTCGAGATCTGAGGCAACAACAAAGGAAGCTCTCCCAGACTATAAAGGAAAGTAAAGAAATTGTTAAGATAAGATTTATATTTGAAATCACAAAGAAATAAAAAAATATGAACATACCAAGGCACTAAGTGCATTTAAGAAACTGGGAGTCATTGTCCTGGAAACTCCACGAAAAGAATCATTATCCGCTAACAGGGGGGCATCGCAGATATTTGCGAGAGCTTCGCATGTAGCAGAAAAATTATCATCTCCCAAAACTTGCATAGAATCAGAGAAAACACTGGACAGTTGCGCCATAGAAGATTCGACTGAATGATTCTCCTTCTCAAAAGGAGTGTCAACTTCATCATTATCTTCATCAGAGTTCTCGCCGGTTTGGGAGTTAGAGTGAGAAGAGGAATAGATTATCCGTTTCTTAGAAGATGGAGCAG